>JAAALK010000079.1:82762730-83139849 GCA_019279435.1 Zizania palustris
ATGGTACAAATGGATTTATTCAAAGGATTTGAATAGGTTGTGACCGTTGGACAACGTAGTCCATTCAATAAGCGTTCGACTAAAGGTACACATAAGGGCTTAACCGATCGAGCCTTAGCGATCATGTCGATGGGTTTAGATTAAATCGATGAGACTCGATGATGGATGGTAATGAACGACTACGAACAACCGACAATCGGTGACGACCATCGATGAGCGTCACAAGTTTGATGACCGAACATCAATCAAGTCGTAATCGATGGATTATATCCAAATAAAGGAGAGAAAGGTGGCATTCAACCATTATGATTGACGATGAATGACGATGGATATTAACTTTGGTATGATAAATGGAATGACGATGATCTACGCTTTATGGAAAATATGACCTCTAGGACGGAACACATGTGAACGAAGTGGAACACCGGATGCTCTAGAGATAAAGAGAACTATTTTTAAGGTTAGTTGGGCGCGGAACACCGGTACGATACAAATAGAAATCGATGGCGGATAAATCAATGAAAATAGCTCAACATTAATTTAGATCATGAATAACGATTAAATAAATTAGATTGGAATAGAACCACCGGGTTAAATAAATTGGAACAGAGTCGCCGGATTTATAGATTAATTATCACAAATACATGGGTATGATAAATTGATATAATAATTATTCAATTGATGATGATTGATCTAATCTTGATGAAGTAACAAATGGATTTAAATAAATGGATATAACAATACGATGATGAACGTACTAGAATAAAATGATATAACAAATTAATTGAACGGCGACGGACGACCAAGATTTAATGAAAATCCTACGGCTAAGATTAAAATAGATCAAAGTGGGATCATCGGGTTTTGATAATGATATTTTAGGATCAATATTAATTAATGGTTGAAACGTATCGATAAATAAGATAAAATGGATTAGATTAAACGAACGACATCAGGACATGTTAATGAACTATTTAGAGTGAACGCCACCTAACGCAGCCAGGATAAATCAACGATTACTTAAATGTAGACAAGAAAGAGATGATTATTACCGTATGAAATCAGAACAGAGGTAACATGGACGACATAGGAGGATATGAGCTTGCCCAGAATAGAGAGGTAGCGGCGACATGGTGGTTCGGCGAGGGGGAGGCATGGTGGCGGCTCGCCGGAGTAGTGGCGCGGCGAGGCAGCGACAACACCTGGCGGAGGCAATAGGGAAGAGGAGAGGGGCTGCGATGGAGGAAATGGGAGAGGTGTGGGCTTGTGGAGGAGAAAGGAGAAGAGTGCCTGGCTTTTATAGAGGGAGGAGGCGCCTGAATAAATGGAAGCTGCGGGTAAGAGATGGAAAGATATGTGTAGAAGGAAAGAGAGGAAGAATAAGGGAAAGAGGACGAAAGGAAATAGAAAGAGAAGAAGGAAGGAGAAAAGAAGGAAGGAGGAGGGTGCGGCCAAGAAAATGGAAGGGAGAAAAAAAAAGAAAGGAAGAAAGAAGGGAAAAGGAAAGGAAGAAAGAAAAAGGAAGGAAAATAGAGGGAGAAGAAGGAAAGAAGAAAAAGGAAGGGGAATGGAGAAATGGAAGGAGGGAGTGGAGGTGGGCAGGAAAAAAAAGAAAGCAAGGAGAGAGAAGGGAAAGGAAAAAGAAGGAAAGAGAAAAAGAAAAAAAGGAAAGAAAAGAAAAGGTAAGGAGGAAAAAAAGGAAAATATTTTTCTGAAAATTCAAAATTGAATTTTTAAGAAAAATTAAAAAGTTTTTGGAAAGTTTGAAATTTAAAATAAATTTAGAAATCTTGGATTTTAAAGAAATAACGCGTGAATATTTTAACAAATAAACGACGGTTTGAAAAATAAATTAATTTTGCATTCGCGTAGAAATTAGAAATTCCGAACATGAACACCAAAACAAGGTTTTTAATTCATTTTTGGGAATATAAAAATAATTTTTAAAGTGATTTTTAATGGAATTTAAACACGCGGTTAAAATAGGATTTTAATTTGGTGACCGAAAATAGAATGTTGATTCCTTCGGATTTTTGATTGGGAAAGAAAAATATAAATAGTCGGAAATGATTATTCAAATTATATTGGAAAGAGAGTGGTTTAATTACTTTTTTTTATTAAAGTTATTCATTGAAATATTATGGATTACTATTCTAGTTACAAAAATCCTTAATAAAAACCTAAATTGATTTTAGGCGGAAGAAATTTACTAAAAATTTCTTAAGTCAAATTTATTTGGTTTTATATTATTTTTAATTGAAATTATTTATCATATATTTTATTCACACAACATTATTGTTGAAATATATTTTATTAATTAGTATTATAGTTTTACAATGAAATGATATTGATTATATTTAATTCCTTTGCACCAAAAATTCCGGAAAATTTTTGGACGCAATTTAAGGCTAGGTGATTTTTGGGAAAAAAAATACACTAGCTGGGATTTGTTTTTAAATGAAATTTTAAGCTCGTATTTTAGCTTTCCTATTTATAAATTTATACTTAATCCTTTTCTTGAAATTCATTTATTAATTACTTTATTTTATTTTTAACGTCTGATGAAAATCAGGGCGTTACAGAAATCCATAAGAGGGTGCTGTCGGGTCGAGGCGGACCATATGGAAGGTTTTGGCAGGAGTTCCCGTGGTATGGGTCATCTCGTTATACTTTGGTGTAAGTGATGAGTGCATGCCTTGTGGGTACAGTGGTACACCTCTGATCAGAGTTTTTGTAACACCCCAAGATTTAATAATAAATAAAATAAAGAAAATATATTATTACAGGAAATTCAGGAATTATTTATTTAAGAAAATCCTAAAAGAGCCATATTAAAGCCAAATAGGGAGAAATATTCAGAATTTAAACTTGGAAAATTTATGGAATAATCTAGAGACCAAGATATAATTTTAGGAATTCTTACAAATTTTTATCAACAATGATTCAACCCTTAATCAAATAAATGAATTACTGGAATTATTTTAAATGAGAAAAGCATTTAAAATCTTAATGGGCCTCAACCTCGAATTTGCCTCCAGCCCAGCCCAACCCAACCTCGCGTCACTGACAAGTGGGACCCATCTGTCGGCGCACTCCCCCTCTCTCCTCCCCGCGCCCGCATCAGCACGACCCCACTTGTCAGCCTCTCCCCTCTCGCCTTTGCTCCCCGACAGTCATGGCCCGCCTGTCGGCGCTGTTGGCTTCGCGCTCGGCCACTAACAGGTGGGGGCCACCTGTCGGGATCGTCTTCCCCGATGGAAAGGGATCCCCTTTCCATCGCCGGTGACCCCCACTTACCAAATTCGCCGCCCCGTGCCCGATCTCACCAAATTGGCCGCGTGATCGCCTTCTCCGATCGCCAGGGATCTCATTCCACAGATGGCCACGTGTTTTCGCCATACATAGAAAGGACCCGAGCTTTAGGAAAGTACACCGGCGAGGGGAAAAGGGAAACCCTCGGCTCCCTTCCGTCTGGACGCCGGCGACCCCCCTATAAGAACCCCTCGCCCTCACCGCACTCAGCCCACACCACTGTAGCCGTGCTAGAGCGAAAATAGAGCGCCGCCACCCCCATTTAGGCCTTTGGCTCTGTTTCGACTCCGGCGACCTCCCACCACCGTCGCAAGCCGCCACCGTCCACGTCGTCGCCACCATCGTGACCGCCCAAGCCCGCCCATCCCCGGCATCCACTCCATTGGCCGTGGGCGCCATCGGATCGCCGTCGCCGTCGAGAACCCAAAGAGCCCTCACCGTCTACCCCCACCGCCAGTTACCATCTGTGGATCATCATCGCCGCCGCAGGTACGGTTGGAACCGTCGTCGTCTCCTCTATCCATTTTTGCATAGAGCTAGGGCTTAGCCCCCTCACCGACGCCGTCGCCACCGTGCCCGAGCCCTGCCGGAGCCGAGAACGAAGGGGGTACGTGCCCCCTTATCTCGTGCCGTGCCGGACGCGCTCTCAGCCGTCCGATCGCATCTGTGTGGCGCAGATTAGATCCTGAGGGAATCTAATCTGAGCCCTCGGATCCGGTCAAACCGGTATCTTTTAATCTGAGCCGTAGATTGAAACTTAAATCCCCGGAGCGATCTCACGTGTCCACGTCATACCGATTCGCGAGATCTAATCGTGGCCGTCCAAAATCACTTAACCCCTCCCGCCTCGTGTCTGGCCGCCAGATCCAGATCCAACGGCTCTGGATCAACTGGTCCACACGCACAGTGCGCCTATCCACCGTGGGCCTGGCTCACCGTGGACCAAAACCTATTTCCTGTTTAAATAAAATTCCAGAAAAATGTTTAAACTTTGAAAATTCATAACTTGCTCATTTTAACTCCAAATTTCACCATTCAAATTTTATTAAATTCAGCATTTTATTCTATACACATTAATGCCATAAAAACAGTATGTTACTTTAGCACAAAATAATCTTATTAATTAGATAAATAAAAACCCCTTAGGGATAAATTGATAATTCATGAAATAAATTAGGAAAACCCCCAAAACTTTAACCTTTAATATTATTCACCAAACTTCAGAATAATAAAACCTTATTTCACATATTAAACCCATAAACTTGTATGTTTATTATTTGGTGATGTTTTATCTGTTTATTGAATGCTATGTTTATTTTTCCGTATCGAGAAGACTACGAGTTCGTCGAGGAGCCGGAGTTCTATCCCGAGGTCCCACCTTCACCCTTTGCTGATCATGGCAAGTCACAACCCCCACTTTGATCATCATTGAGCCCATGTTTTAATAAATTATCGCTATAACTCATAGGTTATTATTGCATTAGTCAAATATCAAGCCTTACACTTATATTTATTAGATCCCCGTCCTTGTGTGCAAACCCAAGCCATGCTTATTGAGCCTTAACTCCTTGTCACTCTACTATAAAAGTATTAGCTAGTGCCCAAAGTACCGGCACAACTTATATATGATAAAAAGAATGAGTCGTAGATAGATGGATTCTACTATATGAAATTTCCCCGTTATTCTTGTCTCTGGACTCTGTTGGAGTTGGCTATGTTATAAGTATGGTGGGTTTCGAGTGCAAGCTAGGGCATTGGTTGGTCGCACCTGGGGCACTATAAGGACCGGTTTGTGGGATCTGTTACAAAGCACTTCCGTATCAACCACAAGTCTAATGGGTTAGTCCTAAATGAAAGTATGGAACAATCCGACTCGATGCACCATAGTGGAGGGGGCAAGGGCCAACCTGCGGGTGACTTGTACCGACGTGGCTCAAGGGGGGTATGGTGAGGCTCGACGGGTCGGGACACCATATGAAACCCATAAGAGGGTGCTGTCGGGTCAAGGAGGACCATATGGAAGGTTTTGGCATGAGTTCCCGTGGTATGGGTCATCTCGTTACACTTTGGTGTAAGTGATGACTGCGTGCCTTGTGGGTATAGTGGTACACCTCTGATCAGAGTACTTAATCTTTTCGAAAAGCCGAGCCCACGGTCAAGGGCGGGTTGTGTGACTACTCGCAGTTAGTTTACAATTGTTTGAATGGTTGAGTTATTCATGGCATGTAAGGACTGTTGAGCGAGGTGGGGCTGTCTGTACCCCTCGAGTTAGAAGACGATGATGCATACACATGTTTACATTTCAGTACTAATAAATTGGTCACATTTAAATGCTTTACACTTATACTTTTTTCCGTAAAATTAGCCACTATCTCCCTTGTTATTACTCTGCATTATATTTGCATTCGGTGGCTTGCTGAGTACGTATGTACTCACCCCCATTGACTTACACCACCAGAGCCCGTCTACTACGAGGAGGATGAACGTCTGGAGTAGCGACCCAGTCAAGGCGAGACTGGAAGGAGGCGTTCATCTAGGACCCTTTGTTTTATTAGTTTCTCTTCATCTTTATTCACTTTTGTACTAATGCGGTCTACGAACTGTGAATGATTGCTCGTATTGTACGTGGTCGCATGATGAACGTCTTGTTGTTATTGATTTTCTATGAAATTTCAATAAAGGTCCTGATTGATTAAATCGGGGCGTGACAGTTTTAAATCTTTTCGAAAAGCCGATCCCACGGTCAAGGGCGGGTTGTGTGACTTCTCACAGTTAGTTTACAATTGTTTGAATGGTTGAGTTATTCATGGCATGTAAGGACTATTGAGCGAGGGTGGGCTGACTGTACCCCTCGAGTTAGAAGATGATGATGCATACACATGTTTACATAATAATAACTTGATCTCATTTAATTGCTTTACAAATATGCTTTTCCGCAAAATTAGCCACTATCTCCCTTGTTATTACTCTGCATTATATTTGCATCCGGTGGCTTGTTGAGTACGATTGTACTCACCCCCGTTGACTTACACCACCAGAGCCCGTCTACTACGAGGAGGATGAAGGTCTGGAGTAGCGACCAAGTCAAGGCGAGACTGGAAGGAGGCGTTCATCTAGGACCCTTGTTTTATTAGTTTCTGTTCACTTTATTCACTTTTGTACTAATACGGTCTATGAACCGTGAATGCTTGTCGTATTGTACGTGGTCGTGTGATGAACATCTTGGTTTATTGATTTTCTATGGAATTTCAATAAAGGTCCGGATTTATTAAATCTGGGTGTTACACTCACGGATAGGCTTCTTCCTCCTAGGGACGAGGGGAAGCATCTCCGCGATGTCCTTCTGTAGCTGTATAATCTTACGCTGCAGCTCGCTGTTCTGTTGGATTAAGCCCTTCGTCTCCTGACGAAGGAACTCAACCGCCTTGTGGTGCTCCTTGGCGTCGAGCACGGCCTCGATATGGAGATCGTCCATGGCCTGGAGAAGACGCGTCTGTCGGGCCATGACCGGATCACGGTCGGAGTGGGCTTCGATGTAGATGTTGCGGTGGGCACCGGGAGTATGCATCGGTACAAGCCGAAAGGATGAGTCCCAAAGACGATCATTGTAGATCATCCTCAGCTCCATGAGGTCCTAGAGAGCGGCGCATTGGCATGCGACGTCAAAGGTCGGGCCCCCAAGTGCTGCCGTGAAGAACGACAGGTGGTCGCCGGACCCGTGGATGGTGACGGAAATGTCACACGGTCCCGCAAACTCCTCCATGAAGACACCGTGGAACTCGGGCTCGAAGGTGAACCCGAGGAAGGTCACCATCATCCGGAGCTCCCGGATGAAGCCCTCGAAATGACGGCAGAAGCTATGGACATGGTGGACTGGCATCTACAAAAACAACAAGTTGAAAAGAGTAAGGGGAGGAACAAAGTGATGAAGTAGGTTTTCACGAAATAGATTTTAACAAAACTAAGTGTTAGGCTGGTCCGTTTGGCTTCCTACAGTCAAGTCGACTCTGATACCATCTTGTGACGCCTCGATTTACCAAATCGGAACATTATTGAATTTTCATAGAAAAACAATAATAACAAGAGGTTCATCATGCAACAACGTACATACGGGCAAACATTCGGGGTTCGCATACCACATTATTACATAAGTGTAAAATTAAAAGAAACTATAAAAACAATATGACATGACGAACGTCTTCTTCAGGATCTTCTTCTTGACTGGGTCGCTACTCCAGACCATCTTCCTCATATTAGGAAACCTCTAAAGTGTTTGTCTAACAGGTATGAGTACAAAAAGTACTCAACAAGCCACCGAGAATGCAATAATAATGCAGAATAATAACAAAGGAGTGGAAATGGCTAAAAGTGCGGAAAAGTACATTTTTTAGTTATAGCATTTAGTGTAGTCAAATTTAATCATGTGGAATATTAAACATGGACAACATAATACCATCTAACTCGAGGAGTACGTTTTCTCTCCTTGCTCAACAGTCCTTACATGCCAAGTCATCATGCAACACTCATAAATGTAAACTAACTGCGAGTAGTCACGCAACTCGCCCTTGACCGTGGGCTCGGCTTTTCAAAAAGATTTAAACTCTGATAAGAGGTGTACCACTATACCCACAAGGCACACACTCATCCCACACACCAAAGTGTGACGAGATGAACCATACCACGGGAACTCGTGCCAAAACCTCAGCATGAAATGCTCCAATCCAATAATCACCCGCTCTAGGTTTCGTCGGTGTGCCTGGCCGCATCTGGGCTAACATCGCACCCCCTTTTGCCACGTCGGTGCAAGCCACCCGTAGGTTCTTCTTGACCCATATCCAAGTGGTGCCTCGAGTTGGAACACTTCATACCTTAGTTAGGACTTACCCACTAGACTTGTGGTTAGTACATAAATGTATTGCAATGGATCCCGCAGACCGGTCCTTATAGTGCCCCGGGTGCTACCGACAATTGCCCTAGCTTGCACCCGGAACCCACCCTTTATACACACTTAACCCAAAACTCTATCACCAACTGAATTCCAGAGATAAGAATTATGGGGATCATATAGTAGAATCCAAATTGCCACGACTCATTTTTAACTTATAGCAATTGTGTCAATACATTGGACACTATCTAATAGTACTAATAATATGGTGACAAGGAGTTTAGGCTAGATAGCATGGCTTGGGTTTGCACTTCAAGGTCGGGGATCTAAATAAATATAATGTAAGGCTTTCATTTGACTAATGCATATATAACCTATGTGTTTTAGCGATAGTCTAAGAAAACTAGGTTCAATATGCTCAAAAGATTGGTTTGGTGACTTGCCTTGTTCAGCGAAGGGTGAGGGAGGAACTTCCGGGAAGTATTTCGGCTCCTCGGCGGCGTCGTAATCTTCTCGTTACATATAATAAACATTACATCAAACAAACATTCTAAAATCATAAAGGTTTTGATTGGGCTAAACTACTTAAAGTGAAGTCATGAACTATTCTAAAATTATTATTTAAATTTTTAATACAATTTTATGGAGTTAGGGATTTTTCTAAAAGAATTAAGAATTTACCCTAAAGTGCCTTTAAATACTTTATTAAATAAAAATAAAATACTCAAAGTAAACCTACTATTTTTATTGCATAAACATGTAGAGAATAAAATTATAAATTTTCTGGAATTGAAATGGTTAAATTTGGAGTTAAAGTGAGCAAGATATGAATTTTAGAAGTTTAAAACCAATTCTGGAATTTAATTTAAATCAAAAACATCTGCCGGTCCATGGTGAACCGGATCCACCGTGAACCCGCGCACTGTGCGCGTGAGCCGGATCGTGGATCGCCGTTGGATCGCGATCGGGCAGCCACGGGCGAGGTGGGGGCGTTAAGTGGACGTGGACAACCACGATTAAAACGCCGAACCGGTACGCGATGGACAACCTAGATTCAATAGGGTTTTTAAGTATTAACGGATGCACGAGATTAAAACGTACCCCTTCGCTGTGATCTGACGGACCAGATTAAACCGAACACGCGATATAATCTACGTCGTCTGATCGCGATCGCACGGTCGTGATTGAATCTAACACGGCACAGGTACTTTACCCGTGCCGATCATCTTCTCCGGCGACGATGAGCGGGCCAGTGCCCACGGCGAGCGACGGCGGTCCTATCCGAGCCTAGAAATAGAAAGAGGGTGATGAGGAGAACACGAAGGTACCGTTGCGGTGGTCTGAGGTCGACGGGGTGCGGCCGGCGACGAGCGGGGGCGGTGGAGCTGTTTGGGTCCTTCGTTGGCGTCGGTGTTCCAGCGGGTTTCATCATCGATGGAGCAGTGGCCGAGGTCGGGGAGGTGTCAGTGGTTATAATGGTGCGGTCTCTGAGGGTGGAGGAGGACTCCGGTGATGGTGAGTGACGGCTGGAGCGAGGGCGACGGTGTGGGGTTAAAAGAGGTGTCGCTGGCGCTCTGATCGGTCGGAGTGCGAAGTGAGGTGAGGGTTGCACGCGGTAGAGGCCGAGGGTTTAAATAGGGGTGCCGGAGGGGTCAAAGGGGGCGCAATTGGGGGAGACTGGAGTTAACATGGCTTTAACACCGGCGAGCACGGGATGCACGGGGGTTCATCGAACCTGGACGCGATCAGGCTGGATTTAAAGGGGGAAACGGTCGCCGGGTATCGGGCGACATAACACCGGGCTCAATTTGGGGGAAGGGGTCGAGGGCAGCGGATCCGAGGGAAGGGTTAGGGTTTCGGCCAGCGAGGGGGGGATTTGGGGGTGGAGATGATGGATACGACAGGTGGGGGCCACTGGTCAGCGGGCGCGGGGACGAGGGTGTGGCAACGGGGCATGACTGATGGGTGGGGCCGAGGTGTCGGGCGCGCGCGCGCGGACGGAGGGGGTCGCTGATGGGCGAGGCCCGTCTGTTATTGAGGGGCGCGGGGAGGGAGTGGGCTGGGGCGGCTGGTTGGGGGAGAAGAAGGGGAAAGGGCCTGTTACTATTTAAATCATTTCTCAATAACAATAATTGCTGAAATTGGTTTAAATTATTTGGGTTGCTTCCATGAGTGATAAAAATTTGTAAAAATTCTAAAAAATATATCTTGGCCTTGGGATCATATACAAATTTTCTTAGCCCCTGGTTTGGACATCTCCTCTAGGTTTTAGTTCATTTAGGCATAAATAGCATTAAAGAAATTCCAAAAATAATCTTTTTCTGGAAAATCTAATAAAAGGTATTTTTATTTCTTTGAAAATTTGGGGTGTTACAACACTTCTCTCATTCAAATTCATGTTCCATCTCTAATATTTCTACTCAAAATACAAGGTATCTCGTATGGCACAGTCCCTCTATATCTTTTATCTGAAAAACAATAAAATTGTGCTTGCTTCTCTCACATTTTATATCTATACCACGTTTTTAGAAGAGGTGACCGATAAGAGACTAAGGGCTTTAGAAGCTCTAGAGGAAGACAAAAGAAGAGTGGCTAGAGCCTACAATAAAAAAGTTAAACCAAAATCGTTTCAAGTTGGTGACTTTGTTTGGAAGACAATTTTGCCCTTAGGCACTAAGAGCCCCAAATTTGGTAAATGGTCACCTAGCTGGGAAGGCCCTTTCAAAATAGCCGAAATCTCTCTAGGTAATGCATATGTGTCAGAATCTCTATAAGGAGAGCGGTTTCAAAGAGCTTTGAATGGCAGATACTTGAAAAAGTACTTCCCAAGTGTGTGGCAAAGCACTTGATAGTGTCAAAAGACCGATATGAGAGGTATCGTCCTTAGCCCGTTATACTTTTACTTCACTTAGTTCACTAAAAGGCAGGGGGCATGTGTTGATAGCAAAAAATGGCATTAATGGTCAAGATTGTCAAAATATCAATTTTGGTAATTTGGGAAAAAAATACACAAGCCCTGGATCAGGCTGAAGCCCTACAGGGCCGAAGGCCCATTGAGCCTTGGGCTTCAGAAGCCTTCTAGTGGCCTGCTACCTTCAGCCCGGAGGCCTTCGCAGGCCTGCCTCGCCGAAGCTTCGACCCGAGGAGCAGGCTTCGGCAGGCCCTGCCAAAGGCCCACTTTGGGTTGATTTCTAGAGATACAGTTTGAGTATGATTCTGGCTAATTTTATCTCTACGTTTGATTAGGCTGAATCCTACCAGATTTATCTTAGAGATTAGAATGCTAGCCTCTATAAATATAGGGGTGAGTCCGGTTCATTAATCTCCCAACACAAATCAATCACAAAGCCCTGCTTTGAACCATACCTTTACTTTTATTTACCTTTCTGCAACCTTCGTGGGTTTGCCTGGAAGCCCTCCGTCGGCCACGCCGAAACCGTGTTTTAGCGATAGTTTAAGAAAACTAGGTTCAATATGCTCGTGAAGTACCCATTAATCTACGTAACAGATTGCTATTGCCTTGTTACTTCGCATGTGAAGTATCTGTTAATCTACGTAACGGATTGCTACCTTCATTTCCCTACTACAACACTTAGCAGATTCGGTCCCTAGGCTGAATTGGCACTTGATCCTTATTCTGTTTGCAAGTTTTCACACTCGGAACCCCTTCGTCTGAGGTGTCCAAAGCCAGGAAGCTGGTTTCAGAGGCTGCCAGAACACCCCTCGGCAGGAACACTACTTCGACCCCCCGTGCTGGACCATCACGCTGTTGTCGGTTTGACCAAGTCCTACGTGCCAACACGCTTCACAGCAGGCTTCGTCACGACAGGCTTCGCTACGTTTGCACCTCGTGCCAGACGAAGTCACGCCAGTGCGTTGCGTTTAGGACATTTTGCCATGTCAGAGACTTCAAACCGAACCCCGCTGTTCGAAGGTGATTTAGCGTCGAGATCTGTTCGGAGCCCGCCTTCGGCTAGATCAGTCTGAATGCTGAAGACTACCTTCGACGAGACCCTTCGCATCAGACGCTGGAGGTACCCTTCGGTGGAACCCTTCGCACAGTATACTTTGAATCAGTTAGGTTCCGATCAGCTTGCTGGTTTATTTTATTTAATATATTTCTTTTTGGATAATTGGATTATTTCTGTGTGATCTTATTACCTGGCGACTCCACCCCCTTGCCACTGTTAAGGGTAGTCGGAACGTGACGTAAGTGTTGTGTTACGCTTAGGCTTATTCTTAAGTATCCACACACTTTTGGATCGTCGAACTGACCCAAGTGCG
This sequence comes from Zizania palustris, assembly GCA_019279435.1. NCBI lineage: Eukaryota > Viridiplantae > Streptophyta > Magnoliopsida > Poales > Poaceae > Zizania > Zizania palustris. The sequence continues at coordinate 82,775,212 of JAAALK010000079.1, forward strand.
GGGGCATTTTTTCATGTCAACAAGAAGAAAAAGAAAAAAAAAGAGAAAAATATACTTTTGTATTTCAGTCTTTTAATTTCTGTATTTTGCACGGATGTACGGATTTTGTGTAAAAATCCTTAGATTTCTAAAAAATCATGCAGAAACATAAATTTTGCGCAAAGACCTTGTTACAAAATAAGGTTCTGTTGCAAAGCACATGCATATGACTATATAAATAGAAGTGTAGAGAATATTAGCAGTGTTTTCATATACCAGACAAAAAAACAGTTACAACTCTAAATTTCAATATATATATATAAATGCTATTCTACACCATATTCTACACACGTGGTGTAGAATAGTGATCCCGCGTGTGTGTATAGCTATTCTACACCGACTACTTTCAGTAGTAGATTTTCTCAGTAAAATAGCTATTGAGTACTACTTTTTTCTCAACAGTAGATTTCTCGGTAGAATAACTATTCTATACCCGTGGTGTAGAATAACAATTGAGTACTACTTTTTTCTCAACACTAGATTTTTCGATAGAATAGCTATACTACACTCATGGTGTAGGATAGTATATATATATATATATCACACTAACCTTTTGTTTGAACTAATACATTCAACACCTGCAACACAATTGACAGCATGAAGGATTTGAACCGGTTGATAGCTCGACATAATCCATGCATGATATTTTGCCTCGTCGAAACGCATATATGGTGAGATCGTATCTCGATCTGCTGATACAAGTGACGCTGACGACATATACAATGGCAGCACTCAATCAAGCGATCGATCACAAACAGACTGATTTAGAGTACAAAGGAGAGAAGAGCTCAAGAAATGAAACATACGTCGTAAGCAACGGATCAAACAACCACATGATACATAATCAATCGACCGATGCAAGTCGTACGAAATCATGCAAACCAACTACTGTTCTTAACACGGATGAACAAGCTATCAATGAATTGGCTGCTACTCGTTGTCTTCTTCTTCCTCGTCGTCATCATCAGGTGACGAATATGATGGAGGGGTCGCAGCAGCACTCGTCGATGAGGCAGCAGCAGCAAAGTGCAGCAAGGCTGAAATCAGGCAATCAATCAAGAAATTAACAGACAAATAAACTGGAGCAATCGTAAAACCGTAGTTACCACGATTTTAGATATCTCACTATCTGAATGGTGTATAAACATGTCTAATAACTGCTAAGAGTATCTTCGAAAGATTTTCCAACTCGCTCTTCAAATCAAATTTTAACAATTTCAATAAAAAATTACACTCCAATAAATTGGTCCCTAAACCCTCCAGCTGACTGAATAGAGTACTCTGGCCATTGGCTGGCTATCTATTGTAGGCCCAAGTTTTCATCCCCTTTCTCCCATGCTCTCTCTCCCCCCTCCAACGCAAATCTGCAGCGCAAGGCATCGTGGAAAAAGAAAAAGAAGAGAGAAAATAAAATAAAATGAAATAGAAATGAAAATACGAAAAAAAATAAAATTTTAAAATTTGAACATTTTATAACTCGGTGATTTCTAAGCTTAGAAATTGGGATTTTAAAAAGAAATTAAATCTTTCGAAATAATTTGAGATTTTAAAAGTAAGGATATTTTTTAGAGAGTTGAAAATACAGAATCCGTTGGAGTGTATAGAAGATTTGGAGAACATTTTTTTAGAGAATTGACTAAATAAACAAATAAAAAATAAAAAATAGAGATGTTGGATATATACTCTAAGTTGTATCAATAACAACAATAAGTAGAACATTAAATAAGTGTCCGACTACCAGTGAGCCAAAAATCTAACTAAATTTAATATTTAATATAAAAATTTTATTTTTAATCTCTAAATTAATACTAAAATTTTAAAACACATTCATCATCGACGGCCGCTGGTGTGACCGGGAGGTGGCTCCCCAAGTGCCGACCACAACCGACAGTGGCAAAGATAGGCTAAGATAGTTGGGGTTTGCCTGTAAAACTTCATTAAAATTTCATCAAAATGTTATGTAATTTTTTAAAAAATAATTCAAAAACAGTTCATACACATCGTTATCAATTGTTGGCTCGGCCACCAACACATATTACATGTACACATACCAGCCCTCGAGGAAGCCTGGTTGCCGTCTCGGCGGCGGTGGTGCGTACTGGTACTGCGGCGGCGCCATGACCGGAGGAGGCCCATGGTACGGCCCCTGGTAGTAACCTTCAATAATTTGCATTTGCAGCAGCAGAAACAAACAGCGATTGCAACAGCACGGAGCAATTACTTAAAAGACAATCTCTTACACGAATCGTGCACGGATGGATGGATGGATGAGCACGTACGTACGTACCTTGTGCAGGGTAAGGGTAGCCGTACCTGGGATCGCTCATGGATCCCCTGAACTGCACCACTGCACGTACGCTCTTGCTTCTTGGTCAGCTTGCCGTCAGTTGTCGATGCGGACGACGAACTGGTGAGGAGCAGCGAGCAGAGCAGATAGAGCAGGTGAAAAATCGATGCGAGATGAGGGGAAAGGAAAGTTTAGAAGTACGTACGACGTGTGTGAAGGCGACGTGACCAGCAAATCAATTTGCCATTGGTGGCCGGCTTAGGCCCTATTTATTATTTTAGTGTGTGATTTTTATAGTCTAGCTTATAAGTGAAGATTATAATTAATTAGATTATAATAATATAGAGCAAAATAAGATATGCGCTATTTGACAAAATAAAGTATTCGAATGTAGAGTAGCTGAGATATGTGATTATGAGATGACAGAAGGTAATTTTATAATGGAGGACAGTGACTATTTAGTCGACTTAACGGTGCGTTTGGTTTTGTTTTTGAAATCTATTTCTGCTGTGAAAAAATAGAAACTGAATCAAACATGTTTACCAAAACTGTTTTTGCTGTGAAAAAACAATTTTTTTTCTAGTACAAATTTGGAAGCTTGGACCCTGATTTTCTGCTTCTGTTTTTTTGCTTTTCAATACAGATTAAATAGCATGAATTCAAGGTGTCTTGATTGATCTAACATTATTATGGTTTGTATTGTATTGCACAATTTCATAAACTAACATTTGGTTGTCGGTTACTTTATGAGATGAACTATGCATTTTTTTATTTATCTAATATATTTTTTAGTTATTTGGTTGCCTCAATGTTGAGTGTTTCCTATTTATATATATGTATAGAATATTATAATGATGAAAATTATGTAAGTTATAAAAACAGTCAGCTCACAGTAGTTTTTTCAAAACAGTTTTCAACCAAACGACTTTTAATTTTTCCATAGCAGACAACTCACAGCAGCTTTTTCACAGCAGGCAGCTCACAACAGTTTTTTCACAGCTACAACAGAACCAAATGCACCCTTAGCGTACTAAGCTGAAAAAATTTGATTCCAGCCACCATTTACTATAATGTAAACTATTGCTTGTAATAATTTGACTCAATAAGCTGATTAAGCTGATTGTTTTCCCTACTTTTTTTTAACTAACAAGCTAAATTATTATAATTCTACGTTGAAACAAACGTGACCTTGGCCGTAAGCTAGCTAGCTCATATCAGCCAAAGTTTGCAAAATCGGTGACATCGACAGTGGGTGAGCGCTGATAAATATATAACCGGATATATACCATTGGCGAGACAAACCACGTTAATTGATTTGGTTACCACGATTTTGTGAACTCTGGTGTCACCGCGTGTATTTCATAACAGCAGGAGGATGGATATTAACTCCAAGTCCAAGTTGCATTGGAGTAGCTTTTTTTAAAAAATTTGTGATTATATTCCCTGCGTGAACGGGAGTGACTCATCCGCATATATTCTTCCGTCTTGAAATTCCCTCATAAAAACCATGTGCAATGTCTTTTTTATTATTCGGAGGGAGTCGGATTTTACTATAATACTTTTTATTATGCTTATATCTTTTGGATTAACCTATCAATATTAATAATTCAGTCGGGTATCATGACATAAATTTGGATGATTGATGGAACCCCAACTTGGAAGATGCCGGCTCTTCCGTTTTAAACCGAGTTCATGACAATTGTTTGAGAATATAAATCGACGGATTAAATATTATAAAGTTTTTTAAGAAATATTTATGAAAAGTTTTTAATAAAAACATGCCGTTTAGAAGTTTCCAGAACAATCTATTGTCCATTCCTCAGAGGAGTCAGCATGTGGGTGAAGCAGTTGAGTAGTTGGATGCCTAAACCACTTTGTAGATGAAGAAACATGGCATCACCACCAACTCTAGAGCTAGCATCATCACACACTGAATTTTCTTTCTGTTTTGATGCCGTGTATTCGTTATGAGAAGCAACCATACAAAAGATGAAAATGGATCTGGTGCAAACTATCTACCCTAACCTTAGAAACTATAAATCAAGGCTATAAGATGCTAATCCAATGAGGAGGATTTTACAGTTAAGCCTCCCACCCGTCAGTCACTTTTAAAGAAGTACTACAAGTCTTTCATTAAATTAGTATCTTATAACCTTGATTCATAGTTTCCAAAATTGTACGAGATAGATAGGTAGGGAGAGATGATGCTTTCGATGATCAACAATCCACGAGCGTACAAGGGATAGGATTCTCAATAGGGAGGTTAGTAGTTCGATTATTTTGCAGTCAAGTCTCTCACCCGCCGGTCACTTTTAAAGTAGTACTAGGAATTTTCCATTGAATTAGCATATTGTAATTTTGATTCATAGTTTTCAAAATTGTATGAGATAGATGGTTTGCACTAGATAGATAGGTAGAGGAAATGCTTTCAACAATCAACAATCCACGAGCGTACATGGGATAGGATTCTCAGTGCTTTCAAGTTTGAAAGTGTATTAAAAGCAATAAACTAGCGTTTCAGAGGATGCAAGTTGCTGTTAATTGAGCACAAGCAGATGGAAACTTTTGCTATTGAGCAATTAGCTATATGTTTCGAATCAACTTCCTTTACTAAAAAGTTTCATTTCTAGTCATTCAACTTTGTTTAAAAAAACTTCATTTATATCTCCTTTTACATGTTCTCTGTTTGGAAGAATAGAGTATTTATCTGTAACCGTAGTGAAAAAAACCAGACCATCGGTCAAACAAGAAAAAACTGAAACTAACATTTAACCGATTCAGTTGGTTTTACTAAAAGACCGCTTATGCAGTGAACCAGCCAAAACCAGATGATCCAGCCAGCTTATTATTGAACCGATGTCGGTTCTTGAGGGATTCAATGTCCAAAATTTTCATTTGTCTTTGACCATCACTCTAGCTCATATTATATTTAGCATGTATCTGGATTTATTAATTTATAGATAAATCTAGGTAAGTCTAGAATAATTTACATTCTGAAACCGAGGTAGCAATAATTAACAAAATAGTTTATATATGAAAATCTAATTATTTTCTTCTATTCTTTTTGTTAGAAGTAGTCATTTTGTACATGTTTAGACCTTATATAGGGCTAGCCCTGTCACCTGTGTGTGCACAGCCCAACCCACCTAGAGAGGTGCTCCGCCCCTCACCCTAGGCCCACCAGGGGAGCTGCCACCACCCTTGGAGGGTTTTCCCCCTATCCTTACTCTAAGGTCTAGGTTTTTCCCCTTCCCTTCTGCCTATATATGTAGCCCATATTTATATATATGAAATCAATTATTTATATGGCATACTTTGTCTAACATAGTAATCAAAGCCTAGTTTTTTTTTTGCTTCCGCAATTTTGGGGATTGCAGCTCCCTTTCTGTCTACCACCCTCTATAGGGCGCTGCCACCCCTTCCTCTCGTCGCCATGTCCTCGGATATGGACACCAAGGATCTTCATCCACGTCTTGATGCCCCACGCTGTCGGGCCATGTAGACCTCCAGGCGAAGCTTGCTACTGATTCCAGGTCTCCTATAGAAGATCCTACTAGATTTCGGAGCATCGTAGGTGCTCTCTAATACCTGACGTTCACTCGATCGAACATTGCCTACATCATGTAGTAGATCTGTCTATACATGCATGACCCTTATGAGCCCCATCTAACGGCTATGAAGTGCATCCTGCGCTACATCCAAGGCACTCCCGACCTCGACCTACTTCTGTGACGCTCCTCTGGCTCCGACATCACTGTCTACACCGACGCTGACTAGGTAGGTTGTTTGGACACTTGCCGATGTACATCAGGCTATGTGGTGTTCCTAGGGGATAACCTAGTCTCCTCTTTGGCCAAGCGCCAGACTGTCGTCTCGCGTTCGAGCGCTGAGGCCAAATACCGCGTCGTCGCCAACGGTGTGGCTGAGGCTACTTGTTTACGTCAGCTTCTTCATGAGCTTCACAACCCGTCGTCTCGATGCACTCTTGTCTACTACGACAACATCAACGCCGTCTACCTCTCCACCAACCCGGTTCAACATCAACGAACCAAATACATGGAGATTGATCTTCACTTAGTCTAGGAGAAGGTCGCCATCGAGCTAGTCCGCGTTCTTCATGTTCCGATGACTTCCTTGTTCACCGACATCTTCACAAAAGGCCTCCCATCCTCAGTGTTTATTGAGTTTCAATCCAGTCTCATGGCTAAGTTGTGATTGTGGGGGTATTAAAAGTAGTCATTGTATACTGGTTTAGACCTTATATAGGGCTAGACCTATCACTTGTGTGTGCACAGCCCAACCCATCTAGGAAGATGCGCCGCCCCTTACCCTAGTCCCACCAGCAACGCCGCCACCACCCTTGGAGGGTTTTCCCCTTCCTCACCCTAAGGCCTAGGATTTTCCCCTCCCTGCTGCCTATATATGTAGTCCGTTGTTACGTATATGAAATCAATGACGACATACCTTATCTAACTCTGCTGCCTATATATGTAGCCCGTTGTTACGTATATGAAATCAATGACGACATACCTTATCTAATGCTTTTAGTAATATTATTGGTGGTTATTTCCAATTATTTTAGATAGAAAATACAACTTAAATCTACCTTCATGGGTCACAAACTCTAAGTTTCAAACTATATATATCTGAAAACCAAATTTCAAGAACAATTTAGTTTTAAAAATTGAGAAAATAATGTGCTAGACATTTTGGAACTAAATGATCAATAAAATCCACCGGTGGCAGAGACAGGAACAAAGGCGGCTAAGTCACCCCTGCTCCTTATTGTTATGAAAATATTTAAAAATAATTAGTTAAGAATAATTAAATTAACCTTAGGCATGATATATTTTAACTCCGACACCGCACAAAAGCAAATACTTACGAGAAGGGAGATTTGTTCTCATGCCACACATAAGTTGGTAGAATTTACTTTTTTATCCTATATGAGTGTATGACATGTGGTCTCTGGATCCAGTTGTCAAACACACAGAACGTGGCAAAAAAATAAACGCCACTAACTTTGTGGCATAAGAACAAAAATTCCTTATAAGAATGAGAGCCCCTTGGAAGTTTGACTTAAAAAAGAAACCATGAAAGTGGAAGATAAATAGATAATACTTTATTATGTAGCCAGTGGAACTGGTAATAAACAGATAGTACAATATATACAGCAGATGCACAGTCCTGAGCTTAACTCGAGTCGCTGCCACCACCCTCTTCAAAGTTTGCCACAAGGTCATCATGGAAAGGATTTTGCCACTGAAAGTCGAAATGGACAAGAACTCTTATCAGAGTAAGAAATTAAACCAATATCAGGGTGATAGTCATCGATGTGGCCTAACTTGAAAAGCTTCAAGCGTTGCATCATGCTATTGATCGAAGCCACGGAATGCGCTCATGTTAGATGGCAAAAGAGCAAATATGTGTGGATGATTTGGATAAAATATGACAGCTACTTGAAAATGTACAGGATCCATAGCTCAGTGATTGAGCATTTTGCTACAAAACAAGAGCTCACTGGTTTGAAGCGAGCCCTTATTTTACCATTTTGATACTTAGCATATATGTTCTTCTACATGCTCTCGAGTGAAAGATATGAACAACTCAAACAAGCATCCCTGAGACCCTAACTTCATACCACATCAATTGAAACACTTGAAACACAAAAGCATTGATTCGTTCTGACAGAAATCTAGTAAAATAGGGGAATTACACGTTGTGTTGCTGTTATTTGAATCAAGAAATGCAAAGTATTGTTTTCCGTCCCAAAATGTAGCAAGTTTTAGGTTTAGGAAGATGTACTAAAAAGATGAGTAAGAAAACCATACTACCTTCTTCAAAATGAGTGAGTGTGGGCCTGAAAGTAATTAAGTAGGGTAACGAGTAATCAAGTCTAATGTTATTATATATAGATACTTTAGAGATAGAAGATATATTTTACAAGTATTAGTTGGTACATCAGGAACAAATTTTGTACTCTAAAATTTGCTACATTCTAGAACAGATGGAGTAACATCTACTATATACAGGGGAAATATCTCGTGCAATCACTTATATTAGTGCAATCGTGCAATCAAGTGATCTGGTGCATCCACCTGAAACCTAGTACTTTTTTACTTTTAACTATTTTCATATGTAACCGTTGGATCTAGATTGGATGCACCAGATCGCTTGATTGCACGATTGAACCAAATGAACGATTGCACGGGACAGTTGTTTAGGGGAATTGGTTCAGTGCATTGACCAAAAATGGTAAACATTATCACAATCAGAAACTCGGCATAAAATCTTAGCACTCCAAAAATACCTACAAGCTGATCGTTTTACTTGTGTTTAAGCTAATACTGAAGAAAGTATAATCTACTATGCATTTATGCCTAGATCACAGGAGGCCTCCCGATGCAGCATCAGTAACAATTAACAACTGAGAAATTTTGGATGTGGCAAAAAACTTTTTTTGATTCTAACCGAGTAACAGTGACGACATAGTAAAGAAATACGTAATTCAGCATCATTAATTCCATTATTCCCAGCATCAAAATATCTTATTCCCTGGGTGTGAAATGTGAATGAAATGGTATGAGCAGCAACTGATGAAAAGAAACGCTTACATTTTGATGACTCCTGCACCAGCACAATATGCATGGCTGCGTTGTTGGGCGGCAGCTGCAGGCGGAGTGGCATGAGCTTCCCATTGATCGGGCTACGCGAGCAGATGATCACGTCCTTGAGCCCCGTCTCCTCCTGCAGCCTCTCCAAAAGCTCCTCCAGGCTCGTGCCATTGAACGTGAACGACTGCCCCTCCTTGTCGTCGGTGATATCGCCATTGTCATCCCCAATGTGGTAGTGGATCGCCCGTCCATCGACCTTGTGCAGAGGCACCGTGAAGGATTCCGTTGACTGCAATGGCAATGCGACCCAAACAATTAGTACCTGGCCTTTTCATTGAGCCATCCAGGTTGGGTTGTTCAATTCGTTGTGCAGGTGGTAGGCGTGGGAGTACGGACCTCGAGCCTGATCAGGCGGGGCTCGGGGGGCGCGATGTAGCCCGGCGGCGGCGGCGGGGGCTGTGCTATGAACGGAGGAGGGCTCTCCGAACGCTGGTGAGGCGGCCTCAGCGCCGCCGTCGGCACTGGAGAGGGCGAGGGAGACGGCGAGCGGGAGGGTGGCTTGTAAGGCGGCAGAGGGTCGGCGGGAGTGGGAGCGGGAGCGGGGTCGGAGGATTCTGCCTGGGACGAGAGGACCTGGACGACCTCGACGTCCCAGAGGATCCAGCCGGCGTGGCGGTGGGGGGCGTCGTGGGTGACGGAGTTGCGCAAGGGCGGGAGACCGGCATTGGCGCGGAGGTAGTTGCCGTAGCGGGTGCGGAGGCGGGCGTGGGAGCCGTCGCGGACGGGGATCCACTCGACGGAGGAGTCAAGGCGGTAGGGCAGCGTCTGGAGCACCTTGCGGCCGGTGACGCCGAGGAGGAAGGGCTCGTTGGAGGCGGAGAGGTAGCGGCCGTAGCGGCTGCGGAGGCGGATGACGCCGGGGGAGTTGGGCACCGGCTCGACGAGCCACCGAACGTTCGGTGACGACGCGTTGCGGTCCTGCGACACGTGGGACTCGTCGTCCTCGGCGTACAGGTACTTGTCGTGGTGGCTCCGCAGCCGCACCGTCCTGGCGCTCTCGAACAACTCCATCGACGGCGCGGCGAGCCGGCAGCGATCCCCTCCGTCGCCTCCGCGCGCGCGCGCAGCGGCGTGCCTCTTGTTTGGGAGGCCGCGCTCCGGGCGTCGCGCGCGGGTGCTCGGCTATCTCAAGGAATTTTGCGGAATGGTTGACTATTATTCTCTCCCTCTTGCCTCTTCTAATTGAAAAAAAAATCTACCATTAGAAACGGAGTTTGGAGTCATTAAAGAAACGTGTCTTAGAGCGTGCGGTTTATAGATGATATAAATGACTAACTTAAACTTAAATTATTTGTAGCTCTAACTTTAAGAATTTTTGTGTTAGAATTTCACAACTCTTATAGTGGAGCAATGTCACAACGGTTAAAATGTTTTCCTTTTTTTTGAACAAAAATGATGTTTTGCTGATGATTTAAGCTTCAATTCATCGATACTGCAAACAAAAGTCTATATCAAAACATGTAACAAGGGATCTCATCTATGGAATATTTCGAATGAATCTATAAGGAGATAAATATGTGTATCTTCCGAAATGGTAAGACCCAAATAAAACTTTCTTTGAAACACATAAATTTTACAGGATTTTCGTATGAATTATATTAAATCCTTCAAAATTCCTTTAAAAACATAAAAAGAGCCTTAAAATTAACTATGTGTCCTCATTTAATAACAATCCTATGCCAACTTATAGAAGTCGGTGTAGTATTTGTTAACTCTTTGTTTTATAAATGTAAGTCATTTCACCATTTTCTTCCATATTTTACTTTTTAATAAATTTTATACAACTTAAAAATAAACAATTCACCATTTTAAAAACATAATGAATGAGGTGCAACGACATCATTTGAGCCAATTTATTAATTCTTGTACAAAAGTATAAAAACCGCACATAAAAAAAAATGAGAGGAAGTATGTGAGAAGCATAGAGGTGATTACGGTAAGAATGTAAGATGAGAATAAAATTGAACAATATATAGTCGATGGGATAATTACTATTTTAAAATCCCTTATGTTTTAGAACAAAATTTGAATGTTTCATCTACACAAGAATAGTAACATGAAGTTGGCACATTAGGCCTTTCTTGAGAAATTCCGGTGCCATTGCTAGCAACCCGATCCAAGGATTCGTGTGGGCCTAAATGGGCTTTCATGCGAGACACTAGTCCAATTGTCCGGGAGCTCTTCCACAATATTTTTTAAATACTTTTTTTTATGATTTTTCAATTCCGATATGCAATCTCAAAAATAGAAAAAATAGAAGTCTCTATCAATATTTTGCCGTCGATCGAGATGCGTTTGTCGATATTTTGCCCTCTATCCACTGTTGAATTGTCGATGGAGGGGTTTCGGCTGGTTTACGTGTGTCGGGAATATGATCTGAAGAAGACCAGTTCAACTGTCGGTGTCCACCAAACGGTTACCAAGCGAAGGCATAAATACTTTAAAGTCCGGCACTCGGGAAAGGGGGGGCCACTACAACAAAACAGGCAACTTCCGTCGGCCAAAGCCGACGGAAGTTAGCCCTTTCTCGACGGAAGAAGCCAACTTCCGTCGGCAAAACGCTATCTTCCGTCGGCCTTTGGCCGACGGAAGCGCGGTGACGGAAGTTAGCTAACTTCCGTCGGCCGCCGACGGAAGTTAGCTAACTTCCGTCGGCCACGTCAAACCGATGGAAGTTAGCGCCGAACACTGCCACGTCAGCAGGGGGGCTCTAACTTCCGTCGGCCAACCTGGCCGACGGAAGTTAGGGGCAGCTAACTTCCGTCGGCTAAGGCCAAAGCCGACGGAAGTTAGCCTTTCTGCCCACGTGGCCGAAACCAGCTAACTTCCGTCGGCTATGGTCAAAGCCGACGGAAGTTACCTGGTATTTTTTTTTATTTTTTCCTGGTTCCCCTACTCACACTCACATCCAACCACAATTTCAATCACATTCACAATTATCATCCAAATTCACATTTCACATCCAAAATCACATTCAAACTTCACATATATCATCCAAAATCACATCTCACATCCAAAACTTCAGCAAACATCCAAAATCACATAACACAACTTAATTCACAATCAAAGTCACAATACACATCCGCATTCACATATACCATCCAAATTCACATACAAAGTCACATAACATATCGAGATTCAATCCAGGTTCATTATACACATCCATACTCACTGATCGCCTACATTTGGGTCGTGGGCGCCGCCGCTGCCTCCCGCTTCGTCCACATTTGCCCCGGAGGCTCCATCTTGACCAGGCGTACGGAAACACTGAAGAAATAGACAAAATTAGAAATGAACTCAACTACCCTTCTAAACGCTAACTTAAGTATTTAGGAGATAGTGGTGGTGGCGGGGGAGGTAGTGGTTGGAACATGGACATGTCAAATCCACTGTTTTGCTGGGCTAGTTGCTACACATGTTGTAATGTAATCAGTTAGTTCTAAACCTATTTCTGAATACTTTTGAACTGTAACACTCTAAAGTAAGCTTACTTGGATCATCGCCTGCTGTTGTGCTAAGCAGGCGGTATAGTACTCTTGTTGTTTGCTGTAGTGCTCGTCGCGCCGCCTCATTTCCTCCCTCATTTTCTACACTAGTGCACTGGGTGGTCAAATCTGACCTCGCCACGTCCTCGCCACGCCCTCGACATGCCCTCGCCGCGGCCCCATTGCACCCTCGCCATGCCCTATCGAGCCCTCGCCGCGCCATCGCCGCGAGGGAGGGGGAGAGGATTAGAGAGGCAAAAAGGAGAGAGGTGCCACGGGGAGGGGTAGCAGAGGCGGCAGTGGCACAAGGGGAAGGGGTAGCAGAGGCGGCGACGTGGCGCACAGGGAAGGGTAGCAGAGGCGGCGACCGGCGGCGCAAAGGGGAGGCGTAGCAGAGGCGGTGGTTGGCGGCGCAAGGAGAGGGGTAGCAGAGGCGGCAGCCGGCGGCGCAAGGGGCAGAGGTGGCGGCGCAAGTGGAAGGGGAGGTAGAGAGTCGACTCAGTCGAGACTCAAGAGGGGGCTAGCTAGGGTGACGCGTCGATGATAAATGCAGAGTCCAGATGATAGAGTTACGGAAATTAAGGGTGTGCTTGATTCGTTGCAAAATAACACGAGTTTATCTTCCATTAGCAATACTTCAAATCTTTTTCTCCTAAATCATGTATCCAATTTACAATATAACTACACCATTTATTCATTACATTTAAATCTACAAAACACGATTTTGGGTGATTATATTTTGATGAAAAAAGTATATATAACAAGCGGCTCATACTAATTCTAACTTATATCATTCAACAAGCAAATTAGCTCGTACTATCCACTAACAAAGATCATCGAATAGCTAGAATTATGGATCATTAATTCCATCCTATCCACGATACAACAGTACTTCAAGTAACAAGTGGCCATGCATCTGACCTGAGGCGGTGATGCGGTGGCGACGGGGTGCCGGGATGGACGGCGGTGGTCACCGGCGTGTGCGGTGGCCGGCGGCCGGGGGCACGGCAGCGGCGGGGCACCGACGGGCGGCGGGGGCAGGGGCACGCGTGGGCGGTGGCCGGGAGAACGGCGGCAGGGCACCGGCGAGGGCGGCCTGCGCGCGCGGTGGGCGGCGGCAGCGGGTGCTCGGGACCAGCTGCGACGTCTGGCGGGTGGGCGGCGGCCGGCGCGGTGGCGCGGGGCGCCAGAGGCAGGCGGTGGCGTGGGCGCGAGGCGGGCGGCCGCGTGGGCCGGGGAGGCGGTCGGCGGTGGTTGGCCGGGGCAGCGGGCGGGCGGCGGCCGGCGCGATGGCGCGAGGCGCCGGATTGGAGGCGGCCGGGCGGTGGCGCGGGGTCGAGGCGGGCGGCGGGAGGCGGGTGGGCGGCGGCGGCAGGAGGCGGGCGGCGGCGGCGTGCAGTGGGCGCGTACAGGGATTAGGTCTCCCTGTACGCGCGCGCGGGGTTGGGGATTATATCCCTTAACTTCCGTCGGCCACCATTAAAGCCGACGGAAGTTACTTAACTTTCGTCGGCTTTAATGGTGGCCGACGGAAGTTAAGGGATATGTATCAGCCCGGACCACAGACACGTTAACTTCCGTCGGCCACAGGTAAAAGCCGACGGAAGTTATTTTAACTTCCGTCGCCTACTTAAGGCCGACGGAAGTAAAATAACTTCCGTCGGCTTTTCGAAAAGCCGACGGAAGTTAGTTTGGCCGACGAAAAGTTTCTGTTTTGTTGTAATGGCCTTCCTGACCTACATCAATTGGACGACAACCTTCAAACACTAGGCCATCATTAATCTCTATGTGCCAATATTATCAGCGTATTAATCGTTATACCATTACCTTGTAAACCCCTTAATTGGTCATTATGGCACTTTAACCATCATTTGTAACCTTGATCCTTCTCTTATAAAGAGATCAGAGGGAACTTAGAACAGACACATCTTCATACACTTGTACACACCCCAAGAGTCCCTTAGAACATTTCATGGACATCCTCATATGCTTAGGTCATTTCGCACCTTAAATCTCATACTATACACACATGAGTAGGATTATTATTTTCTAGAAGGTCCGAACCTATTGGGGAGAAATATTTCATCCTCTAGAAGTCAAGGATACTTCTATGTCAATACAAGCCGAAGAAGGTAAACTCAGAAGTTTTGATCTCCGAATATCCTAAAAACATCAAAGCTCTGCTGTATTCGGAGCCTTGTATAGCGGAGACCTCCATCAAGGCTTCAGTGTGACGAAGCCTCCCTAAACCTCTTCTCTCGAAGGGGTGTTGCCAGCAAGGATAGAAGATTTATCTTCTTACTAATTAGATTAGTCTTTTACTCTTTTAACCCTATGAAGAATATTAAACAATATCTTCTTAGTCGGTTGTAAATAGAGGTTAAAGAAGTATTTTCTTTTGTATTCAGTCTATAAATACCCCTCTTCACTCTGTAAAAGGGATCGGATACTCAGATACTTAGTAACCAGGTTCCCGGATCGATGGGATCAAGGAATAGGAACGTGGTACGCGGTACGCTACTAAAACTAGGATTTAACACTACGGGAACGAGATTGTTCCCGCGTTCCCGGAACGAGGAACGTGGCCAAGTTCCCAGTTCTCGGTTTCTAAGCTCAGATAGTCAATATACACTTCGAATTATCTCAAGCTATTATCCAACTACGGAGACTTGGAATAGTTCACTCAAACAAACCTCCGTTTGTTACACACTTAATTTTCTAAACCTGTTAGCTTAATCTTTTACGCCAACAGAATCTATCTAAATTTCTCACTGTTTCTTAGTTAGAGATAATTAAGGTACCGTCGGCGTCGTACCACACCACAACATTACAGGCATTATAGGTGTCCACGGAGACTTTTTTGTTATTTTTTGAGCTCGCGTGTTAGAATTAAAATTTTGTAAACAAATATTAATTATAAAAATCTCTCTTACACCTTTCGTGCGACACAGTGTTGTGCTGTTTTTTTTCATTTATATGTTAATTAATTTACATAAATATATTTTCCTTTGGAAAATGTACAAAATAACCTCCAATATTCATCGGATACGTATTTTTTTAAAACCATATATTTTATTTTATTCATATCTACTGAACTAAGTTTACCGATGCCAAAAATTTATTGTTATAAAACTAGAATTATGGATGGCAACGTGTCTGTTTCCATTGGGTTTTACCACCCCGTCTACATCCTCACTGCAACAGAAATCAATCATCCCCATCCCCATGCGAGTACGGAGAACCCGATGGATCCCATACTCAATTCCCACATACTACAAACATACGCCATCGTCGTTGCTTAGGAATGCTACCGTCGTCGAAGCCCTGCTGCCTAGGGGTGTCACCGCATGCATGGATCCCTCGCCCCCGCTTGGGGCCGCCGTTGTCGCCTGTGGCCATCACGGACTAGAGCCATCGCCGCCTGGACCGCTCATCATTGTGGCTATATCACCGACTAGAGCAGTCGCCGCTTGGACCGCTTATCACTGCCTCGAGCCCCCACCGCTTGGAGCTATTGCCGCTTCAAGCCATCACTGCTTGGAACACTCGTCACGCACCGAAAAGCCTGCTTATAGTAATTGTAGTCGGAAAGCATCCCGCTCCTATGCGCAATGCAATTGTGCGGGAGTGGGGAGTGGCATGTGGGAATGGGGGAGATAGCTAGCTAGGGATAGCTCTACTAAATATTGGGCTAGGCCTTGTGCAAAAACTGCATTACTGGGTCTGTGTGTTGTACTATGGTGAGGAAATTTAACCGGCGGGAAAACGGGAATGGGGGTTTGGGAAACGTCACCAACCCTGCTAACCTGATGAGGAATACTTTTAGACTGATTTCATTATCACAGGTACTAAAATTATCCTATTTTCAGTTCCTAATAAAGTTTTCCCCATCGGGTATCGGGTTTTGGGTCCTCGTTACAATCTCTAACTAGAACTAGCACAATTGCGCAACAAGCATATGCGTGTTCTTTTTGACTCTGGTGCTTTCTTATTCAAACTCTATTTTTTTTTCAATTTTTAAACTTTACCTTACGGATTTTAATTTTACCCCTACTATTACTCTTTGTTCATGTACCTATTCTGCTCTGGTCAATATTCTATCTTGTTAATTTGGATTATGATATTCTCGGCCCATCACAATCTAATGAATAGTTTTTATTTTATTATTTCTTCTTATTTTAACATGATAATTCATAGGATTTTCGAGCAAATATGGAGTGTTTTTTTATCCTGTTTTAATAATTTAACTAGAAGGATAGCCCACACATTTGCGCGGGTAGATTTACTTGAAGAAATTTACTATATCAACTGATATCATCTTACTCCATTTCTTTATTAATCATCAATGGGACACCTAACTATTTAATTTCTCCTAAGTATGGTCCCTCTCAATGCAACTTAAACTTTGCTAAATGTTTATATTTTATTTCTATATAGTCGTACTTTAATGTATGGTAACATCGAATACATATACACAAATACATAGTGTATATCAATGTTCGAAATCTGGTAATCTGGTAAAGATGCCATCTCACTCTGATCGTGTGAATCTCATATATTTCTACATCATATTTTAATATTTCATATTTGTTTGAATTTTTTATTTTTATATATGTATTTTTCTGTTCATTGATGTTAGAGACTTCTCTTATTATTTTCACACTTTTTTACCGTAATAGTTATAATAGAAAAAACATACAACATTAAAAAAACATCACACCCTCTATGTGCCAATGACAATAAAAGAAATGTTATACGATGGAGTTAATGCTAAGTAGATCATCTAGGTTAGCACTAGAGGCTAAAACATGACATGAGTCTTTAGTTAATTATAAATAGAGAGGGACACCATGGGTCTACCTTCGATGTTGGTCGGAGTCGAGGACGAGGCCATGGCTTCTCCTCGGCTTCTGGTCGCGGCGCTGGCGTCGGGTTGAAGATCTTCCCGCCGTGCAGTGCTAGAGTTAGATCGGGTCAGAGGGGTGTCGGGAAGAGTGGTAGGCGTGCAAGGTATGGGCAACCATGTAGCCGAGCCCTCTCCCCTGTTGATATAGCACTGGCGGCAGGGGCCCTTCAACCATGCAAGTGGTTGAGCACCCCCGATCAGGGCGCTGGAGAATAGGAGGGTAGTTGGTCAAGGGGTCCTGGTCTTAGGGGGGAGAGGGAGGACCAAGTCCCTCTCCCGGAGATATTAATTCTAACATTCTCCTCTTAGATCTCATCTTAATTCTTAACTTAATTTAACATTACATCTATCTCATTATAGATCAATGCATAGAGTATAATGCATCACAATAGTCAGTTACGTGCTATGTGACTCAACAACTACAATATATCTTTCTACTCTGAAATAGAGTCTAAACTTATTTGGGCCCTTACAAATCCAATGATCATAGGCTTTCCCTTAAACCCATACCAGCTAAGTGTTCTCTGAACACATTGGGCGGTAAGCCTTTTGTGAGTGGATCCGCAAGCATACGCTTGGTACTTATATGCTCTAGACTTATGGTCTGATCTTGGATTTTCTCCTTAACAACATAGTACTTAATGTTGATGTGCTTGGCCGCACCACTTTTCTTGTTGTTATGGGAGTATAGTACTGCTGGTTCATTATCGCAGTACATCTTAAGTGGCTTCTGAATGCTGTCGACCACTCTTAAACCGGGAACAAATTTCTTAAACCATAATGCATGTCCAGTGGCCTCATAACATGCTACAAACTCTGCATACATCGTGGAAGATGCCTTCACAGTTTGCTTGGAGCTTTTCCACGACACAACTCCTTTTGCGAGTGTGAATATGTAACCTGATGTGGACTTCTCAGTATCCACACATCCCGCAAAATCTGAGTCTGAATAACCTACTATTTCAAGGTTATCTGATCTCTCATATGTTAGCATGAAGCATCTTGTGCCTTGCACATATCTCAATGCTTTCTTAACTCTTTTCTAGTGATCTATACCTGGATTTTTCTGATATCTGCCAAGCATCCCGGTGGCAAAATCTAAGTCAGGGCATGTACATACTTGAGCATACATAAGGCTTCTGACAGCAGAAGCTTATGGAATCGATTTCATTTGATCGATCTCATACTAGTTCCTAGGACACTTAAAGTTCTCAAACTTATCACCCTTGACTATTGGAGCAGGCGATGAGTTACACACATGCATACTATATTTTCTTAATATCTTCTCTAAGTATGCCTTCTGCGATAATCCTAATACCCCCTTAGTTATATCTCGGAGAATCTCAATTTCTAACACATAGGAAGCTTCTCCAAGTTCCTTCATGTCAAAACGAGAAGATAAAAACTTCTTAGTTTCTAATAGTATATTAACATCACTACTCGCCAGTAGGATGTCATCCACATACAAGACTAGGAAAATAAATTTCCCATTCTTGAACTTAGCATAAATGCAGTTGTCCTCCTCATTCTACTTAAACCCAAATTTTCTAATAGTCTCATCAAATTTGAGATACCACTGCCTAGAGGCCTATTTAAGTCCATAAATGGACTTAGCTAAATGACATCCCAAATTTTCTTTCCCTTCCAAGACAAATCCCTTGGGTTGGGCCATATAGACATTCTCATTTAGATCCCGTTGAGAAATGTCGTCTTTACATCCATCTAATGTAATTCTAAGTCATAATGTGCCACTAAGGCCATGGTGATTCTGAAGGAATCCTTAGATGAGACTGATGAAAATGTCTCATTATAGTATATTTCTTCTCTTTGAGTGAAGCCTTTCGCAACAAGTCTGGCCTTAAATCTTTCTATATTCCCTTGAGAGTCACGTTTCACCTTGTAGGCCCATTTGCAGCCTACTGTTTTGGCTCCTTTAGGAATTTCTTCTAATTTTCAGACTTTGTTGGTACTCATGGATCTCATCTCATCCTCCATGGCCTCAAGCCACTTAGAAGAGTGAGGACTTCTCATAGCTTCTTCAAAAGAGGCGGGATCTCCCTCTATTTGTGTAGGACCGAAAGTAGCGACCAGAGGGGGGTGAATGGGCGCCTAAAAATTTCTTGCTATACTATGACTTAAACCCAACACCCAACCAACTTAACCAGACAAACAATATTAGCAAAGCAAATTACTAGTACTATAGTTGTCTAGCCTAAAAATGATCGGTGTCCTAATTAAAATGATATTAAAAATAAACTAAATAAAAAATACCGCAGTAAGTAAAAACACCTAGTTAAATCACGAAATATTTATATTTTAGTTTATAAATAAAATACTAATTAAAAGAATAAAACATGGATCATTCAAAAATTAATTCAGAAATAAACTTAAAATATTGCACGTAAAAACTAGACGAAAAATATTACTGTGACTAGTAATTTTTTTCTTTTTATATAAGCAGATTAAACAAAAATATTTAAATAAAAATTACGAGATAGATAAGCAAATTAAAAATTAATGTCTAACAGATAAATATTATCTACGAAACAACTAAAACAAATTTACTCCTAATTAAAAGGAGATAGCTATTTATTGAATTAACTAGCTGAAAAATAGCAGATTAATAACTACTTACATGCATACGAATTCCCTATCCGCTCGTAGCAGAAGCTGCGCTGCCGTGCGCCCGCGAGAATAAAAAACTGCCTGCCGTGTGCATGCTAAAAGGCTTCCCGTGGGGCCCGTGCCGAACACAGAAACGCAGCTACTCCCTGCCATGCCTAGGCCTGCGCCGAAAGACGTGTGTGGCTTGCGTCACCGTGCAGACTGTCGTGGATGGCCTTGAGCACCACGTCTCGGGGATGCCGCCACCAGCTGCTTCGCCTGGACGCCGCCTTGCGCAGGCTGCCGCTGGCCTGCGTGCCCCTTTTTCCTGCGCTGTGGGGCCCGCCTGGCTACCGCGCCTGAGTCTCCACGTGAAAGCCATGTGCGCCGCTGCTGAAAACGTCCTATCGTGCCTGTGCGCTCGAGTGCCACGTGACCCACAAAGTTGTGCCGAGAGACAAGCAGCGATGGACGCCGGTAAATCGCCGGCGAAAACTTTAAGAGAAGAAAACAAAAAGTTTTCGATGGAAGATGAAAACCAAACCGAGAAAAATTGGATTGTAGTAGATTGATTATGAATGACAGTCACCCTATCCCTAATGGGGTAGGGGCCTATTTATAGGCGACTCCTAATACATGAAAAGACTAATTTACTCATAGGGTAAATTACACCGACTATAAAATAAATTCTGAAATTACTAACATACCCTTGAAAAAATCAACTGACACAAATAAAAATATTCTACACTTAAAAACTAAATATTAATATCCTAAAAACAGAATAATCGTAGGTTGTCAGTTTTGCGCCGAAACTGACAAAGCGTCCACCGTCTTCGCACCGGGTACCCGGATTGGGCCGACCCGACCCCGTAGCTTCCTCAGCCCAGCAATCACTCGCCGCCTGTGTACCTGAGTCAAACCCAGTCAATATACTAGTGGATCCTCTGCCGCTCCTAGCCCATGTACCCGGATTGGGCCAGCCCGACTCCGTGGCTCCTCTGCCCGGTTGTCGCTCACTGCCCGTGTACCTGAGTCACACGTGCCTCAGACATGACGGGTCTTCATTTCTCTTTCTTTGACTTCCGTTGACAATCACTCATCACATCTGGAGTATCAAACCCATGTTCTTCAACATGGTGTCTCAATCTCCCCCTTGATGAGTGCATTATCAACACCCTCTTCAGCACTTCTTTAGAACCTGCATAAACATGTGGAAACAGAAAAACAAAGACAAGAGAAAATAGAAGGAAAAAAATAAAAGTTTAACCCTAATGACCAAAAGCCAAACAGAAGCAAGAAAACAGTCATTATGGTTAACCAAAAAATAAAGACTCAAAAACAAGTGCAATCTCAGAACTACCAACAAGGATAACAGAGTAAAGGCAAAAAAACTGAAATACTCCCTTAACCTCCAAAATTTCTCCCCCTTGTTGACAATTGGACTCATCAAGTGAGAATAAATGCACTCTAAAGAGACATAGACCCAAACTCCCCCCTGAAATGCAGCTTCCCCTCAAAATATGCCCTGAATGCAGATGGGGTGCAAGTGGAGTGTGAAAAGCATGCTTCTTAGATATGATTAACTGCAATTACAACATCTAACAGGTATAACAAAAAATATACTGTCTAAGATACATGGCATGATCAATGCAACAGATGATATCTAAAGAGAGTCATTAACACACATTTTTGATTTTTGCAAACAAAAACATCACCACATTTTCTAGTTGGCAAGCAAAGTAAAACATGACATGCAAAAGCTAACTGATATCTACCATGATAAGCATTGTCCATAGCAAAGTGCTTCATCAAACTTGTCATTTTTTTAATTTTTTCAGACTTTTTCCTTTTTATTTTTCATTTCTGTTAGGGGTTATTTGCATATCAAACCTTATGCTACCCAACCAAGTCAAGCCTAGGCCAGAACTTGACCATCAGAAGCTTAAGAGATTGGTCTTGGCATACATTACACCGTCCTAGTTCATACCAAAGTGCTATGGTAAGCAGTCCACAACAATGCAATGCGACAAAGCAAACCCACCTGCATCTTTTCTAATAATTATAAAAATGCATAAATTTTTCATTTTTCTGAATTTTTATCATTTTTATAGAACATTTTTTATATTTAAAGTATATAGATGTCCAAGTTGCATATCTGCATCTAAGTAAGGATCTAGCTACAAGGCATGTAAAAGATAGCGAAAGCATTCAGCCTACACATGTTAGTTACCAGAAGCAATGGTGATCATTTTTTAATTTTAAAGCATAAAAACCATGCATATGACAAATATCATATATATCATGTGAACTGAAATAGAACATGATCATCGACAAGTAATCAAAAGCATATACTAGCTAGAGTAAGTAAAGCAGATTAATCATATAACAGAAGCGAGCTCAAAATGTGATTGATGATTATGCATGATATGAACACACACAAAAAGACTCAATAAAAAATAAAGAAGAAAGAAAAAAACCGACTCAAAGTATCCTAAAAAGGATACACAACTTCCAAATCCCCTCGCAAACGCTCAAAAGTAGACTGATCTAGGGGTTTGGTAAAAATATCAGCCAACTGCTGATGGGTATCAACATGAATAAGATCTATGATTCCTTTCTCATATTGATCCCTCAGAAAGTGAAAGCACATATCAATATGTTTGGTTTTTGAATGAAGACATGGGTTTTTCCCTACACTAATTGCACTGGTGCTATCACAAAACAAAAGAACTCTAGAAGGGAAGACCAACCCAAAATCCCGCAAAGTAGAAATCATCCAAACCAACTGTGAGCAGCACCTAGCAGCTGCTACATACTGAGCCTCAGTAGTAGAAAGTGCAACTCCAGATTGTTTTCTAGAAGACCAAGAAACAAGTGAAGAACCAAGAAGCTGGCAAGTACCGGAAGTCGACTTGCGATCCAGCCGGCACCCACCAAAATCAGCGTCCGAAAAACTAGCTAAATCAAGAGAAGATGATGCTGAATAATAAAGACCTAAATCAGGAGCATAAGTAAGATACCTGAAAATACGCTTCACAGCCTACCGGTGAGATGCGCGTGGCGAAGACTGAAAACGCACACACACACACACGACAAACTGAATGTCTGGTCTCATCAAAGTCAAGTATAGTAGCGAACCGATCATCCCTTGATACTCTCTCTCATTTACCTTGACGTCATTCTAGTCCTTGTCCAGACCTCCAGATGTACCCATTGGGGTCATCTGTGGCTTTAGCTCTCCACCAAAGTCAAATTTCTTTAGCATGTCTCGTGTGTACTTACCCTGGTGGATGAAAATGTCGTCCTTGGTCTACTTGATCTGGAGCCCTAAAAAGTACTTGAGTTCTCCCATGAGACTCATCTCAAACTCGCTATGCATCTGCTCAGAAAACTTGGATACAAGCTCATTAGTAGAACCACCAAAAATAATATCATCCACGTAAATCTGAGCAACCAATAAGTCTGCGCCATCTCTAAGCAAGAAAAGAGTCTTGTCCACAGAACCCATCACAAAACCTTTCTTCAACAAGAACTGCTTCAGGCGATCATACCAAGCCCTGGGGTCCTGCTTCAGACTGTATAAAGCCTTCTGCAGCTTGTAAACATGTCGTGGAAATTTAGGGTTCTCAAAACCGGGGGGTTGCTTAACATAGACATCCTCCTCTATATACCCGTTTAGAAACGCACTCTTGACATCCATTTGGTAAAGCTTAAAACCTTTAGAAGTAGCAAAGGCCAAAAGAATACGAATGGACTCAAGACGAGCAACAAGGGCGAAAGTCTCTTCAAAATCAATACCTTCTTTTTGACAAAAACCTTGTGCCACTAATCGAGCTTTGTTGCGCACCACAACACCATCTTCTCCTTGTTTGTTCTTAAACACCCACTTGGTGCCTATGGTGTTGCATCCAGGTGTCAGCTCAACTAGTGTCCAAACCCGATTGCGAACAAAATTTTCAAGCTCTTCTTGCATGGCGTTTATCCAATTTGAATCAGAAAGAGCATGAGAAACGTCTCTAGGCTCAAAAGTAGCAACAAAAGCAGACTCAACAAACATAGCAAGAGAACCAATTGAAGACCGTAAGGATCTCTCCGTAAGATTACCGATGATGAGCTCTGAAGGGTGATCACGCTGAACTGCTCGGGATCCTAGGTGATCTGAAGTCACCTCACTAGAGTCAGCAACTGGCTCCTCTGGACTCAGCTGAGAAGTCATCTCACCGGAGTCAACACCTGGCACCTCTAGACTCGGCTGAGGAGGCTCAATCGAAGTAGAAGGAGTAATTAGAGGTCCGTCCTCATCCTCAGTCGAAGTCTCAGAAGGTGTGGGGTCTGCAGGCTGTGTAGAGGGCCCACCCTCATCATCAGCAGGAGTGTCAACATCTTCCTCGAAGATGGACTCTCCAAGCTCATCATCTCCATAAAGCTCAAAAGAAGGAGTCGCGAGGGCAAAGACTCATCAAAAGAAACCTCACAAGTCTCGGCAAGCATCTGAGAGTCTAGGTTCCAAACACGAAAGCCTCGTGAATGCAAAGCATAACCAAGAAAGTCTCCATCCCAGCAACGAGACTCAAACTTGTCCAAATGCCCTCCCTTCTTAAGCACAAAGCACTTGCATCCAAAAGCTCGCAAGTGACTTACCTTGGGCTGTCTACCAAAACGCAACTCATATGACGTCTTACCTAAGTAAGCTTTAAGAAATATGCGGTTGGCAAGATAGCAATCTGTGTTCATCGCCTCAGCCCAAAAACACCTAGGAGTCCTATGCTCATCAAGCATCATCCTGGCCATCTCGACAAGCGTGCGGTTCTTTTGTTCCACAACGTCATTCTGTGGGGGAGTGTAAGGAGCAGAGAACTAATGATCAAGACCCTGATCACTACAAAAGCTAACAAACTAAGAGTTCTTAAACTCAGATCCGTTGTCCAAACGAATTGCTCGCATCAGACCATTGTTCTCCTTCTTCAGCTTCAGAATCAAGTCATGAACATACTGAAAAGTCTCATCCTTACACTCTAGAAAGTAAACCCACGAGAAACAAGAAAAATCGTCAACTATCACAAGGGCGTACCACTTCCCACCGACTGAGCGTACTCAAGCTGGACCTACTGTATCCATGTGCAACAGCTCTCCCGGGTACGATGTCATCACCTGAGTCACAGGTGCATGAGAAGTTGCCATTTTCCCATGATGATAGGGATGACACACTAGATCCTTCTCCATCTTAAGCTTAGGCAATCCTCGGATAAGATCCATAGAACTCAATCTGACAAGCAGATCAAAGCTCAAATAGCCTAACCTTCTATGCTACTTCCATAGCTCAGAGGAGGATCCGGCCATCAGACAACGAGAAGGGCCAGAAGAACTAGAGAAATCAATACGGAAAACCTTACCGAAAGGTAAGATCCGGCAGACTAAAGATCCTCTAGAATCAACAACAGAAGACATGCCCTTCTTAAAGCGCACTTCTAAACCATCCTCAAGCAGTTGCGAAACAAAAAATAGATTAATGTTCAGATTTCCAACTAAAGCAACATTCTTCAAAGAGAAATAATCAGAAATACGAATCAACCCAATACCATGTACCTTCCCTTGACCACTGTTCCCGAAAGTGATGTATTCCTTGGAGCTCAGGGGAGTGAGGCTGGAGAACCATCCGCGGTGTCCCGTCATATGGCGAGAACATCCTGAATCCATGATCCATACGTCCTCCAGTCCTCGATCCTGCAAGATCAATGGTCATGAGTGAGAGCAAATGGTCGACCACTAGGTCTAGCAAAAGTACTAAACCAGTGTCGAGCCATCTGCTCGTAAGTAGGAAAGCAGAAGGAATCATATGAGTCTAGATCATAATGCGGCTCAAAGCATGATCCTCTGTTCTGCCTAAAATCACGGTCACGAGGTCCAAAATCGTATCCATAATGATCTGGAACTCTGCCAGAACGGAAACCACCCTCCGGAGCACGATCATAAAAACTGTCTCCTCTACCACCACCTACACGACTTGGCCTGGCCTCTAGCCTCTCTCTACGTCGAGGAACTCTCTTTCTACCACCCTGCTGGTAGAACTGCTCCTGCCCACTTTGAGCTCTCTCTGCTCACTCAACTCGCTTCCTCCTGAAGCAAAACTCCTCAAGATGCCCGTCTCTCTGACAAAACTCAAAGTGATAGGTAGGTTTCTTGGGATGTGATTGAGTCTTGGGATTCTTCGGCTTGGTGGTGTTTGGTATAGCATCTTTGGTGTGAGAGGGTCCAGGTAAGGAATCAAGAGAAGTGTGGAGAAGTTTAGCCTTTAGAACCAAGATTTGCTTCTTAGGTGGAGCTTTAGGTTGTTCTTGGAACACTCCATCCTTGGGCTGACTATCCTTAAAGGACTCAGTGGAGTGAGTCTTGGGATATCTCTGTTCGGGAGTCATCTTACTCTACTCCACTGCTCGGCTAATAGCACTCTCAAAATCAGCCTTGGTATAGGTGTAACCTACCCCAAACCCATCCTGTCTCTTGAACTGCTGGATCATCATGCCGAGCTATGGCTCTCTGGCCCTAATCCAACTCAGGATCTGACGGAGGTAAAAGTTCACATTTTGAACATCAGCTAGCTCCTTTCTCAAAGAAGCTAACACCTCCACCTGAGATAAGTAGATCTCACACTCTCTATCAACATCGACAAACTTCTTTGCTTTTAGCTTGATCAACTCTATTCTCATGGACAAACAGTTCTCACAAACAGTGAGTGAAACTATCAAGGTCTCAAGCTCTAGCTTAGTCTGCTCCAACTAAGCTCTCACTCCAGCTAACTCGCTCAACTACTCATCACTCTTGGCTCTCAGCTCAGCTATACTAGCTAAATGGGATGGGCAGTCTACACAAGGTACGACGACAGTGGCATGAGCATTTTTCAGCTCCTACTGAGCGCTCTCAAGCTCAGTGTCCAAGGCGTCTCTCTTATCTACTCTCTCTGTGTACCTGGACTTAAGAGTCATCAGGTCACACAACAACACCTCACAGTTAGGGCACTCACCACTATCACCCAAGCAAGGGGAAGAAGACAGACTCTCAATCTTGCCATTCGCCATGGCAAGCTCACTCTCAAGCTCATCTATCCTCTTCTTAGTCCCTCTAAGCAGTTTCTCCCGATACTTCAACTCCTAATGGTTCTGTTCTAGTAAATTAACAACTTCTTGTTCATAGGAAGATACCTTCTCATCGTCATCGTCGTCGGAGTCATCGGAGGAGTCCTTTTCTTTCTTCTCCCCAAGAGCCATTGAGCAGAAGCTCTTGTGGGGTCTTCGGCTGTGACGTGAGCGACTCTTCGGCTTGTCCCCGAATGCCATGAAACAGAGGCCCGCCGGATCGTCCCTGTCCTTCCCCTTCCTGATCATGATCTCTTCATCACTTGAACTTGAAGATGAGGAGGAAGACGATGATTTCTTGGAGTAGCTTTTCTCCATCTCGGCGAAGAAAGCCTTGTCTCGCTTCTTGTTCTCACACTTGTAGTCCTTCAAAGCCTTTCGAAAGAATCTCGTCTTGGGCTTGCCCTTTGTGGAGTTGTCGTACTTGTCAGAGTCGTAGGAGTTGCCGCTGGTTCCCTTCTTGTAATTCTTCCGCTTGGGGCAGTCGGTAATGAAATGACCTGTATCACCACACTCAAAGCATCCAGATTTTTTGTCGTGTCTTTTAAACATTCGCTTATCATAGACACGTCGCACCCGGTTATTAAACAAGCACATATCATCATCTCCTAGAGAATCAAGTTGTTCCTCGGAGATAGACATCAAGGAAAAAGCAGTACAACTCAAGGCAGTAGGATCAGCAGACGGTGTCGCAAGCGCCAGAGTCTTTGAGCCAGAACCAGTGAGATTTGATCTCAAATGGATATCAACCTTTGAGACCTTGAGCTTACTAAAAAGCTCTACAACGGTGAAGGTATCATAAGACGCGCTCTCAACAATAGAAGAGACCTTGATCTCCTAGATCTTAGGGTCCAAGGTATGGAGAACCTTAAGCGCATGTTCATGATCCGAGACCAACTGATCATGCTCGGCCTTGTTGACGCGAATCTTGTTAATGATCGATTGAAAACGACCAAACAAAGTCTCAACTGTCTCACCCGGCTTCTGTGAGAAATTCTCATACTCACGCCGGTAGGTCTGATATAGACTAGCCTTGACCTGAGCTGTCCCCTCATGGTGTGCCTGGAGGGTAGCCCAGATCTCTCGAGCAGTGGTGAGATGGCTAACACGCTCAAACTCACTAGGACCTAGACCAGAAAATAAAATTCTCACCGCTTTACTATTGTTTTGATGCTGGACAATTACATCTGCAACAGTATCTGCAACAATAGGCACTATGGTGAAAGTAGGATGAACACAAATCTCCCATTTGTCCAAGCTCTAGCTCATAAGGTATGCTCGCATGCGAGTCTTCCAATAAGTGTAGCCAAAAGCTTATAGGGACGAGATTTTACTAGAAGACATCATGATCACTACTTGGGTTTAGAATCAATTAAGATATAAGAAAACCCTAACCTTGCTCTGATACCACTTGTATGACCGAAAGTAGCGACCATAGGGGGGGTGAATGGGTGCCTAAAAATTTCTTACTATACTATGACTTAAACCCAAGACCCAACCAACTTAACCAGACGAACAATATTAGCAAAGCAAATTACTGGTACTATAGTTGTCTAGCCTAAAAATGACCGTTGTCCTAATTAAAATGATATTAAAAATAAACTAAATAAAAAATACTGCAGTAAATTAAAACACCTAGTTAAATCACGAAATATTTATATTTCAGTCTAGAAATAAAATACTAATTAAAAGAATAAAACATGGATCATTCAAAAATTAATTCAGAAATAAACTTAAAATATTGCACGTAAAAACTAGACGAAAAATATTACTGTGACTAGTAATAATTTTTTTCTTTTTATATAAGCAGATTAAACAAAAATATTTTAATAAAAATTACGAGATAGATAAGCAGATTAAAAATTAATGTCTAGCACATAAATATTATCTATGAAACAACTAAAACAAATTTACTGCTAATTAAAAGGAGATAGCTATTTATTTAATTAATTAGCTGAAAAATAGCAGATTAATAACTACTTACCTGCATACGAATTCCCTGGCCGCTCGTCGCAGAAGCTCCGCTGTCGTGCGCCTGCCAGAATAAAAAACTGCCTGCCGTGTGCGTGCTAAAAGGCTTCCCGTGGGGCCGGCGCCGAACACAGAAACGCAGCTACTCCCTGCCGCGCCTAGGCCTACGCCGAAAGACGTGCGTGGCTTGCGTCACCGTGCAGACTGTCATGGATTGCCTTGAGCACCACATCTCGGGGATGCCGCCGCCAGCTGCTACGCCTGGACGCCGCCTTGCACAGGCTGCCGCTGGCCTGCGTGCCCCTTTTTCCTGCGCCGTGGGGTCCGCCTGGCTGCCGCGCCTGAGTCTCCACACGAAAGCCGTGTGCGACGCTGCTGAAAACGTCCTGTCGTGCCTGTGCGCTCGAGTGCCACGTGACCCGCAAAGCTGTGCTGAGAGACAAGCAGCGACGGACGCCGGTAAATCGTCGGTGAAAACTTTAAGAGAAGAAAACGAAAAGTTTTCGGTGGAAGATGAAAACCAAATCGAGAAAAATTGGACTGTAGTAGATTAATTATGAATGAAAGTCACCCTATCCCTAGGGGGTAGGGGCCTATTTATAGGCGACTCCCAATACATGAAAAAGACTAATTTACCCCTAGGGTAAATTACACTGACTCTAAAATAAATTCTGAAATTACTAACATATCCTTGAAAAAATCAACTGACACAAATAAAAATATTCTGGACTTAAAAACTAAATATTAATATCCTAAAAACAGAATAATCATAGGTTGTTAGTTTTGCGCCGAAACTGACAAAGCGTCCACCGTCTTCGCACCGGGTACCCGGATTGGGCCAACCCAACCCCACAGCTTCCTCAGCCCGGCAATCGCTCGCCGCCCGTGTACCTGAGTCAAACCCAGTCAACAGACCAGTGGATCCTCTGCCGCTCCTAGCCCATGTACCCGGATTGGGCCAGCCCGACTCCGTGACTCCTCTGCTCGGCTGTCGCTCGCTGCCCGTGTACCTGAGTCACACGAGCCTCAGACACGGCATGTCTTCATTTCTCTTTCTTTGACTTCCGTTGACAATCACTCATCATATCTGGAGTATCAAACCCATGTTCTTCAACATGGTTTATCAATTTGAATTTCTTCACTCATATAAACCTCATAATCATCAGGAATATCTGATTTTCTTACTCTTTGTGATCTCCTAATGTTATCTTGAACTAGATCATCATTTTCTCTAATGTCCTCTTGAACTAGCACATCATTTTCTAAGACAGGGGGTTGTTCTTCTTGTTCTTCATTAGCAACATCTGGAACTACATGTTCCTGAATAACAGGCATCTCATGAACAACAGGTGCCGCTAACGAAGGTCCAACTTCAGGTGCTGGACAAACAGACGCTACCATAGGTACACGGAAAACTGGCTCTTGAATCATAGGAGTGGGTACGCAGACCCGCTTCTCTTCAAGACTAATTTCTCTAGGTACCATACTCCCACTGATCATAGTGTCTTCTAAAAAGACTGCATGTCTCATTTCTACAAACTTATCTGGGTAGCCAATAAAATGGCAACTCACTGTCTTAGAATCTAACTTACCAATATTTGGGTTAAATACTTTAGCCTCAGCAGGACATCCCCATACTCTAAAACAATTTAGAGAGGGTTCTCGTCCAGTCCATAACTCATACGTTGTTTTAGGAACCGACTTACTCGAGACCCGATTAAGAATATGAATGGCGGTTTTTAACGCCTCCATCCATAAACCAATCGGTAGAGTGGAATAACTTAGCATACTTCTTACCATGTCCATCAAGGTGCGATTGCACCTTTCTGCCACTCCATTTTGTTGAGGTTCGCCCGATGTAGAATACTGGGCTACTATACCATTTTCCTGCAGAAACCTTGCAAAAGGTCCAGGAACTTGGCCATATGGGGTATGCCGATCATAGTACTCCCCCCACGGTCAGATCTGACTATCTTAATCTTTAGATCATGCTGATTTTCTACTTCAGCCTTAAATATCTTAAATTTATCCCGAGTTGTTGATCGCTCCTTAATTGGATAAATATAACCGTAGCACGAATAATCATATGTAAATGTTATGAATGAATCATAACCATCTACAGATGCCACAAGAAATGGACTATAAATGTCCGTGTGAATTATCTCTAAAACTCTTGTGCTTCGCTTCACGCCTTTCTTAATTTGTTTGACATATTTGTCTTTAATGAAATATATGCATTGATCTAAGTCTATGAATTCTAATGGCGGAAGAATTGACTCCGTAACAAGACGTTCAATCCTCCCCCTTGAAATATGTCCTAAACAACAGTGTCATAATTTTGAAGATACGTCATTTATTCTCTTACGCTTATTCGAATTCTTAGACGAGATGCTTTCACTTATGGCATTAACTGAATCATTCAAAGATTGTCATGCTCGAAGGCAAGACCCACAACTTTATTATGAAAAATAATAGAACATTGTTTGTCACAAAAATGACAATCAAATGCATTATTAACTAAGCATGAAACTGAAATCAAATTTCTCCTCATAGAGGGAACATAGAGTCCATCACGCAAAAGAATTACAAAGCCATTCTTAAGTTCTAATGGGAGATTTCCAATGGCTTCAACTTCTGCTTCGACTCCATTTACCACTCTAATTGTTCTTTCTCTTCTTTCCAGCATTATCATCATATCGAATCCCTACAAAGAGTTAGCAACATGAACAGTTGCACCTGAGTCAATCCACCAAGTGTTGGCAGAATAATCTAAGTACAAGGATTCATCAATCGAAGTAATTTCATCCTTACCATGCTTATTCATCCATTTGAGAAACTCCACACAATCCTTCATATGGTGTCCCTCCTTCTTACAATACCTGCAGACGCCCTGAGGAACGTCATTTTCCTTTGGCGCCTTTCCCTTTCTCTTGAAACATTTAGCGTTCGTCTTGGGAGAGAACATTTTCTTACCCTTATCCTAAATCTTATGAACTGAATCACCACCTCGAGCCTCCTTAATACGTTCTTCTTCTTGAACGCAGTTGGACACTAATTTTTCTAAGGTCCAGACTTCTGGCTGAGAGTTATAGTTAATCATGAAGTGATCAAAATCTTTGCTGAGAGAACTCATGATAACATGAATCACAAAGTCTAAAGGTAGCACACACTCCATGGACTTCAGCTTAGAATCCCAGTTGCTCATTCTTAGAATATGATCTCTAATGCCGCCACCATGGTATTTCTCTATGATGAACTTCTTAATGATGGAGCTAGCATTAGTCTTAGAAGAGCCAGTAAACTGACTCTCCACCTTCTTAAGATACTCAGTAGCGGTCTCACAATCATAGATGAATCCCCTAATCGTCTCTAGAATGGAGTTCTTAATGATCATCAAGCACTTTCTATTGGACTGCTTCTACTTATTGTACTTAATATCGTACTTCATTCTTATTGGAGCGAAGTCCTTCTGACGGGTGGTGAAGGCCTCAACAGTCTCGCCACTCAATATCACAGGCTCAGCGGGCTCAATAGGGCATTCTTCTAGTAAGGAAAAATTCACATCTAAAATAGCGAGAGCAATCACGACGTTCTCTCGCCAGGAGCCATAATTGTCCCCATTGAGCTTCTCAATGTTGGACACCTGAGAAAGCTGACCTGATAATGAATAATAATCAACAGGAATTAATTACAAGCATAATAGACACATGCAAATTTAACGTTGGTCAAAATCTGCATGTTGCATACTTAATAAAAAATGAATCAATTCTAAATGACCGTTGGGCAGAATTCGAATCAAATCAAACTTAATCATGGTAATTTAATCACCAATGTTGGTCAGGAGATAAAAATACCATGCTAACAAATAAATATTTACAATGTCAACTAAATTATCTCGTTGGTTCAAATTTAATCGACATAATAAATAAACTTAATAACATGGATGAACAAAATAATATGATTAAACAGTGCTAGCATGGTGGAAGTCTTAAACAAAATAATACACTATTTAATCAGTAGTAAAATTCTGAATTTAAATACTTAAACAATTATTCTCCAATCAAATAAGTCATTAGACTAATTTAAATCAGAAAATAACATGAAAAATGCTCTAAAATTCTCAGAAAATTCAGAATAATACTACTGAACATGATGAAATTTACAAAATTATCACCGCATCAATCTAAATTTTATCTTAATTTTGGGCAATTTTCTTAATTTCCAGAAATAAATAAAATAGAAAACAATATTTAAAATTCTGGAAAAGAAAACCAAAATTCAGCCCAACAGCGCGCAAAGCCTGGCCCAAACAGTACTTTGCGCAGGCCGAAGCCAACCTGGGCCCAGGCTAGGATTTCGCCGCTCGCGCGCGCGTAACCTAGGCTTGAGCCGTCAATCTGCCCCCCGCCTGGGCTCGATCTAGTCCAGACGATTCTAGCTGTCGGATCTGATCCGATGGCCAGGCAC
Source organism: Zizania palustris (assembly GCA_019279435.1). Taxonomy (NCBI): domain Eukaryota; kingdom Viridiplantae; phylum Streptophyta; class Magnoliopsida; order Poales; family Poaceae; genus Zizania; species Zizania palustris. The sequence goes on from JAAALK010000079.1 coordinate 82,808,778, forward strand.
CGGAAGCAGGGATTAAAACCCCAGCACGAGCGCCCCTGGAACCCTAGCTCATTATGTCCCCTCCCCAAGCGAGAGCGGCACAGCGCGGCGTGGCGGAGCTCAGCCGGCGAGCGCGACTAGCGTTCTGCCGCCATCGACTAGCTGGCCAGAGCACCGCGCTCACTCGAGGGTGAGAGGGGCACCGTCGAGCTAGCCCGTGGTGGCCAAAAACCCGAGCAACCCGAGGGCTCCGCCGACTTCTTCCTGGACTCCGGCGAGCAGCGGCGAGCAGCGACGACCGGCGGCGAAGACCAAGGTAAGAAACCCCGGCCCCCTAACCCTAACTTCCCGATCTGAGCCGTTTTTTATTCTTAGATCGTTCTGTTCTTGCATGAAACCCTTTTAAATCCCTTCTATTTTTTTTCTAAGTCTTATGTGTTCTTACCGAGGCCTTTTAAGGGGTTTAGGGTTAGGGTTTCGGGTGAAACCGAGGGTTTTGGGGGTCTTTATAGGGGCTAACAAAGGGGTTCTACTTAGGGTTCTTAGGTGTGATGCGAGGGCCATTAGGGTTCTTAAACAGAGGATTAGTACGCAATAATGGCGTCGGTCCAAGAGGCCCGACGCCTAAAACCCTAGCTAGTCTAGCCCTAGACCCAAGCTCTGATACCATTGATGGACTTAATGCTAAGTAGATCATCTAGGTTAGCACTAGTAGGGTTTAACTTAGGCTAAAACATGACATGAGTCCTTAGTTAATTATAAACAGAGAGGGACACCATGGGTGTGTACCTTCGATGTTGTTCGGAATCGAGGACGAGGCGATGGCTTCTCCTCAGCTTCTGGTCGTGGTGCCGACGTCGGGGTGTCGGGGAGAGTGGCAGGCGTGCAAAGTATGGGCAACCATGCAACCGAACCCTCTCCCCTGTTGACATAGCGCTGGCGGCAGGTGACCTTCAACCATGCAAGTGGTTGAGCGCCCCCGATTAGGGCACTGGAGAATAGGAGGGTAGTTGGTCAAAGGGTCCTGGTCATAGGGGGAGAGGGAGGACCAAGTCCGTCTCCCGGAGATCTTAATTCCAATATTATATGATGACAAATGTTGGACGAGACATTTCCTTACACCCCAACATGGGGAGAAACTTCAGATTCAGGCCGTAGTAGTATTTAACTACCGCTGAATACTTCTTCCATTTAAGAACCTTTTGGACGACGGGGGCTAAATTTTAGCCGTGGTTACATTGGATATTCGAATGTTAATTAGAATAATTAAATATGAATTAATTGTAAATTAAGTGCAGAACCTTTAGGTTAATTCACGAGATGAATCTATTAAGCCTAATTAAGTCATCATTAGTCAAATCATGAACTAATTAGGTTTATCTTAACATTTGAACATTCTTTTTATTTAAAAATCTTTTTAAATCGTCATTTATTTTGTTATAATTTATTTTATTATTGAATGTACTTCAAACATAACTTATATTTTTGTATATTTGCACAAGATTTTTGAATAAAACAAACAGTCAAATATATAAAGTCGATGACATTTGAAAACATCATCCCACGTGGTGTATAGGAAATCTGCAGAGATTATCTAAAAATTCAGTTGTACGTTTGTTTGACCTGTATGGATGGATGATGACAATCTTGGCGTGAAGTGCTATAATTTCTTGAGTCAGTTCGTATCCCCAGTAGCTTGCCTGACAGCAATGCTCATCTGAAGCTTCCGTGTACGTCGCTTCGACGAGCTGAGGAGGACGGAGTAAATAGATTCAGATGAATGCCGGCGCCGGCGCCGGCGCCGGCGACCGAGTTCGTCTTGAGTTTTTTTTCTTCTTTTCAGAAACTCTTGATGAATTCAAAACATGTGATGAGTTCTCCACTTACGACGGAGAGAAATACAAGGAGAAGAAAAGTAGTCTTGGTCAGTGCAATTCTCTGACCGTCTGAAGTCTGAACAAACTCTGAAGGCATGCCTGGAAATCTGATCACCGGAATCTCATGTTGTGGACTGCTGACCGGAATCGAGAATAATACTTTATAGAAGATTCAAAAGAATGTGATTGTGAAAGTATTGTTGAAGACAAATCTACTGGTGCCATTGTTATTCTATTCAACTGAATATTTCATTAGTTACTAATGATCAAAGTTTAAAATTAAAGATTTAATCGGATTTCGGTCGAAACACATTACCACAAAAACATACATTAGTAACAGGTTATAACGTACATTAGTGATGTACATGTCTCTGGTCACTCTTATCGCGTCAGTAATGTGGCATCAATAATAATGGGTAAACATCTGTTACTAAATGGTCAACCTCACTCATATGGGCTCACCTGTTATGGCTCTTTGGTGACGGTTGATAGTTATCACCTATCACTAATGTGTTCTTTAGTGATGGGTAACGATTGTCATATGTCACTAATGTATTATTTAGTGATGGGTGGTTATTATCACCCGTCACTAATATTATGATCATTTCAAAAAAAAATAATTTTAGACTACATTCTGAATTTGGCAGCCAACATATGCAACATCCAAAGCATATCTCAGACAATTCATCACAGAAGATTCATTACCAAATAAGTATCACATATATTAACTTCTAACTCGTTATCTCAAAGAACACGGCTAAAACAAAAATCCATATATAAGATGGTTTCATGGTATCTAACTAATAGCTAACTTATAACGATATCAAGAGCTTGGATAGTGTTCTAGGAGAAGTACCATAGGTAGCTTAAGAAGAAGCACAATGGGTAGCCCGAGGAGCACCAATGCACCACCATGGTTAGCCTAAGAAGCATCATCACGTACATGGCAGCGTCCGGGCAAGAGCACCAACGTGAATGGCCATGCCAACTTCGAGTGCGTTATCTCGAAGAAATTGGCTAAAACTAGTATTTATCTCGAAGAAATTGTCTAAAAGCAGTAGGTTAGTTTACCCTGTAACAATAAAATTAAAACAAAGCTAGCTAGTTAGATAAGAAAAATAATATTTTGGATGGGAAGGAGGAGGATGACAACCTTAGGAGTAGGACGATGAGGATGCAACCAAGGTGGTAGCGAGTAGGGCGACCACGCGCACCGATGGTGCAGGTGCAACGGCCGACGATGTATGTGGCCAGGAGCAACGACGGAGCGGCGAGGAGCACGATGAAGGCGACAGCGACGTCAAGAGTTATGGTTAGGGTTGCACGAAATAAAAGCATGACGATTAACTTTGGTGCCCCGCCTATTTATAAGTGGGAGGAGTCATTAGTAATGGGTGGTAGTTACTACCCGTCACTAATGATGTACATATCAATGATGTGGCTCTAACCCTAGACTATAGAGCCTTTAGTGATGATTAACTATTGTTATCCATCACTAAAGGTTGCTTATTGGCTAACCTGCTATTACTTTGTAGTGATGGGTCGCAATGTCACCCGTCACTAAAGGGTTCTTTAGTAACGGTTGACTATTGTTAACCGTCACTAATATTATGGTCATTTAAAAAAATAGTTTTTAGGTTGCATCCTGAATCAAGACAGGATTTGGCATCCAATATATCCAACATTCCAAAACACATCTCAGACAATTTATCATGGAACACAGATAATTTATCACAAAAGATTTATAACCTAATATTACATCATATGACAGGTCTACAATACATATATTACAACCTCAATTGTATCATTATTGATGTTGAAATGGAAGGTGCACACGGTGCCAACTTCTAATGAGTTATCGCGAAGAAATTGGCTAAAACCTTTAGTTAGATAGCACTGTCCATCTGTCGCTTTATGCAATGCAATTGGGACTGTTTGAGACCCTACTGCTGCCTGAATTTCAGTGATCTGGTAGTGTAGGTGAGGTGTAATATACTTTTGACCGTACTGCCTTGAAAAATACTATAAAATAAAATTTAAACAAAGCTATTAGAGAAGACTATTTGTATAGATGATCTAGTTAACCAATTACATGCGTAAATAACTTACCACCGACTTCTTATCGATGGTCATGTTATTTATTGTATAGATATATAACCGATTCTTGGAGGATAAACCTAACGAGATGTCTTGTAGGAGATCCTTCTTTGCTGGGGTTACATCTGTTGGATTGGCAAAATAATAGATGTGCTTCAATTGGTCCATTTGATCGGTGTCGATCTCCCTAGCTATCCGCTTCCCCTTCCTGTCTGCAACATTTATAAAACCCTCCCCTGACATTATAAGAAACCATGATAATAAGAACATAAACAAAATATGTGCATGTGTAGTAATGCCAGTTCTTTACGTATACCACTATTATCATTGTCCTGCACTTTGATGGTTGTTCAGGTCTTCTCATCACCAAAGTTAGTGTAGAATTTAGCCATAATAGTCAATGGGGTTTGTCCCAATGTTAATACCAAATAGTCCTCTTGTGTTAGGTCACCTCTTCTACTAAATTCATGCCACCCTTTGTGGAAACATATACTACCACCGCCCGTACAACTCATAACCTCAACCTCAGTGGTGCACTCATCTCTTGTCATTATTTGGAGGGTATCGCCGGCACAAATATTATTGATATCAAACAATCTTTTTGATAAATACTACAACAATAAGGTAATGTCGCTTCAATTTGTTAACATAATAAACAATACATGCAATGTACAAAAATTTATAAACCCGGTGACATCCGCCATTAACTAGATGATTGATCCTTATTAAGCAACTATCGGGAACATTGGTTGGTACATGTAGATTGCTTGGAATGTTTGCCATATCCCTAATTCACAAATTCAATAAGCAAATTTATGATAAATGGTTTTATAAATTGAAATTTAATAGTAAGCATGAACAAATTTATGAGAATGAGAATACAACTGAGGTGCGAGGGCATGGGCAATGGAGCAACGAGGAGCACAATGAAGACGGCCATGACAATGAGAGTATAGGGTTAGAGTTACACGAAATGAAAACGTAACAATTCACTTTGGTGTCATGCCTATTTATTAGTGGGAGTCATCAGTGACGAGTGATGCACCCCATTAGTAACGGGTGGAAATATAACCCGTCACTATAGGAAAGATCTTTAGTGACGAATCATACCATGACCCATCACTAATAGGGGTGTCATTCTTTAGTGACGGGTCTAATTACGACCCGTCACTAATAATGCATTATTACTTACTCATGTAAAATAGTTTGTCACTAAAAGTGTATTATTAATGCATGTTTTTTACCCGTCACTAAAGCCGCTTCACTAAAGACCTATGGTATTAACATTATGCATTTTTAACCGAGGACGTATCCGATTAGTTAGTTATCTATTAATGATAAAATCAACCATTCACCACTCTTTACAGTGATTTTACCGACCTCATTATAGCATATGATGTATTGAGTTGCATTTACCGATCACTTCACCCAAAAGCTTAAACTCGTAAAGGAGAAAGGACAATTTACTTATATTTCGACATGACGTGCTAAATAAGACTTAATGAAGCTCAATATTAACTAACAGCATCAGCATGGTTAGGGAGGTTAAACCATTTCCAGGCTATTAGCATGTTCGTAAATATATGGTCAGGAAGATTGGCAACAGATCAAGTACATCCATTTGTGATTTGTGTACAGTGGTTCTATCAAATTTGCTACCTCCTCTCCTTCTGTAAGGATGTTCTTCGATATGATTTCTTCACCTCTCTGAATGGAATCTTGTACTGAACATCAGTACAAAAATCATCAACATGTGTACTGAATTGTGCTTTTTATTATGACACTTATTTTTTTTCACAATTTGATGACAAGCACTTATTTTTTTCAATTGTGCTTCGGGTCTTTTCTTTAAGAAGTACACTGTTTTCTAAATAGCTCTGTATCCTATGCACAAAGCTCCTTTCGTGCACAAATGCATAAGATCGATCGTGACCCTACATCTGAAAATCAACTACATAGGTTCAGAGTTTTTATTTTCAAAAACGGTGGGGAGAGATGAGGTACACTGTTGAGAGGTCTTTTTGCAAAAATTGTGTTGTCGTTGGTTTTTGGATGTAGGACCACAATCAGCCTTGTGTATTTGTGCACGGAGATTGCAGTTGTCTATCATTATTTTAGTAGGGCATATCTGTACTTTGTACACTTCAGTAGTAAAGCCAAGAACTGTTTCGAAAGTAGACAATGTTGGAGCAGATCACACTTCACAAGACATATCCCTTACTCAGGAGAATGACAAGAAACCTTTCAACACATTCTCCAATTCTTTTCAGCATAGGGAACTGAATTGTAGTAGTACATGATTCTTATACTGCTTGTCATCTATACAAAGTAACAAAAGAACATAATGGAAGCCATGCATTCATATCGTCATATGTCACTCAGGAAGTAAAGTTCAGCTGAGTGCATGCATGACACATCCTTCTTCTGCATATGTTGGATCAGGCCAAGAGCACACACACAGGCATCAGACAGGGCTTGTTTGCCTCCTTTTTCTACCAAGTAATCATATAGCTTACTGAAAGTGAAACCTCCCCTCCAGATGTATGGCTGTGATGAGGTTAGGGATGGAGCAGATGGAGCATCTCCACAACCAACTCCCCAGCCTTGTTTTTCTTGCTGTTTATTTGTCTGCTGATGTACATACAACATGCATGCTGAATTATTCAGCTGAGCTGCAGTGCCTCCAGTGGCCTACCCAGCAAGGACAGCACTGTGGCAGCAATGTGCCTTGGGGTCAATCCTGCCTCCTCAAGCTGGTCCACAGGTGCACCATGGTCTATGTACCTGTCTGGTAGGAACATGGACCTCAGCTGCATCAACACAAAAACACACAAACACATTCTTAGTTAGATTAACCACAAAACTCTGATCATTATATGATCTGTAGGTTTTTTTTAGTATTTGTAAACGATTGCAATGAGATAGTGTGCATACTTCTGGTTACCCTAACTTATAAAAAAAACAAGCTCTTATGCTCTATCCCTACTGTGATAGTGTGATCATTATATGATCTTCTGTTTTGGTTATCACTTTAGATCTGCACATGATCTGTTGATCTAGGTTGAATATGAATTGTCGATCTAACACTAATCGGTTTAGATTGACACTTAAAATACCGACGGAAGACTAGTTTTGATTTTTAAAAGTATATGTACCAAATTTAAAATTTGTTTTTTAAAAATATATTATTTTAAAAAATCCTATTTGCGGGCCGGGGCTTACTTTGAGTGGGCCGTCGAGGAGGCCAGTGAGGCCGAGGTAGTGGGAGACATGGGAGCCGAACCCACCGATGGAGCCCTCCTCTACGGTGACGAGGATCTCGTGCTCGGCGGCGAGCTCCCGGATGAGCTGCGTGTCGAGCGGCTTGCAGAAGCGCGCGTCGGCGACGGTGACGAATATGCCGTGCTCTTTCAGCGCCACGGCCGCCTTCATGCAGGCCTGCACCATCGTGCCGTATCCCAGGAGCGCCACTCGGTTGCCTCCGACGAGCACCCTGCCCTTGCCGATCTGCACCAACGAGCATCGCCGCCATTATAGATGTTGCTTGTTGCATGAAGCGTTTTTTGGTAGCTAGGAGTGTTAATTACCTCGAGAGGGGTGCCCTTGTGGTTGGGTGGAAGGACGGCGCCAATGCCGTTGCCGCGGGGGAAGCGGAAGCAGCTGGGCCGATCGTCGATGGCGGCGGCGGTGGCGACCATGTGCATGAGCTCTGCTTCGTCGGAGGGAGCCATGACGACCATGTTTGGGAGACACGCCATGTAGGTGACGTCGAAGGCACCGCAGTGCGTTGGGCCGTCGGCGCCGACGAGGCCAGCGCGGTCCATTGCGAAGCGCACCGGCAGCCGCTGCAGGTCGACGTCGTGCACCACCTGGTCGTAGCCGCGCTGCAGGAACGACGAATAGATGGCGCAGAACGGCTTGAGCCCCTCGGTGGCGAGCCCCGCCGCAAACGTCACGGCGTGCTGCTCCGCGATGCCGACGTCGAAGCACCGCTCCGGGAACCGCTTCTGGAAGTAGTTGAGCCCCGTGCCGCCTCCCATGGCGGCGTGGATGCCAACCACCTTGTCGTCCGCCTCCGCCTCCCGGATCAGCGCTTCCGCGAAGTATTGCGTGTACGACAGCGTCGAGCTCTTGGGCTTGAACTGCTTCCCCGTCGTCGGGTCGAACTTGACTACGCCGTGCATCCTGTCGGCGGCAGCCTCCGCCGGCGGGTAACCTTTCCCCTTCTCCGTTACGATGTGGATTAGAACCGGCCCTGGCGCTGGCATCGACTTCACCTTCTCGAAGATGGCGACGAGGTCCTCGACGTTGTGGCCGTCGACCGGGCCGATGTAGTAAAGCCCGAGCTCCTCGAAGAGCGTCGAGCCCGATGCGCTCACCATACCGCGGGCGTATTCGTCGACCTTGGCAGCCACCTCGTGCGTCTGCCCGCCGATCTGCTTCGTGATCGTCTTCGCCGCCTCGCGCAGGCGGCGAAGCTTGGTGCTGGACTGGAGCTTGGTCAGTGTCTTGCTCAGCGCGCCAACGGGCTTGGCCGGCCCGTCGAGGGTGGCGGTCGGGAGGGACACCTGCTTGTTGTCGTTGAGCACAATGATCAAGTTGGAGTCAAGGAAACCGGAGTTGTTCATCGCCTCGTATGCCTGGCCGGCGGTAATGGCGCCGTCGCCGATGACGGAGATGACGTGGTTCTTGTTCCCGAGGAGGTCGCGCGCCACGGCCATCCCGAGCGCTGCCGAGATGCTCGTCGAGCTATGCCCCGCACCGAATGCGTCGTGCGCGCTCTCGTCGCGCTTCGGGAAGCCAGCGAGGCCAGAGGTTTGCCGGATGGTGTGCATCCGCGAGCGCCGCCCCGTCAAAATCTTGTGAGGGTAAGCCTGGTGCCCCACGTCCCAGATGATCTTGTCCTCCGGCGTGTCGAACACATGGTGCAGCGCCACCGCCAGCTCCACAACGCCTAGGCTCGAACTCAGGTGCCCGCCGGTTTTGGCCACAGTGTGAACGATCTCCGCCCGGAGCTCCGCCGCCAGCTGCTCCAGCTCCGGCGTCGACAGGTTCTTCATGTGCTTCGGATAGTTCACAGTATCGAGTAGAGGCGTAGCCGGCTTCTCACCGGAGTAGTCGATCTTCCACGAGTCTGATCCCGGTTCCTTCCACATCATCTTCCCATCGCCGCCGCCGTTCGCCGCCGCCGCGCTCGCCTGCACCTGGAACTGAATAGTACAACAAAAATCCACCCGCCATCAGGTAAGGTAAAAAAAAGGTGAAAATTTCTACCGTCGGCGCCAAACGGTAAATTTTGATACCTTCAAATACATTTTTAGAATATAACCGTAAAATTTCTAAAAAATAAACGTTCGTGCACACGGCTAGGGCACAGGTTACAATTTTTTAAAAAATAATATTTTTTTAAAAATCAAATATATGTATTTATTTAAAAAATTTGCAAAAGTAACATGCAGTTGGCACTTGAAGTGCTCACTAGAGCTGCCATAGTAGAATCTGATAAGGAAGATTTGAAATACTGACTGAACTGACGTGACTTAACCGACCGCATATTACTTTTGTAAATTTTTCAAAAAACATACAAATTTGAATTTTTTCTTAAAAAAAATTCCAGGGTTACTCGAGCGAGCAACCGACCGTACCTGCCGCCGGCAAGAAGCGTTAGCAAAGGTCGGGACAGCACGGAACACGGAGGGCGGCGAAGCCTGGAGCGCCATTGCGGCAGAGATGTGTTATGCGTAACTTCAGTGATCCAGGTAGCAAGCAATTAAGACGGCACGGCAGCACGGGGCAGCAGCTGCTTGTGGTAGGTGCTTTCTGGTTCACTCTCTCCCGTCGAGGTCGGAGCTCGAGTAGCTAGCAATGGCGTCGACGCCGGCGCTGGGATCGCCGCAGGAAGGAGGAAGAGGGGAGGAGACTAGTGGGAGAAGAAGGAGAGGGGGATAACTATTAAATAGCCGGGCGCGGGGGTGGTAGTGACGCCATAAATTTTTTCAAGAGCGTGAGGTTGGGTCGTGGGGATATACTTATATTAAGAAAATGACGGTGCTTCACAGGAAGCCGCTAGGCGCGGTTAACAAAAAGGGCTCAATGCAATTTTTATTTTCTCAGCCCTCGTCGACGACCTATCTTTCAATCGGTGGTTCTTGTAATTTTATGCGCTCTTTATTTTAATTTGAGGAAAAATGGTAATTCTATCGGTATATCTGAATCTATTAAAGTCAGTCAAATATATATTCCTAATTTTATAGCCGTGTGTATGTTGTTGGATTAAAACATTTTGTATCCTATTGTTGGTGTCGTTTTTGTCACATATGTGACCTAAGAGATCTGTTTAGGGGTGAAAACGGATCGGATAATATCCGATCCGATCCGCTCCGAATCCGGTTGGATTGAGGATATGGTAGCGTTTTTTTGAAATCCGACGGATTCGGATTCGGATTCGGATATTTTCATTCGGATTCGGATACGGATGTGGTTTCAATTAAATCTGTCGGATTCGGATTATCCGGTTTTTTGTGCGGATTATCCGAGCCCCCTACAATCGGATAATCCGAATTTAAGTAAGGTCTGTTGGGCTGCTGAGGGCTCTGGCCCATAATAGATCTACTGGCCCATTAACCCAAAAATAAAGAAAACCTAATTTGTTCACAGCCACAGGTTCACTCGTTTTGATCCTGTCTGGGTTCTAGCCGCCGCGACTGGCTTCTGCTTCTGCATCTATAGCCTTGCCGTGCCGACATTACCACTAGCCGCTGCCGCTTGGCCGTCTTCTGTGGTTCCCTCTTCGGCTCTTCCTCACTTCCTGCCTTGTCGCTTTGGCCTTTGGGGGCTTGGCGCTGGTGGCTTGCCGGGTGACGGCTTGGGGAGTTGGCGCGTTGCTAGTTGCCACCGGCGAGGCGACGACCTGCTCGCTGTGAAAGTGCGAATCGGCCAAGATGCTCACCTGCTGACCTGTCCGGCTATCCCATGGTAGCCTGCACTCTGCACAAGTAATTTCTAAATTCCTATCAAGGGCTCAAGGCTGTCATCCCGTGATTCATGTCATAGTGTCAATTTGTCATTCACTCATTCATGTGTAGCCGTGTAGCAAGCAATTTGTAAATGATTAGCTAGGAATTGATGTCATAGGCTGCAAAATTTTTATGCTTTGGTTAGGAATTGATGCAAGTTTTTTATGTGTTCTTCTGTTTGTACAATATGTTTATCAGTTGATGTGAATCATGTGATGCTTGCTAGTTGCTACAACCTACATATACTAGCTAGTTCGGCTAGGTAGATATATATTAGAACCTAATTTACAACATCAACTCTGCACACATAATTTCTTAATTCATAAAATCAAAACTTTTGACTATAAGTATTGATTATAAGACGTATTATGTTCACAAAGACTGAAAGACGTAAAAAAGTATTGATTTTTTAGCTTGTTTGGATGATTATAAGTATTGATTATAAGACATATTGTGCAGCCTTGTAGGCGGAGGCGCGCAGCCGCCACAGCGTGCTAGCGCGGACGCGCGGTGGGCAGACAGACACAGACAACACAAATACACAATGTATATATAGTTATTAGTTATAAATTGTGTTTTAAAACTTGTAATTCGACAATTTTAATCCGTTTCCGATCCGATTCCGTACCGAATCCGCACCAAATCCGATATCCGAAATAATCCGCTCCATATCCGTATCCGTATGCTATCCGTACCCGCTCCGAATCCGATAAAAAATAATGGTATAGGATATGGTATAAACAATATCCGTCCGAATCCGATCCGTTTTCAACCCTAGATCTGTTTAACTTCAGTACAGGTCCTAAAAACTTGAGGTTACAATCAGTTTGACTTTGTAACTGATAAGGCATGGAAAAACGTTAGTAGCAATACACATCGGCTATCAATCCGATGGCCACGATACACATTGAGTCACACATATCAAGTGAGAAAATCTTTGGCATGCAATATGTTTAACTGTCGGGTGCCGTAAAACATGGATTAGGCCATCGAGTCGATTAGACAATCGACCGATATGTAGAACCTACACCGACCGAGCCAATGATCGTGCAAGCGACTGTGCTATGCACTCGCGCCGATTGATAATCTCCAATGCCGATGAGATGTGATATGGAATTAAAGATAACCTACCGGCTTATACTTCGATAGAACCTAAATCTAGCATACCAGAAGATGTATCCATACTATTAAATCACCATAACAGCATGATCGGACTTAACAAGACAATTGCTAAATCACGAATGATTCATAATACTTCAACACATTGGGCATATTTTATTCAGATGAATGATGAATAAATCAAGATGTCGGACTTAACCGATGAAACCTCAAAATACGATATCTAATCTAAATCAATTTAAGAGATTGTAACGATGCAGTCTTAGACGTAGCTGATACATCAAAATAAAACAACGATTATACTTACTGAACAAGTATACTTTAAGAGATCGAAACGAAGCAGCCTTGAACAACACCAATCTAGTTGATATAATCACCGTGGCAGAACTTACCTCTTCACTAGAGATAAAAACGATGAAACCCAGCTCCAGGTGCCAAGCCCCGCCGAGATTGAGCCTTGAATAACACGGCTACAACTACGGCTAAAATATGAAAATATCCAAATGGTCTAGCTTCTATAGATAAAGATTGTAAAACTCAATAACTGTAGAATCTAGAAATAAATTAAAATCCAAAATTTAAAAAATACTAACTTATCTAGATTCTTATCAACTAAATACTCATCAGCGCTACTTCTTAGAACCTGAAGCTCCCAAAACTTATTTTTTAAATTTTGGATTTTAATTTATTTCTAGATTCTACAGTTATTGAGTTTTACAATCTTTATCTAGAAGCTAGACCATTTGGATATTTTCATATTTTAGCCGTAGCTGTAGCTAGTAGAAGCTTCCCTAAACATAACCTTAATCTATCTCTACGAGGATGGAGATGAGGAGGTATACTCCGGTGAAGAATTCTCCGTTGGCATCTGTAATCATAGTTGTGTCTAGGTATGGACTCGTCAATAAAATTATTTGTATAGACGTTGAAATTAAGTTTTATACAAATGACTTGTCTAGACGTACGTCCGTGTGACTCAAGCTATGCAAAATTATTATATATATATCTTAATTAATAAAACACGTATAAAAATCTATTTGTACAGATATGATATAGTCTATTAAGAGGATTTTTACATATGGGTGTCGACTACGAATGATTGCGTTGGTCCATTTCTTGCCTAACCATGCACCCGGATATGACAAAATAGATGATACTTCTCGAGTAATATAAGTCATAAACTACCATGTAAAAAAATCAATGCCACTATCTACGACGTTAAATCAGTACTATCCCTTCCATGTTTAGACTAGCTAGCTACATGCAATAATGCAATAATGAAACATAAAACATTAATTAAATATTAAGATTTGATCACATTTGAAAATGATATTACTAAAGTTAAAATAAAATACTTCCATTTGAATATTTTTAGACCTAAATTATTTAGGAAGATTCTGGCAACAAATATATATAGCTATACCATACACGTACAATCCGTAGCTATGAAAATAGTTTAGGTTCTTGATTCAGATCATGAAACTCAATAACTGTGAATGAACTATCATCTATAAATTAAAAAAAAACCTACCTTATCTATAGCCCGTTAGCTGCTTTTTAAAATCTTAATATTTCAAATAGGGACTTAATACTTATATATTTAAAATAATAATGCAACATATGTTTTTCATACATTGCTAATGTTCTAAATAAAGTAAAAGCATTTATGAAGTATGAAGTATAGGCTTGTTTGGTTTGATGCCTAAATTGTTAGTGTATCTAGTCGCATCTTAATTACCCACTTCCAAATTCATCAATTAATAATCCATATTTTATTGTTCTAATCCCTTCATCTTCATCTGTTACATATTATAATTAAACCTCGGCCCTGTCGTTTGAATTTTTATAAGTCAAACCTCTTTAATTTTGACCAATTTAATTTAAATAAAAAATATATAATTATAACTATAACATCAAATTTGTTTCATTAAATTAACTACAAAATATATATTATAGATGTTAATATATTTTTTAAACTTTTTGAGAAACCAAGTTAAGATGTGCCTTAATTTTATCTGTGATAAGTGATTGATAAGTATTTGCTCTCCGAAAGGTTTACCGGAGTGTGTGTGTCGATCTGTGATGATTGATAAGTGATTGATATTTCATATTGTGCACTGGAATGTGTGTGTGTATTGGAGGTGTTTTACTAAAGGGTTCAGTATTTGGTGTGTGCACCGAAGTGTGTACTGAAGGGTTTACCCCGAAGGGTGCTGCGAAACAATGTTTGCTTGTCTCATGATGTGCAGGAAGTGGATGCAACTTGATTGTCAACAGTGAGGGATCATGACCATGTTGGAGACTTGGTGCCGGAGGATCAAGAAAGCTAGGTGAAATCAAGGGTGTTCCGAAGGGTGTTCGAAGGCTCTCTAGACAGAGGGTCTCGAAACACAAGTGCATTGAGCGAAGTCAAGCAGACATTCTGAATATGTGCTCAGGAGAGAGGCATTTTAGAGGGACACTTCAAAGGGGTGCTCCGGAGGGAGATACTTCGAAGGCTGGAGGACCAAGACCTTTGAGTGGAGGCACTCCGAAGATGTGTTCCAGACGGAGTCATTTCGAAGGCATACTTCGAAGGGACAATTTGAAGTATGGAAGTATTGTTGTGGCTATGGCCATATGGGCTTCAGTACACGGATGGAAGATAGTAGAACGAAGAGAGCTGCAGAGCCGTGGTGGTCCACTCTGAAGGCATGGTGCGAAGGCGATAAGGGCTTTGACGACTTCGGTTCCAAATAGTCACACTCCAAGACAAGACTTTGGTGCAGTGAAGCCCTAGTGGTTCGGAGTCTGCAACCAGAGTCATTCAGGCACTTTGTCAAGTGTTATGAGGCTCCGTCGAAAAGAAGCCAAAAAAGTTAACACACTACAGAGCTTCGAATAAAGTGTAAAGTAGGACTACCTGTAATACCCCAAGATTGTGTGAGTCTGAAAATCTATAAACCCTAGGGGTAGGGTAGTCACTTCACATGTCTAAGTAGGCTATAAAAGGTAGGGTAGGCTGAGGACTAGGGTAACACTTTTTAGCATACCTGTGCCTAGGTTTAGAACCTTCTGCTTTATCATTCATCCTAGAGTCGGCCTCCACTCTTTGTACTTAGAAGATTTTTGTGTTCCCTATTCTTGCAATGAAATCACTATTTGATCTTTGATCTTTGATCTTTGATTCATATCTTGTATGAACTTGTATCCGGGGTTCTTATGTCATTCGTGTGTATATTAAGTATTGTTGAGTTTTGCGCTTGATTTCTTGCAAAGGAAGAAATGTCTCACTAATGCGTTTGTAACTTGTTCTTCGTGGAGTTCTTATCGTCACTCTGTGTGATCCTCCAAAAATCCATGAACAAGTTTACACCGATGTTTTTCTTTCTTTGTGATTTTCAAGTTTGACACCACACTTTGCTCTGTTGTGTAACAAAATTTGTTCCTCGAAAATACACTAGCGATTTGGTTGTTTGCTTAGTCTTTGTACGGAGTCTGATTTTCGTAGTTTAGAACGAAGCCCTTCTGCGGGGATTATCCTAAGTACCGTGTGAGTGCGAAGCTTAGTGAAAGTCACTAGTGCGAAGCACAGTGCAGAATACTCAGGATTTTGAACTTGTGTGTAGAGTCTAGATTTGTGAAGTTTATTTTTGTGAAGTCTTGTTCAAAGTACTTTGTTTTGGAAAGTCTTGTGTGAAGTCCTTCTTTGCACCGAAGTTCAATCTAGTGCGAAGTCTTAGTTCAAAGTATTGTCTGCACCTCTGAACTAGACCCAGCGAATGCTATTTTCGGAGGCTGCCTTTCAGAAGAAATTTTTTAAAGCTCCCATTTACCACCTCTTAGTCTCCTTTTCGGTCCAACACTTTTCCAAAAGTGAGATTCATTTACCAATTAAAATGAATATATAGGAGTTTCTACCAGTAAATGGTGATGAAACCGCACCTCTAAAACCACACTATATATATGGAGTAGTGATCTCTCGTAGATTCTTGGGTAAAACACCAGCTAGCTAGGTTTCATATATAATTTTGTGGTTAATTAGTTCGGAAAAAGTCCAAATTACACTCTCAAAGTATTGCTAAAGTCTGAATAACCCCCTAAATAATTTATCATATGAAAAACACCCACGATATTGCAAAAGAGTTCAATTTACAATTTTAAAGAGTGGTTTTGCCGACATGGCAAAACTGTGGACAATTTTGCTCACATGACACTAGTGATGTGGCAGATTAATGAAAAAGTATGAATTACACCCTCTAAATTTTTCTAAAGTCTTAATTACCCCCGATCAAATAAAAATGTTTAAAAATTGATTCTATTTTTTTAATATTTCTATTTTTTGAAAATAAAAAATTATGATGAAACATTTAATAATTCATAACTAATTTATTTTAACTCTAAATTTGACCATTCAAATTGCATAATTTTCTAAAAAATGATATATACATAATAAAAATACTTTCACACATAACATGGTTGATCTTCTTTGTGTTTGTAATTAATTGCTTTAACGTGTAGTTTCTGAAGTCTCTAAGGAGCCTATTTTCAAAAAGAAAGCTCCTGTTTTTGTTCGTGTGCAGCAAACTAAGTCATTTAAGTTTATTCTTTCATAGGGACAATAATAAGCATTTATTTTATAGTATCACCGGGAAGGACAATAACAAGCCCCCTTGTTATTAAAAAAACTATGTGAACATGTTCATGAATGGATTTATATGGCTTGACTTTCTAGATAGAAAAAACAGAAGCTTCCTTGATGAAAATGTGATCCTCAGGAACTTCAGAAACTACATGTCAAATCAATTAATTACAAACAATATATAACATCACTCATATTATGTGTGAATTTTTTTTATTGTGTACATCTCATTTTCTTAAAAAATTATGTAATTTGAATAGTCAAATTTGGAGTTAAAATGAATTAGTTATGAATTTTAAAGGTTTCAAACTTATTATGGATTTTTTTAAAATAAAATAGAATTATTAAAAAATTTAGAAATTAATTTTTAAATATTTTTTATTTATGCAGAGTGTTATTCAGACTTTAGCAAATTTGGAGGGTGTAATTCAGACTTTTTCATTGATCTTCCACGTTAGCAAAACTGTCACAATTTCATCCCATCGGCAAAACCGCCAATCAAAGGTGTAAATTGAACTATTTTGTAATACCACAAGTGATTTTTAGACGGTAAAATTATTTATAGGGTTACAGACTTTTAACGATACTTCGGGGATGTAATTTAAACTTTTTTCAATTAGTTAATATGTAATTTTCCTTTTTATGTTCTAAAATCATGAGAACATGCAGTGATAATACCATGTTCTTCATATTGAGGACTGAACAAATACCATATATTTTTATAGTATTAATTTGTAATTAAAATACTATAGTTGGATTGCATATATATATATATATATATATATATATATATATATATATATATATATATATATATGCGTATGTCTGGGAGTTGAAAATCACTAGGCTTCCCATATATATTATATTTATTGGTAATACATGGATTGTTTTTTAAAAGAACGAACAGACTATTATCGTAGCCATGCTTTTTTTTTTGAAAGCAAGAAACGAGTACTGCTGTGGACTCCAGCTTACACGGTTTTGTCACAGATTTGAGATGACGACCATGTATCAGTTTTAACTACAAGATCGATCAGCCTAAAAGCCAAAATATATACCACGTGCACCCCTACCCAGATTAACAACGTGTCAACTTCAGTTATAACTGTGTTTTTTTACCGCCATGAAGACATTGCACAGCACCAACAGAACAAGCTCAGCAGGTTTTCAGCCATTCAGTTCAGCCCGAGAGCACTTGGAGAGTTTGCCCACCGGGATATGCTTTGTAGATCGACTTGCACGAAGTAAACTCAAGCACCGAGAGGCCTCCGCGATCCTCCCTTATGCGCACTAGCACCAGTGTTAACTGAGTTAGTTGATCCGTTTCCGCATCCTCAGCTCACGTTGATTCTATTAGCACATGCATAGCAAGTCACGAGTTGATTCTGTTAATTAGCACATGCATAATGCATGGCCGGCTAGCTCACTCTGTTACCGCATGCATCGCCCAGCTCTCCTCTGCATGCGTAGATAGCTCCTATAACACGTTAGAGTATGTAAATGGTGTTTTGAAAACAAACGCATTTCTTTAAAGCCAAATAGATCACACCACCTCTCAATCACCCACACAAACGGAGCTTTCATTGGTTCAAGTTCGCACAAGTGTCTATCAACCGTTGTGACGAACTCCTATTCCCCGGCGCCGGTTCCACCCTAAAGAATCCCAAATGAAACACCGTAAACATCAAGACGGAAAATAGTCGAACATTAAATGGTCAACCGTTTCTAATTTCTGACATAATTTGCATAGAGGAACTCCTTTTCAATCCATCTTCACTAGTTATTCACCCACTTGAATTATTTGTCCATGAACCATAAGCCAAAAGAATTTTTTTAAGAGGCAGCCAACACTTCTAGATTTTTGTAGTGCTCAAATCCATTATCCCCTAATTAGCCTGTAAGGCGATTTGGTAGTAAAGCCTTTTTTATCAAGCAGCATCCCGACCATCTTATCTGATTTTTCATTCAGCGTTATCCCATCCAAGTAAGCCTGAGTTTAAGCCACTGATCAGTTTCTAACGCCCCAAAATACCTCCTGAACATGTCTCCCCTGGAAATTCATCCATTCATTCTCTAACCGTAGCTCGGGGGCTAATACATGGATTAAATGATAAGTAATTTCAAATATGTGTTTGAATAACTAATTAAGACCCAAGAACATTGATGATAATAACATGTAGTGTCTCTAATTCTTTATATAGCTCGTTTTTACATGTGCGTAAGGATTTAAAAATCTACTACATGATTTTGTTACCACTCGTTTATTTGCATTGAAAAATATGATTTAAAGATGAGAGCGATAAAAGATGATCCACTACCATAGAAACGTTGTGTAGTGACACAACTTTAGTGATGAATAAAAGACACGTGTCAGTAATATATTTTTAGTGATAAGTTGTTTCAAATATGTCAATAATGTTACATTATTAGTGACAAGTCCTATTGACGAGGCTGGCGCGAGGGCACCCCAATTAGTAACGGGTCATACAGTGACCAATCACTAAAGGTTACTCCCTATAGTGATGGTATATATTGAGACCCATAACTAAAGATGGGGCACCACATTAGTGATGATTGATAGTACCATCCGTCTCTAAAGAGTGTTGTTATACCCATGTCATCGGAAACCTTAAGGCCACCTTTAATGACACTACTACAAAGCGACACTATAGCGGCGGGCAAAATCGACCTATAGTGGCGGGCATCCAGTCCGCCACTGCTCTAACATCACTACTATCGCTGGTTAGCAGTGGCGGTCAGAGCGCCCGCCACCGCTGTGTCAACAGCAGTGGCCGGCGCGCTGACCTCATCTGCCCGCCACTGCTATTATCAATATCAGTGGCGGGCAGATGATGTCAGCGCGCCCGCCACCACTATGTCAACAGCAGTAACGGGCGCGCTGACCTCATCTGCCCGCCACTGCCGTTATCAATAGCAGTGGCGGGCAGATGATGTCAGCACGCCCGCCACCACTATGTCAACAGCAGTAACGAGCAAGCTACCTCATCTGCCCGCCACTGCTGTGTATAAGCCATAACACAGAATGCTGTGATCCCACAAACCAAAACACAGAAATTATATGCTTCACACAGCCATCCACATACACAGCAGCAAAACATCCACATATCCACATACACAGCAGCAAAACATCCACATATCCACATACACATCCACAACAACAACACATCAACACAACAACCATCCATCTCATCAATTTTCAAAAATTTACAAAGTTTACATTCTTCCGGTTTATGTTTCACAATAACCATCCATCAACACAATTCATTGTTTCACAAATACATGCTCACGCGGTTTATTTTTTCTTGGAAGACTAACTCATATCTTAATTGGTTCGCCTTTTCATTCTTCCGGCCCAATCATACAGAGTTGGATGCTTGGCCACTTCACTCTCAGGATCGAAAAATACTCCAAGCTCATGAAGAATCTCATGCATCGTGAAGCGGCACATCCTTGATACGATTTCGTACATTTGTGATTCAGAGAGTTGGCTCTTCTGGGCAACGGTTGATGGACCTGACGACTGCATACGTAAAATATAAGTATATAAGGATAACAATCACTGATGATAAGTATATAAGGATAGGCGCTAAGCTGCGAGCGCACTTATTGCTCCCAAGTCCCAACCATCGTTGTCTTTGCCATAACTACCGACCGGTAGTGCGGTTGCTCACCGCGCCGATGATGACCCACACCATTGTGTGCTCCGGTGGACCGGCCCACACCGCAGGTAGCATCAACTTCGTCCGACCTAAGGTATATATTTTTAATTCTCTAATATATTTTAATCTTAAATCGTATTTTTATACGACACAATATGTGAAATAATTAGAGTCATATATTGATTGTTTTATTATTTATAGATTGCAACAACATGGAGCTGAATGTATCTTGATTATCGTACTTGCGATGAGTACTTTAGTGGGGTGATGTTTTTCATGAGTAGTGCTAGAGATGACATGGAAGCTAGTGGAAAGACTGCAATGTGGTGTCCATGCTATGACTGTAGGAATGAGAAGAAGTTTACAAATTCAGAATATGCGTACGACCATTTGCTGAGACATGGATTCAAGAAGGGATATCATATATGGAATAAGTATGGCGAAGAAGGAGAAAATGATGGTGAAGTAGATCGGATTGGTAGTAAATATGAAGGTGGGGCCGATGATATAGATTACATGAGAGACAATGATATTTTAGGAATTCCAAAAGATAAGTATATTGATATAGTGGATAATGTTGATTAGATGGTGCGTGATGCAGAGGAACAAGTTGTATATTCTAAATGGGAGTTTTCCCAGTTCCAAAAACTTGTACGAGACTCAAAAACACTGATATATACTGGCTGCAAAGAAAAGTACACGGTCTTATACACTATCTTGATAATGTTACAAATGAAGGCGATATATGGATGGTTCAATGTGAGTTTCAAAGCAGTACTAAATTTGTTGAGGGACCTGGTGCCAGAAGAGAATAAGATTCCTAGCACCGTGTATGGTGCTAAGAAGATCGTATGTCCTCTAGGGTTGGATATAGAGAAAATGCATGCATGCATGTATGAATGATTGTGTTTTATTTCGTGGAGAGTATGTAGACCTTGACAAATGTCCAACATGTAGGACACATCGATTCAAGAATAGAAAATACGATGATGAATTTGGGCGATGAGTGTAATAGGAGGAAAGTTTCGAGGAAGGTGATATGGTATTTCCCTGTAATCCCTCGTTTGAAGCGGATGTTTGCAAATGCCAACGAGTCAAAATGATTAAGGTGGCATAAAGAGGGTCGTAAGAACGACTCGATGATACGACACCCAACAGATTCTTCTCAATGGAGAACAATTAACGCCGCATTTCCAAGGTTTGCTAATGATTGCAGGAATATTAGATTTGCCATGAGTTCTAATGACATGAACTCTTTTGGTAACATGAGCAGTATGCACACCACGTGGCCAGTGTTATTGTCTATATACAAACTTCCCCTTTAGTTTTGTGAGAAACATAAATATATCATGTTATCGATCTTGATCTCTGGTCCTAAATAACCTGGCAACGACATTGACGTGTACCTTAGATCCATGGTGGATGATATGAAAATTCTATGGCACGTAGGTGTTGAGGTTGGAGACGAGTACATCCGAGAGTACTTTTAGCTACATGCCATATTGTTTGTAACAATAAATGATATGCTTGCTCATCGTAACTTGTCTGATCAAAGCAAAAGGAAAGGTTAATCATACCCACAATGCTTGGAGGAAACATCAAGCACATGGTTGAACCATTCTAAGAAAATAGTATACATGAGCCATCAACATTTTCTTCCAATGAAACACCCATACATGAAGCTACAATTTGATGGCTTCATAGAGAAAGGAGGACCTCTTAGGCATTTCAGAGGCACAAAGGTATATGATCAGGTAAAGGACATAAATATTATACTCGGTAAGCGAAAACTTATTTCCACAAGTTGTGATGGAATGTGGAACAAGCAACCAATATTGTCGGAGCTTGAATATTTGAGAAACCAAGGGTGGTTTCGGTGTTTTGTGATGAGTGATTGACTGGATTTTACCCTCTGTTCGAAGGGTACCTCCGGAGGGGCTTCGGAGGTGTGTCACCGAAGGGTGTTCGGTGTTTGCTTGCTGCAGCTGTGCAGCGGAGTGTGCTTGTCGGAGGGGTCCGGCAGTACACGATGACTGGGTTCGTACCGATGGCTTCGGTACTTTGGGCGGTACACCGGAGTGTGTACCGAAGGTTGCTAACCCGGAGAGGTCTCCGGAGTACTGGATACACTTGTCTGTTTGTCTGTGGTGCGCAGGGACTTCGGAGGCGACGGACAGGGTTCGAGCCAGGTGAACTTGGGTCAAGCGGGTGGTTTGATGCCAAGGGAGCAGGGAGCTCCGTCACGGTGGCTGCGAAGGGGTCCGGGTCGGTCCTCGGGTCGAGGCGTGCCAGGTGAAGGCAGAGAGTGCGGAGCGTGGCTCCGGCTGAAGGTACTCCGAGACAAAGTCCTCGGAGGTGAGGCACTTCGAAGGTACTCCGAATGGAGTGACTTCGGAGTTGGTGGGACAAGTCCTCTGCGGAGGCAAGGAGTTCGAAGTGTGCTCCGGAGGGAGACACTCGAAGGTGGCCCGACGAAGGTCTCAGAAGTCGAGGCGCATCGAAGGCATGGTCCGGGTGAGGCTCGTCGAGGAGTGTGCTCGGAGTGAGACACTGCGACGAAGTGCTCATGGAATGCTTCATGCGGAGGCCTTGGACGAAGGAGGGACTTCGAAGGGTGGAACTCCGAAGGTGGGGCTTCGGAGTGTGAAGGACTTCGGAGCGAGGCTAGCTCCGGAGTGAGGTTGACTTGTGGTGCTTCGGCCATGCATGGCTTCGGTACACGGACGGACGGTGTTCGAGCTCGGAGTAGCTGCGAAGCCGTGGTGATCCACTCCGGAGGTGGTGGTGCGAAGGCCCAAGGGCTTTGACGGCTTCGGCTCAAAACCGTCACTGTATCGAAGGTCATCTTCGGCGGAGCGAAGGCCAACAGGCTGCAGGCTTCTCGCCAAAGCTTCCGCACCCCTCGCGTGCGAAGGGAGGTTCCAGAAGTCAACTCTGTAAAGGCTGACACTGTCTGTTCTGAAAAAGGCTGACACTGTCCCCTCTGCAGCTGACAGAGAAGCCTCCAAAATAAAGGTGGACTACCTTTTGTACCCCTTAGTTCTGTAGAGACAAATCTGTTGTAAACCCTAGGGGTAAAGTAGTCACTTCCTTAGGATGAATCCATGGGCTATAAATATGGGGGCTCGGTAGGTAACATTTAACACTTTGAGCATTTACTGTTGAGCTCCTGTAGCCACACTTCGATTGAATACATCCTGAGTTCATTTTCAGTGTTCCTTGTTCAAGCGGCGAAGCCCTGTTGCCTTGTGCTTTTTGCTTGAGCTCGATTTACATACTTCGCTAGTTTAGTGCGCCGAAGCCTGTTGAGGCGAAGGTTGTTTTTCGTGCGAGGTGTGTTTTGTCAGTGTGCTGTCGCTCTGTGTAACACGAGGCAAGACCTCGCTGCTTACTAGCGAAGCCCTGATCTTTTCCCGTAGTGCTTCTTGTGTCGAAGCCCTTAGCGTGGTCCGTTGTGTGTGCGTGTAGACCTTCGCGTACGAAGCCCAGCACCAGTTGCTGTCGCCAAGTACTTGGTCGAAGTCCACAGAGGGCTGTCCACTCTTGCGAAGGGTGAAGTGCGAAGCCTGCTCGAAGCACCTGTGTGCGGAGCCTGCACTGACTTAGCAGAGTAGATTTTCGAGGGTTGTAAGTGGAGCGAAGTCTTCTTGGCTTCGAACTTTTGCCCCTCCGAAGCCTGTGTTCGAAAGTGACGAAGTACCTCCGAACCAGACCTTCGAAGGTAGTGTTCGAAGCCTGTTCCGCAGAAGAGAGAACAGAACCGAAGGCTAAGTTTTTAGCCCGAAATTTTAAAAGCTCCCATTCACCCCCCCTCTGGTCGCCGTTTCCGGTCCAACAATTGGTATCAGAGCTGGTTAAGATCACCAGTTGACCTTAACCGGTTTTGTGATCTGTTGGCGACATGGATAGAGGCAGTAAAATTCCTCTGTTCGATGGGACTGACTTTGCATACTGGAAGGTGCGCATGGAGGCTTACTTGTTAAGCCAAGGAAATGCAATTTGGGAGATTGTGGACTCACAATACTCCATCCCTGATACCCGCACCACTCAAACCGAAAAAGATCAGTACATTGCCAATTCGAAGGCAAGAAACATACTGTTCATTGGTTTGAGTCGGAGTGAGTTTGATAGGGTGCAGCACCTTAGGACTGCTAGGGAGATTTGGACAACGCTCACTATTTATCATGAGGGCTCTACTCAGATTAAGGCCAGGCGCCAAAGCACCTACAACCAACAGTATCAGCTGTTTGTGCAGGCACCTGGTGAATCTATAGATGCCATGTTTTCGCGCTTTGATGCTATAGTGAGTAACTTGCGATCCAACGGGACGCTTGCTTACAGTGATCACGACAGGGCTATCAAGCTTCTCTATGCTCTTGACCGTAGCATATGGGAGGTGAAGATATCCAGCATTGAGGAGTCCACAGGCTATGACACTCTAACCTGTGATGAACTCTTTAGCAAGCTGAAGTCCACAGAGATTGCCAAGGCATCTCTTGCAGTGCACAGAAGCTCTTTGCCACAGCCATTGGCATTGGTTTCTAGCACTAGCCGTGGCACCACTGCAGAACCAAGCACATCAGGCACTTGTGTTCTTGCAGATGGTTTTGCTTTGTCCTCCCTGGTCTCCGTCACAAAGGAGCAGGTGGATACTCTAGCAGATGACGAGCTTGCTCTCATTGCCCGGAGGTTCACCCGCTTTCATCATGAGAGACGGGATCAGCGGAGAAGTGGTTTTAGTGGCTGCTATGAATGTGGCGACACTTCTCACATCAAGGCCAATTGCCCCAAGGTCAAAAAGAGAGATGAGAGTGACCGCCCCAAATTCCACAAAAAGGAGAGGAAGCCCTTTGTGAAGGGCAAGCGCGGCAAGATGGCTAAGAAAGTAGCCAAGGCCGCTTCCAGAGCTTTTGTTGCTGCTCTCAGCGACATCGACACTTCCTCAACTGAGGAGTCGAGCTCTGAGGAGGAGGAGTCCCCAAGAAAGGAGGACAAGAAGGACAAGAAGGGACGTGATTTCACCGGCCTTTGCTTCATGGCCGACAGCGATCACAGCGGCGATGAGCTTGACTCATCTGAGGTAAACCTATCATCTGACCAGCTACTAATTAAATTAGATGAGCTGAATGAAGTAGTGCTAGGTCAGGATAGATTGCTTGTGCAAGCCGCTAGAGAACGAAAAGACCTTAGACTTAGGCTAGAAAACATTTCTACTGAATATGCCATGCTTAAGTCTAAATTTGATGATGCTGAATGTGAATCATGCTCTGTTGTCATGAGTGAGCTTGCTCAGTTGCGTTCTGTTCATGCTCAAACTCTCTCTGAGCTTGAGACTGCACAGAAGCAGCTTTTGGAGGTGGATTCTAGACCTCATGATATTATTGATTGCATGAACTGCTCTTTATTACGCGATAGCATTTCTTTACGTGATAAGCATGTTCATGACTTGGAGGCTAGATTGGAGAGGGCCGGTAGTTCTAAGGATGTGCAACCTGTTTGTGACACTTGCATTACCCTTAAGGACCAGCTAGGCACTGTCAGAGAGCGAGCTGAAAGTCTCATGTCTGAAAATGAATACCTTCTTTCTGTGGTGAATAAATGCACTGAAGGGAAGGGTAGGATGGATTTGCTCTTGGCCAAGACCAAGTTGTGTGCTGATAGAGCCGGAGTAGCTCTAGGTTTGGGTTTTGAGAGGATAGCTTCAGACAGTAAGACCAAAACTGTTTTCACCTCTCCTACCACCCTAGAGAAAGAGAGAGCTCTGTTGGACACCCCTCCAGCCAAAAAGCCTACCCATCCACCAAAGAAGACCACACCTCCTACCAAGAAAAATCCTCCCAAGAAAACCACTGTGAAGAAACCCAAGGAGCCTGTGAGAGTTGCTCCTGTGACCCATGAGAGTGCCCCCAGGAGAGTGTTTCACTGTTCTTATTGTCAGCGGGCGGGTCATTTGATTGGTTTCTGTTTCCGTCGCATCAAGGATGAGCGACGTGCACAGGCGATGAGCTATCAGGACATGCGTTACCCATCTTTAGGTATGCATGAGTCTGAGTATTACTCTCGTCCTGTTTTCGAGGCTCCTCGTGCTTCTCGGAGAGGTTTTGCTCCTCGAGGTGTTCACCATGTTCCATATGGTGGTAGACCTCGGGCGAGTAGCTTTGTACCTCGTCAGAGTAGGAGACCTCGACATGCTTTGCGTTCTTTGCATGTAGGTAGACCTCGCACTTTGCATCATTCTGATTTTTATGTGCGTAGACCGTCTACTTTTACTGTGCCTACTACTCGTGTCACTCAGTGCTGGATGCCTCGTCATTATTTTACTCACCCCAGCACTGAGCGATCGAGGCGTTCTTATCTTGTGTAGGCGACAGGTCGAGGCTTGGAGGGCACGTGGATCATGGACTCCGGTTGTTCGCGCCACATGACCGGAGATGCAGCTTGGTTCTCCAGCCTCACCACAACCAAGCAAAGGGAACATATCACCTTCGGAAACAATCGAAGGAGTAGAGTGAAAGGTAAAGGTGTGGTAAGAATTAACTCGAATTTCACTCTCAAAGATGTTGCTTTGGTTGAGAATCTGGGATACAATTTGCTGTCTGTATCTCAGTTGCTTGATGAGGGCTTCGAAGTGCGATTTCATCGCGATACTTCGCAAGTGCTCAATTCTGATGGCGTTGTGGTGTGTAAGATCTTTAGGGTTGGGAGAGTTTTTGGAGCTGATTTTTCAGAATCGTCTGGTTCTTCTCATTGTCTTGTTGCACATTCGACTTCTGAGCTTTGGAAGTGGCATAGGAGACTAGGGCATATGAGCTTTGAGTTGCTCGCTCGTCTGAGCGCCCTAGGTTTGATCCGAGGATTGCCCAAGCTCAAGTTTGAGAAGAATTTAGTTTGCGCTCCATGTCGACATGGAAAAATGATTGCCGCTTCGCATTCGCCAGTCACCACAGTGATGACTGAACAACCCGGAGAACTTCTCCATATGGACACTGTAGGTCCTTCTCGGGTTAGTTCTTTAGGCGGCAAGTGGTATGTACTTGTTATTGTCGACGATTTCTCTCGCTACTCTTGGGTCTTCTTTCTTGCCAGCAAGGATGAAGTGTTTTCACACTTTCGGAGCTTGGCTTTGAGACTTTTTACTGAACTCCCTGGTGCATTAAAATTCATTCGAAGCGATAATGGCACCGAGTTCAAAAATAGTCTCTTTGTTGACTTCTGCATGGAGCATGGCATAGAACATCAATTCTCTGCTCCGCGGGTTCCTCAACAGAACGGTGTTGTTGAGAGGAAGAACCGCACTTTGGTTGAGATGGCTAGGACGATGCTTGATGAGCATAGGACTCCTAGAAAATTCTGGGCTGAGGCCATGAACACAGCATGTTACATCTCAAACCGAATTTTCTTGCGCTCAATTTTAAACTTGACATCTTATGAGCTGCGTTTTGGGAGACAGCCCAAGGTTACTCATCTTCGAGTTTTTGGCTGTCGCTGCTTTATCCTAAAACGTGGTAACCTGGATAAATTTGAGTCGCGATCTTCTGACGGGATCTTTTTGGGTTATACTACCCATGGTCATTCTTATCGTGTTTATAACTTGGAAACTAACACTGTCATCGAGTCATGTGATGTGACTTTTGATGAGTCAACCCCCTCTGTTAGTTCTGCTCTTGAACAGGCAAATGAACACGACATGGAACAGACCTTATTCGAAGACGAAGATCCCGGAGAATTCGAGGATGATCCCCTACTACCCTCGACATCGACCCCCGAAGCTGACCCCGCTTCAACTACTTCGGCACGAGGTCCCGAAGCGACTACCTCAACGTCGGTCATCTTGGACCACTCCAACGCACAAGTTGAGGGGGAGACTGCATCCCGCCGCGAGGCTCCACATCATGTCCAAAGGATGCACCCTCCCGAGCAGATCATTGGTGAGCTTGATCAAAGGGTAACTCGTTCTCACGCTCATTTTACTAATGCTGCTTTTGTTGCTTCTTTCGAGCCTTTAGATGTTAGTCATGCACTTTCTGATTCTAGTTGGATCAATGCCATGCATGAAGAGCTTGAGAATTTTGAAAGAAACCAGGTCTGGACTTTAGTTGATCCTCCACCAAATGTTCATTTCATTGGAACAAAATGGATTTTTAAAAATAAACAAGGGGAGGATGGAACAATTGTTAGAAATAAGGCTAGACTTGTAGCTCAGGGCTTTTCTCAACTAGAAGGGATTGATTTTACTGAAACTTTTGCACCTGTTGCTCGCCTTGAGGCCATTAGGATTTTGCTTGCCTTTGCGACATCCCGGGGATTCAAACTCTATCAAATGGATGTCAAAAGTGCTTTTCTTAATGGCTTCATAGGTGAAGATGTTTATGTAAAACAACCCCCTGGTTTTGAAAACCCCAAGTACCCACATAAAGTCCTTAAACTTCATAAGGCTCTTTATGGACTCAAGCAGGCCCCTCGGGCTTGGTATGATAGACTTAAGTCTTTTCTGCTTGAGCGAGGGTATTTGATGGGCTCTGTTGATAAAACTTTGTTTACTCTCAAGCATGGCAAAGATTTCCTCCTAGTGCAGATTTATGTGGATGATATCATCTTTGGTGGCTCTTCTCATGCTTTAGTTGCCGAGTTTGCAGATACCATGAGCAGGGAATTTGAAATGTCGATGATGGGTGAACTCACCTTTTTCCTTGGTTTGCAAATCAAGCAAAGCAAACAAGGTACTTTTGTCCACCAGACAAAATACACCAAGGACCTGCTCAAGAAATTCGACATGTCCGATGCGAAGCCCCTCGCCACTCCAATGGCTACATCTGTAGCATTGGACCCTGACGAAG
Source organism: Zizania palustris (assembly GCA_019279435.1). Taxonomy (NCBI): domain Eukaryota; kingdom Viridiplantae; phylum Streptophyta; class Magnoliopsida; order Poales; family Poaceae; genus Zizania; species Zizania palustris. Next base: position 82,838,004 of record JAAALK010000079.1, read on the forward strand.
ATGGAGAAGCCGTAGATCAGAAGGAGTTCCGGAGCATGATCGGCTCCCTCCTCTACTTGACTGCCACGAGGCCGGACATACACTTCGCTGTGTGTCTGTGCGCTCGTTTTCAGGCTTCACCACGAGCTTCGCACCGCCAAGCGGTAAAGCGCATACTAAGGTATCTCAAACACACCCTTGAATTTGGCATATGGTATTCATCGTCTTCATCCTTATGTCTTAGAGGTTATTCAGATGCGGATTTTGCTGGGTGTAGAATTGATAGGAAGAGTACCTCTGGTACTTGTCATTTTCTGGGTACGTCTCTGGTTTGCTGGTCTTCCCGCAAACAGTCTAGTGTTGCTCAATCGACGGCTGAGGCCGAATATGTTGCTGCAGCTAGCTGTTGCTCTCAGATTTTGTGGATGGTTTCCACTTTGCGGGATTTCGGGTTAGATTATAAGAGTGTTCCACTTTTCTGTGATAACACTAGTGCTATTTGTATTGCAAACAACCCGGTTCAGCACTCCAGAACCAAACACATTGATGTACGGTATCATTTTCTCAGAGATCACAATGAGAAGGGTGATATTGAACTTCAATATGTTGATACCCAACACCAGCTTGCCGATATTTTTACAAAACCCCTAGATGCTTCTCGATTTGCTTACTTGCGTGGGGAACTTGGTATTTGTCATCCCTATGGCATTTTGTGAGGGGGAGCTGATTTTAATTGTCTTGCATATGCTCATTATGTGTGGAATTGCACTTACATCTTTTGCTATTATATGCCTGCTTTTAATTCAAAGAAATCATGTCAGCTCAGCTCTATGAAATATGTCTGGAACATTGATTGTGCATGATGTTTTATTTTCTAAAAATCAAAATTTGCTCATCACACAATCTTGTATCTAGCTTGATTAGGCAGGACTGCTTTTAGCTATCTTTTATCTACTTGACAGCTAGACACTGTTCTTTGGATGCTCAAAGTTGCAACTTGAAAAATTGTGTTCTTTATTCATGGATATTTATCAAAATGTTTCATTCATCTGAATCAAAATCAAAAATTCCATGTTTTGCCTGGTATAAATGAAAAGATCCAGGAGGGTTTGTTTGTCGCACTACTCTATTCTAGACTGCTTACCATTGCACCTTGGTTTGAACTGGGATAGTGTAGTGTATGCCAAAATCACCGCCTTAAGCTTCAGATGGCTTTCTTGCCTAGGCTTGGCTTGATTGGAAAGTATAAGGTGGACAAACAAATAACCCCTGGCATTAAGAAAAAGAACAACAAAATTAATTGATCATCAAGTTTGCTTTCACAGCTCCTTTTGAACAAGACTTGTCTGTCTAGGGTAGAATTTGTTAGCTTTGCGCAGTCCTTGCCTTCACATGTCTAGCTGCCTTGATTAAGTGGTGATGCTTTTACTTCAAAATGACAAAATCACATGCCATCATCTTGATTCACAGATTGTTAAATTGAGCTGAGCCCATGATCATTTGTGTAAACTTTGGCATATTTTTGCATTATATGTCTTTGCAATTCTATTCATTTCCAAGCTTTGCATCTTTTGAATGCTCCTTGATGCTTGCATTGCCAAAGGGGGAGAGTTTTTGCTATGTTCTCTGCTGCAAGAAGGCATTATTTCTAAAGGGGGAGAGATTTTTGACATAAAGGGGGAGAAAAATTTGCTCAACTCAGGGGGAGTTTTTATCCAAAGGGAGTTTTGCCGAAGGGGCTTTTACTCTTTTACTAAGGGGAGAAAATTTCTTTTATCAAGTGACATGCTTTGGCTCTTTTCTGAGTTTTTATGGTCACTTGTGTGCTGAAAATTTTTACATTTTCTTGAACTTCAATTTGGTTGTCAATGCACTCATCAAGGGGGAGATTGAGAAACCAAGGGTGGTTTCGGTGTTTTGTGATGAGTGATTGACTGGATTTTACCCTCTGTTCGAAGGGTACCTCCGGAGGGGCTTCGGAGGTGTGTCACCGAAGGGTGTTCGGTGTTTGCTTGCTGCAGCTGTGCAGCGGAGTGTGCTTGTCGGAGGGGTCCGGCAGTACACGATGACTGGGTTCGTACCGATGGCTTCGGTACTTTGGGCGGTACACCGGAGTGTGTACCGAAGGTTGCTAACCCGGAGAGGTCTCCGGAGTACTGGATACACTTGTCTGTTTGTCTGTGGTGCGCAGGGACTTCGGAGGCGACGGACAGGGTTCGAGCCAGGTGAACTTGGGTCAAGCGGGTGGTTTGATGCCAAGGGAGCAGGGAGCTCCGTCACGGTGGCTGCGAAGGGGTCCGGGTCGGTCCTCGGGTCGAGGCGTGCCAGGTGAAGGCAGAGAGTGCGGAGCGTGGCTCCGGCTGAAGGTACTCCGAGACAAAGTCCTCGGAGGTGAGGCACTTCGAAGGTACTCCGAATGGAGTGACTTCGGAGTTGGTGGGACAAGTCCTCTGCGGAGGCAAGGAGTTCGAAGTGTGCTCCGGAGGGAGACACTCGAAGGTGGCCCGACGAAGGTCTCAGAAGTCGAGGCGCATCGAAGGCATGGTCCGGGTGAGGCTCGTCGAGGAGTGTGCTCGGAGTGAGACACTGCGACGAAGTGCTCATGGAATGCTTCATGCGGAGGCCTTGGACGAAGGAGGGACTTCGAAGGGTGGAACTCCGAAGGTGGGGCTTCGGAGTGTGAAGGACTTCGGAGCGAGGCTAGCTCCGGAGTGAGGTTGACTTGTGGTGCTTCGGCCATGCATGGCTTCGGTACACGGACGGACGGTGTTCGAGCTCGGAGTAGCTGCGAAGCCGTGGTGATCCACTCCGGAGGTGGTGGTGCGAAGGCCCAAGGGCTTTGACGGCTTCGGCTCAAAACCGTCACTGTATCGAAGGTCATCTTCGGCGGAGCGAAGGCCAACAGGCTGCAGGCTTCTCGCCAAAGCTTCCGCACCCCTCGCGTGCGAAGGGAGGTTCCAGAAGTCAACTCTGTAAAGGCTGACACTGTCTGTTCTGAAAAAGGCTGACACTGTCCCCTCTGCAGCTGACAGAGAAGCCTCCAAAATAAAGGTGGACTACCTTTTGTACCCCTTAGTTCTGTAGAGACAAATCTGTTGTAAACCCTAGGGGTAAAGTAGTCACTTCCTTAGGATGAATCCATGGGCTATAAATATGGGGGCTCGGTAGGTAACATTTAACACTTTGAGCATTTACTGTTGAGCTCCTGTAGCCACACTTCGATTGAATACATCCTGAGTTCATTTTCAGTGTTCCTTGTTCAAGCGGCGAAGCCCTGTTGCCTTGTGCTTTTTGCTTGAGCTCGATTTACATACTTCGCTAGTTTAGTGCGCCGAAGCCTGTTGAGGCGAAGGTTGTTTTTCGTGCGAGGTGTGTTTTGTCAGTGTGCTGTCGCTCTGTGTAACACGAGGCAAGACCTCGCTGCTTACTAGCGAAGCCCTGATCTTTTCCCGTAGTGCTTCTTGTGTCGAAGCCCTTAGCGTGGTCCGTTGTGTGTGCGTGTAGACCTTCGCGTACGAAGCCCAGCACCAGTTGCTGTCGCCAAGTACTTGGTCGAAGTCCACAGAGGGCTGTCCACTCTTGCGAAGGGTGAAGTGCGAAGCCTGCTCGAAGCACCTGTGTGCGGAGCCTGCACTGACTTAGCAGAGTAGATTTTCGAGGGTTGTAAGTGGAGCGAAGTCTTCTTGGCTTCGAACTTTTGCCCCTCCGAAGCCTGTGTTCGAAAGTGACGAAGTACCTCCGAACCAGACCTTCGAAGGTAGTGTTCGAAGCCTGTTCCGCAGAAGAGAGAACAGAACCGAAGGCTAAGTTTTTAGCCCGAAATTTTAAAAGCTCCCATTCACCCCCCCTCTGGTCGCCGTTTCCGGTCCAACAATATTAGAAATATCTCGATGTTCACCATTCCATCAATACCATGCAAGTGAAGAAAAACGTGTATGACAGTTGTTGGCGTAAAAGATTACGCTAACAGGTTCTCTGAGATCAAGAACAGTCAAACTATGAGTTCATGTTTAAGGACTAGCCCAAGCCTCCGAAAGGATAATAGCTTGGGTAGTTCGAATGTGTGTATTTGAGTAATTGAGTCTTCCGTCCTAATTACAGGGGAGAGAGGGGGGTATTTATAGGCAAGACTGTTTAAGGAAAAGACCTATTTACCCCTAGATTACAACTGACATAGTGGAAACTATTCGGTACCCTGAGTAGGGTAAAAAAGGTAAAGCTATCCGGGGCAGACGGATAAGCCAAACATCTTATCAATCCTGTCGCTCCGCTTCGGAGCCTCGTATCTTGCGGAGGGCTTCTTCAGACTTCAGATTGAGGCACCCTTCGGCTTAATACCTCCACCTTCGAGTACGAGCCCATCAGCTCTGAAGCTTAGTGAGTCTTTGAGCTATTAATCTCTAAGTCCTGAAAGTGAAGCAATTTCCCCCAACAGTAGCCCCTCGAATATGCCTCTCCGACTTTAACCTGTACAGAAGGGAGGCAGTATACGCAAGGAATATTTTCATATTCTGAGACTTAGAGAGAATTTGAACACATTATAGTCTTTCGGAGGATCTCGGATCCAAAGCATTTGGACCCCGACTCCGAGCTCTCAACGCTGTGTGAACACTCCATGGGGAAGAGAACCGCTTCGAAGCCCAAACGTCGTGAGGACCCGTTTGATTATAGCCGTTACGACGCAAGTAGCCGTTACGCCCTGTAAAAGGTAACAGTCGAAATTTACGGCAGTCTCTCGCCGCTCCACTTCCTGGACCCACCTGCCAGCGGTGGAAATCTAACCTGCAGTGTGAATGCGATCGAAGCATAGCAACCAGCGGACGGTTATAAAAAGGGGATTAGAAGTTACCCAAGACTTTTTACCGTACCCAGCACCTGCGAACCACTCTCTTCATCCTTCAATTCTCACAACTTTCCAACCCACCGAGCCATGGCGAGAACCAGCCACACTGTTCCGGCGGCGGTGGGCACCCTGGCGCAGAGGCAAGCATGGGCAGCCTCGGCTGCGGCAGCAATGGCGGGAGCTCCGGGTGGCACCTGACCCAAGAACCCTCGAGCGCTCCGCCCGCCATCCAAGAAGAAGATTCCCTAGAGCTTCCTCATCGGCCAGTCCACGAGCACCACCGAGTCCATTGAAGAGGCCGTGGAAGGGAAGCTGGGGACCGGACTAAGGACTCGAGTCCCTGGGTCAGAATCAACCCCGAGGCCACGAAGCAGAGAAGTTGTGGTTTTCGAGGCATTCTTCAAAGCGGGTTTGGGACTTCTGGCCATCGATTTCCTAGCAGAGGTACTGGACCTGTTCCACATCACGCTACCTCAACTATCTCCAATGCCATCGCCCGCTTGGCTGTCTTCGAGTGGGCGCTCCGGGCCGAAGGGTGCGAGGGGCGATCGGAGGTCTTCGCCGCCACCCACGAGGCCATCTGCCAGCCGAAGCCGCAAGACGGGCCCGGGGACACCAAGGTGATAACAGCCTTCGGCAGTGTCAACTTCCAATTGTGGAGGGAGCACGCCCAACACTTTCCTGCGAAGGCCATCAACGATAGATGGTACACCAACTGGATCCTTCGGTGGTTCTACGCCGAAGTCGGAGAGGACTCCCCCCTTGCACGGCCTCTCCAGGAGATCTGGTTCTGGAAGGAGGCAGAGATTGCTCCGAACCCTAGCCTGCTCTCAACGCGGCTAGGGCTATTGACCTCGATGGCTCACTGCATGAGCATGCGCGACCTCGCCGAAGAGTTCATCGCTCTTCGGATTCCACCTCTCGGGGCCAACTGGCCGATAGTGTTTCAACAGGCTTCGGAGGGTGATCTCTGAACCTTAGGTAAGACTTCACTTCCTGCAGTAATATGTTATATGATGAAAATAACATACTTATAATGTTACCCTTTTTTCCAGGGGCTCCACTGGCGCTAGCTCTGGAGGATATAGCTAGGGCCACCGAACGGGTCCTCGGAGCCCCTACGGTGGCTGAAAGACAGAAGAGGCTGGAGCTGGTGGGGAGCTGGGAGCGCTCCAACAGAGTGTGGGGAGCTCTCAGGATGGTGCCCCCTCCTCTACCAGATTTTACCTCGACCGGAGCAGCCCCTCGGAAACGGAAGGCCGTCACCGAGTGCCTGAAGAAAGCCGGCAAGACTCCGTCTAGGATGAAGAAAGTGGCGAAGATCCCTCCGCAGATGGCTCCCGCCTCATCTACTTCGTCCTTGGACGTTCGGAGCTCGACCTCGGAGGACTCCGAGGACTCCAATGCCCAGCTGGCGAAGACCTTCGAGGATTATCTCTTGGAGGGCGACGAAGATGCGGCGGGGGTCTCAGCCGAAACTTCTGCTCGGGAGGTTGTGGAGGTAGATCCGGCACACACACCCGTGCCCGCTGTTGTAAACTTGGAGCCGAACCCTGTCGCCCCCAACTCGCCTGTAGCCGGGGTGATCACGGCGGAGGTCGAGGTCCCAGCGGAGAACACGCCGGAGAGGACTTCGGGAGACGACATCGATGATATCCTCCGGATGTACGAAGTTATGGAGGATCCGATGATTTTGCCTCACGGTGCCTCCGAAGGTTTACTTCGAAGCTTTTACCTTGGTTGATACCTGCAGCCATCTTTACTCGTAAATGCTTAGCAAGCATCTTGATACTATAGGTACCTCGAAAGGCGACGAAGCCCCAGCTGCACATGAGGTCCCAACTTCCTCGGGAGTCGTGGTTCCGATGGACACCTCGACTCCCTAAGACGCTCTGGCCCCTGTGGCGGGGGTCGTGCCCGCCGATGCGGCTTCGGTGACCGAGGTCACCCCCACTGATGCGGCTCCAGCCGAAGGGGTAGCCGCCGAAGAAAGAACCACCTCCGCCATAGCCGAGCCGCCTGCCTTCATGCCGGGGAGGGGCAAAAGTATGTCCAGCCTCGGGCTCCCCCCAGCCCAACGACGACCTCGGCCAGCAACTCGGAGGAGGAGGCCACGGCAGATGATCGCCAAGCTTCGTCTTGGCTTCCTTTGCTGGCTCCGTTTCTGGAGCACCGGACAGGCCTTCGATCGCTCCTAGAGCCTTTGGCGGAGAAGAGCCAGGACATTGCCAATTCATACCTGGTCTCTGCTCTGAGCAAATCCAGGGCTCCGGTACTCAACATGGCCCTCGAAAGGGCTACCCTTCAGGTATGAAAAGCACCACAACCACTTCTAATTAGTAATTGTAAATACTTGGTACTTACTTGTTCTTTTTTCTTTGCAGCAATTCGTCCTTGCTAGAGCGGCAACGACTTCCAATGAAGTCGAAACCAATCGACTCAAAAGGAAGGTTACCACCCTCCAAACCGCGCTCAAGGGCTCCGACGAAAGATCACTTCGGTTGGAGGAGGAAGTTCTCGAAGAATGGAGGACTAGGGCCGAGGCCGATGAAGCCCTCCGAATAGCGAGGCTAGACAGCGACACGCTCCGGACTTCGGCCCAAGAGGCGGAAGCCGAGTGCGTAGTACTCCAAGCGGAGGTTGAAAGGCTCCAGCAAGCGACGGTCACTTCGAGCGCCCAGCTGGTGGAGCTCCAAGGAGCCCTTAATCAAGCGATGGCCCAGAAGAGCTCCTTGCTGCTCCAAGTGGCCGAAGTGTCTGCTACTGCTGCGGGGCTGGAGACAGCAGAGAAGAAGAATGCCAGTGCAGCAGAACGTACCTTGGATGCCCTTCAGGGTACCTTGGAATATTTTGGCACTATGTGCCCTTCGTCTTCTGCGGCGGCCAGCGAATCCCTCGACCAGAAACTGAAGAGGATCCAAGTGGCGGCGTCATTGATGATGAACTCCGGTGTCCGGTACGGAGAGATTTCCGGTCAGTGTGCCCACATTGGAGTTCTTCACCACCTCGAAGCCCTTCAGATCCCCCTCGCTCCAGTTGGGGGTTTGACCCCTGGAAGCTTTGCCTCTGAAGACCTGCTGCACCCATCTTCGGACGTAGCCTTGGCCTGGGAAGCCTTCCGCTCGACCTGGAAGACGGACCACAAGGCTACGGCCAAAGCTTGGATCGACGAGGCCCGTCGGCAGAAGCAGGCATAGACAAGGCCACCGCTTCTCGCCTCGCCAGCTCCGGCGCCTCCTACTCCACCTACCGACCCGCAGGTCTAGCTCTTAGGGCCATTATGTATAAAATTCTTGTAAATCCCCTTATATTAATGGAAAGTTATAAACGAAGAGCTTGTTTGGGTGTTTTGTTCTTTTAGGTTTTGTCATGCCCTTCGAAACCTGACCTCGAAATACTGGATTTTACCAAAGGGCTCTGGAAGGAGTGGGCAAGCCTCGAGAGCTTAAAGCCCTACCGTCGCTCTCGCTTCTCTGTTCCTCGTGGAGACAAAGGGGAGATAACCCTCGAAGTTTTTCAAGAAGTCTTAACTTATATCAAGGAAGAGGAGAAATAGAAGGCATCTTCGTCCTCCGAACACATGGATTGGTCTGACTCGGAGTACCAGGCCGAAGACCCTACGGAGGATAGCTCTGAAAGACTTTTGACTTGGGCCGAGCTTCAAGAGGAGCAAAAGAAACTGCGAGCCTCGAAGAAGAAGAGAAGCACTCGAACAAAAAGGGAAAATCCGGTGGCTTCGATTTCCGAAGGACAAAGTAGCCGGAGGGGTAGCTCTAGAGGCCAACAGGGTCTTCGATTCTTCCTAGGCTTGGACCAAAACTTCTCCTGATGTATAAGTATGATGAATTAATGTGAATTGCTCCGAAAGTATCTTGTTTGCTTTTTACCCTCCTACCCCTCCTTGTGGGTGGTGGACCCTTTGTAGTGCAAATAGGTTCGCCAGACACAATGATGCACTGAACAACCCGATGCTTCGTATCACACTTAATATCCGTACTTCAGAGGGTTCTTCGAACATACTTCCATATTATTATCTCGTAGGTTTCGAAGTTGGATCTACCTCTATAGGGTTTTATACTTGTCGCTTAGGACTTGTGATTTTTTTTGAAGTGTCTCATTGGCTGGGGCCTCGAAACCTTATTACTTGGTCACCTTCGACTCTTTTACAGATTGTTCGAACCCGTAGGCTGGAGATCTTTTTATCTTTAAAGTCCTTGGACTCTTTTACGGATCCTAACAAGCTAGAGCCTGGAATCCATAGGGTGGCCACCTTCGGCTATTTTACAGATACTTCGTACCCGGAGGCCGAAAATCTGTTCTTTTTAAAGTCCTTAGACTCTTCTATGGATCCTAACAAGCCGGAGCCTGGAATCCGTAGGGTGGCCACCTTCGACTCTTTTACAGATACTTCGTACCCGGAAGCCGGAAATCTGTTCTTTTTAAAGTCCTTAGACTCTTCTATAGATGCTAACAAGCCAGAGCCTGGAATCCATAGGGTCGCAGTGAAGCCCCTGAACCGATGGTTCACAGGCTGCTGCCTGGGTCTTGGGAAAGATGCTTGACTCCGCAAGCATCTCCGTCCTCCCGATGCATCCATCAGGAGTAAGGGATATTCGAAGAGCAAACAAAATTCGACCCTCCACTTTATTTAGAAAAGGAAAGCTTTACAAGTGATTACAAGGAGCCTCTAAGCGTAATAACGCTTAAGGTGGCTCCGCATGCCATGCATGTTTCAATTCTTCCCCTTCTAAATTAGCTAATTTAAACGATCCGGGGCGCCCTGAGCGTAGGATAACATATGGTCCTTCCCGTTTATTTCCTAGCTTCCCCGGAGTTATTACACTTCGCAAAACTAGATGACCAGGTCTAAGCTCGTTCAGCTTTATCTTTGGGTCATACCATGTTTTTGTTTGGCCTTGGTACTTGGTCAGATTGGTGACAGCTCGAAGCCTTGTTTCCTCTGACAAGTCCAGCGAAGTGTTTCTTTCATTTTCGTCTCCGAGCTGCACTACACGAAGGGATCCACCTCTGAGCTCCGTAGGAGTCATGGCCTCATCTCTGAATAACAGTCTAAATGGGGTAAAGCCTGTGGACCTGGCTTGAGTGGTTCGAATGGACCACAATATCTTGGGAAGCTCTTCGCCCCACAGCCCCTTGGCCAACCCAACAATTCGTCGATTCAGACCGGAGAGGATGTTCCCGTTGGCTCGCTCAACAGCTCCGTTGGATTGTGGATGGCGCATGTCGCGCCCCGATTTAATAAATCAGGACTTTATTGAAATTCCATAGAAAATCAATAAAACAAGACGTTCATCATGCGACCTCGTACAATACGGGCAATCATTCACGGTTCGTAGACCGCATTAATACAAAAGTGAATAAAGATGAAGAGAAACTAATAAAATAAGGGTCCTAGATGAACGCCTCCTTCCAGTCTCGTCTTGACTGGGTCGCTACTCCAGACCTTCATCCTCCTCGTAGTAGACGGGCTCTGATGTTGTAAGTCAACGGGGTGAGTACAGATGTACTCAGCAAGCCACCGAATGCAAATATAATGTAAGGTAATATCAAGGGAGATAGTGGCTAGTTTAGCGGAAGCAGCATAATTGTAAAGCTTTTAAAAGTGAGCAATTTATTAGTACGGAAAAGTAAACATGTGTGTGTGCATCATCATCTTCTAACTCGAGGGGTACAGTCAGCCCCACCTCGCTCAACAGTCCTTACGTGCCATGAATAACTCGAACATTCAAACAATTGTAATCTAACTGCGAGTAGTCACACAACCCGCCCTTGACCGTGGGCTCGGCTTTTCGAAAAGATTTAATTACTCTGATCAGAGATGTACCACTGTACCCACAAGGCACGCACTCATCACTTATACCAAAGTGTAATGAGATGACCCATTTCACGGGAACTCGTGCCAAAACCTTTCATATAGTCCTCTCCTACTCAACAGCACCCTCTTATGGGTTTCATATGGTGTCCCGACGCATCGGAGCCCCACCATACCCCCCCTTGAGCCTCGTCGGTACAAGTCGCCCGCAGGCTAGCCCCTTGCCCCCTCCTCTATGGTGCATCGAGCCGGAGTATTCCATACTTCCAGTTAGGACTTACCCATTAGACTTGTGGTTGGTACGGAAGTGCTTTGCAACAGATCCCGCAGACCGGTCCTTATAGTGCCCCGGGTGCGACAAACCAGTGCCCGAGCTTGCACCCGGAACCCACCATACTTATAACCTAGCCAACTCCAACAGAGTCCAAAGACGAGAATAACAGGGAAATTCATATACAGAATCCAGCTATCTACGACTCGTTCTTTTTAACCTATAGCAGTTGTGCCGGTACATTGGGCACTAGCTATTATTTTTATAGTAGAGTGACAAGGAGTTAAGGCTCAATAAGCATGGCTTGGGTTTGCACACAAGGACGGGGATCTAATAAATATAATTGTAAGGCTTGAAGATTTGACTAATGCAATATTAACCTATGGGTTATAGCGATATCTTATTAAAACATGGGCTCAATTATGATCAACTGTTTCCACAGAGGTGGTCGATGACTTGCCTTGATCAGCAAAGGGGGATGGAGGAACCTCGGGGTAGAACTCCTGCTCCTCGATGAACTCGTAGTCTTCTTGATACGGAAAAATAAACAGTACATTCAATAAACAGACAAAAATTCACCAAATGCTATACATACACATTTGTGGGTGTTTTTATGTGAAGTGATATTTTATTATTCTGAGTTTTTGCATAAAACAGTAAAGTTTAACTTTTTAGGATTTTTCCTAATTTATTTTCTGCATTATTAATTTTTTAATCCTAAGGGATTTTTATTCATTTATTTATTAACAATATTTTGGGTAACAGAAACATACTGTTTTTATGGCATTAATGTGTAGAGAATATTATTCTGGATTTAACAAAATTTGAATGGTGAAATTTGGAGTTAAAATGAGCAAGATATGAATTTTTGAAGTTTAAACCATTTTCTGAAATTTTTATTTAAACAGGAAATGGGCTCTGGTCCACGGTGAGCCAGGCCCACGGTGGACCGCGCTACTGTGCGCGTGGACCGAACCGATCTGGATCGTCCGATCCAGGTCGAGCGGCCGGGCGCGAGGCGGAACGTTTAAATGAAAATGAACGGCTGTGATTAAAACGTGGCGAACGGGTACACGTGGACGCACCAGATGGATCCGGGGGTTTAAGTAACGATCGACGGCTATGATCGCACGATACCTCTTCGATCAGATCCGAGGGCCCGGATTAAATCCGGAAGGGATTTAATCGTAGCCCTCCGATCGTGATCGGACGGCCTCGATCTCGTCCGGCACGGCACGCCGTAAGGGGTAGAGTACCCCTTCATCTCCGGCGACGGCGGGCTCGGGTGCGGCTATGGCGGCGACGGCGAGGGCCTAGGGACCTAGCTAGGGCCAAAAATGGAACGCGGAGGTGATGGGGGTCACGATGATACCTCCGGCGACGATGGATGGCGACGGACGGCGGCCGGCGGCGAGGGTAGACGAGCAGGGCGTTCGGGTGGTCGACGGTGACGGCGATCCGGCGGCGTCCTCGACCAACGGAGTGGATGCCGAGGTGGGGCGGTCGACGACGGACTTGACGGTGGTGATGGCTAGGGCGGCGGGGGTCCGAGGCAACGGCGATCGCTCGCCGGAGTTGAAGTAGGGGAGGAGCTCGCAAAAACAGCCGAGGCGCTCTGGAGGGCTTCGGCTAAGGCTCTAGGTGGTGTGGGATGAGGGCGGCGACCACAGGGGTATAAATAGGGGGTCGCCGGCAGTCGGAATGGAAGGGAACCGAGGAAACCGAGAGGGCTCCTTCCAATTCCGGCGAGGGTTCCATTCTCCTCGGGTTTACTTCCCTAATAACGAAACCGCGTGGGCTATGGATGGAATGGGGTCGGTAATGCTCGGGGAAGGTGATCGGAGGGTGATCGGACGGAATCGGGCGGCCGACGGCAGGAAATCCGAAGGGGATCGCCGGAGAAAGGAAAGGGGATCCCCTTCCCGGGAGGAAGACGATCCTGACAGGTGGGATCCACCTGTCAGTGAGCGAGCGCGAGGCAAATGGCGCCGACAGGCGGGCCACACACGTCAGAGGGTGAAAGGGGCGCGGCTGAGGCTGACTGGTGGGGCCGAGGCGGGCGCGGGTGGGAGGAGAGAGGGGACGCGAGCGCCGATAGGTCGGTCCCACATGTCAGTGGCTTACGGTTGGGTTGGGCTGGGCTGAGGGCGGATTCGGGGTTGAGGCCCACTAAGCATTTAAAATTATTTTCTGATTTAAAATAATTCCAGTAATTCATATATTTGATTAAGGGTTGAATCACTGTTGGTAAAAATTTGTAAAAATTCCTAAAATTATATTTTTGTCTCTAGTTCATCTCATAAAATTTTCAGGTCCATATTTTGGGTATTTCTCCCTGTTTGGCTTTGTTTGGGTTCTTTTGTGATTTTCCTTTAATAAATAAATCCAAAAATGATTTAAATAATATTTTTCTTTTTATTTTAATCCTTTTTAATTTCTGGGGTGTTACAATCCTATCCCCCTTACAGAGAATCTCGTCCTCGAGATTCGGATCAATCCTCGAATAGCTCAGGATGATGTGCCTTGAGTTCATCATCTTTTTCCCATGTAGCTTCCTCTATCGGATGATTGCTCCACTGCACTTTGCAGAAGCGAATGACTCGACTCCTGGTGGTCCTTTCTTTTACTTCCAATATCTTGACCGGCTTTTCCACATAGGTCAGATCTTCTTGAACCTCCAACTGCTGAAGATCCACTTGCTCTCTAGGGACGCGGAGACACTTCTTGAGTTGAGATACGTGGAATACATCGTGCACTCCAGCCAATGAGGGTGGTAGTTCCAACTGATAAGCAACCTCGCCTTGGCGTCGGATAATGGGGAATGGTCGAACATATCGAGGGGCCAACTTTCCTCTCATGTTAAACCGTTGAGTACCACGGAGAGGCGTAACTCGAAGGTAGACATGATCTCCTTCTTCAAAGGCTAGGTCTCAGTGACGATTGTCCGCGTAGCTCTTCTGTCATGATTGGGCTGTCTTGAGTCGGTCTCTGATGATCCGTACCTTCTCTTCAGCTTCACGAAGAATGTCTGTTCCGAATACTTGGGATTCACCGGTTTGGTCCCAAAGTAGAGGCGTTCTGCACTTACGTCCATATAAGGCTTCAAAAGGAGACATCTGAAGGCTGGCTTGGTAGCTGTTGTTGTATGAAAATTCAGCGTACGGCAAACTTTTGTCCCAAGTGGCTCCAAAATCCAAAACACAGGCTCGAAGCATATCTTCCAATATCTGATTTACTCTTTCTGTTTGCCCATCTGTCTGAGGGTGGTAGGCGGTACTGAAATTCAATCTCGTGCCCATCTCCTCTTGAAGGTTCTTCCAGAAACGTGAGGTAAACTGACTTCCTCTGTCGGACACTATCTTCTTGGGCACTCCATGAAGACACACGATCCGGGCCATGTATAGTTCTTCCAGCTTAGGGCCGCTAAAGGTCGTCTTGACGGCTATGAAATGTGCTACCTTCGTAAGCCGATCGATGATCACCCAAATAGAATCATATCCAAGTTGGGTCTTTGGCAGTCCGGTGATGAAATCCATACCGATCTCTTCCCACTTCCATTCAGGCACTTTAAGTGGCTGTAACAATCCTGCAGGCCTCTGATGTTCAGCCTTTACTCTTCTGCAGGTGTCACATTCGGCGACGAACTGGGCAATCTCTCTTTTCATGCTAACCCACCAATAACGTTCCTTCAGGTCCTGGTACATCTTGGTACTACCGGGATGAATGGAGTACAATGTCTCATGGGCTTCCCTCAGGATAAGGGTCTTTATCTCTGGCTTATTCGGTACACATATCCGGGTTCCAAACCATATGGTACCGCTTTCGTCTTCTGAAAATCCCGAGGCTTTTCCTTGCCTCATGTTCTTCCTAATGGCAGCTATATCCGGGTCTTCCAACTAAGCTTCACGGATCTGCTCAAATAGAATAGGCTGGGTCTCCAAGGTGGCTAGATATGCTCTGGTGGTCAATCCAAGATTCAGTTTTTCCATCTCCCTACATAACAGGGGTGCGTGTTCTTGAATCATCATGGCTGTGCAATATCCCTTGCGACTTAATGCATCAGCTACCACATTTGCTTTTCCGGGGTGGTAGTGAATACCTAAGTCATAGTCCTTTATGAGTTCCAACCATCGTCTTTGTCTTAGATTGAGGTCTGGCTGTGTGAAGATGTACTTCAAACTCTTGTGATCCGTAAAGATCTCACAGCGATTTCCAACCAAATAGTGCCTCCAAATTTTAAGGGCGTGCACTACGACGGCTAATTCCAAATCATGGGTCGGGTAGTTCAACTCGTGGGGTCTCAATTGTCGAGATGCATAAGAGATAACTCTTCCATCTTGCATAAGAACACATCCTAATCCTTGGCGAGACGCGTCGCAATAGACATGGATGTCTTTGCGGATATTGGGTAGGGTTAGTATGGGTGCTGATACCAAACGGGTCTTGACAGTGCGGAAACTTTCCTCGCATTCAGGAGTCCATTCGAACTTCTCCCCTTTCTGCAACAACTTGGTCATTGGCTTGGCTATCTTAGAAAAATTCTCTATGAACCTCCGATAATATCCGGCCAAACCCAGAAAACTTCGTATCTCAGATACGTTCGTGGGTGGCAGCCAATCCGTAACTGCTTCTACGGTGGCAGGGTCTACTGCGATTCCTTGCGCAGAGATGATGTGTCCAAGGAACTTTACTTCTGCCGTCCAAAACTTGCATTTGCTGTACTTGGCATATAATTGGTGTTCCCTTAGCTTTCCTAAGGTTAACCGGAGGTGAGCCTCGTGCTCTTTCTGGTCCTTGGAATAAATGAGGATATCATCTATGAAGACTACGGTGAACTTGTCCAAATACTCCATGAACACCTTATTCATCATATTCATGAAGAATGCAGGGGCGTTGGTCAATCCAAAGGACATAACCGTGCACTCGTACAATCCATAACGGGTGGTAAAGGCCGTCTTGGGTATATCTTCTTCTCGAATCCTTAACTGATGATAACCAGAACGCAAGTCGATCTTCGAGAATACTGTAGCTCCTTTTAGCTGGTCGAAGAGATCGTCGATCCGAGGCAACGGATATTTATTCTTGATGGTTACCTCATTCAAAGCGCGATAATCCACACACATACGCTTTGCCTTGTCTTCTTTCTTCTCGACGAAGATGACGGGAGCACCCCATGGTGACGTACTTGGTCTGATATAACCTTTCTTCTCGAGATCCTCCAATTGCTGCTTCATCTCAGCTAACTCATTGGCGGCCATCCGGTATGGTCGCTTGTAAATAGGGGTGGTTCCGGGCACCAAGTCAATCCTGAACTCGATGTCCCTCTTGGGTGGCATCCCTGGTAGATCCTCTGGGAATACGTCCGGGTACTCACTGACTACCGGTATCTCCTCCAAGGTAATCTGATGTAGTCTTGTCCTTCCGGTCTTCATGCTTGGCATCTGGAATGTGACGATAGTCCCGACTTCATCAGTCACAGTCACTTTTCTCTGGGCACATTCTATCACTCCTTGATGTTTATTTAGCCAATCCATCCCTAGGATGAGATCCAAACCTTGACATTCTATTAGAATGGGGTCGGCCCAAAATATCGTGCCTTGGATTTCTACCCATACCCTTGGACTAAAGGAACAGGCGAGGGTTTGCTTGCCCGGGGTGGCTATAAATACTGGCCTGGGTAGTTCACTTATGTCCAGGGCATTATTTTCCACAAAAGCAGTTGATATAAAGGAGTGGGTAGCTCCGGTGTCAAATAATACCACTGCAAGCGATGAATGAACCATAAACTTACCCATGACAATTTCCGGGGCGGCCTGGGCTTCTTCGGCGGTGACGTGGTTCACCTTGGTGCGGACGGCGGGGTTGGAGGCGACGCCTTGAGCACGCTTGGGATGAGGGCACTGATGGGAGTAGTGTCCCTCCTGGCGGCAGTTGAAGCATACGACAGGCTTGCCATGCCTGTCTCTCAGAACTTCCGGCTTCTTGGCCGGGGCAGCTGGGGCGGTTGGTGCGGCGGGAGCGGGACGAGGTTGGCTGGCTCCGGCATTGGCGGCTGGTGGCGCCGGACGATAAACTAGGCGAGGGTGGTACTGCTGTGCCGGTGGAGGTGGAGCAAAACGGGGTCTCTGGGCCATTCCTTGGTTTTTCCTGAAGGCAATCATTCGCTTCTTCTTCAGGTCGACCTTGTTCTGCTGGGTCTCCTGCATGATGGCTTTGTTCACCAACTTTTGGAAGTTGGCGAAGTCTCTAGAGATGAGTTGTAGGGACAACTCGTCCTTCAGTCCCCGGAGGAACTTGGCCTGTCTGGCCGCATCAGTACGGACCTCCTCAGGTGCGTACCTGGCCAAACGGTTGAACTCGTGCAGGTATTCTGTGACAGACCTGCTCCCCTGCTGTAGGTCTCGGAACTCCTGTTGCTTATGGGCTATAATGCCGTCGGGGATGTGGGCGGCACGGAAAGCGGCTGAAAACTCTGCCCAAGTGTGGGCGTGGCCCTCGGGCAGAGTCTCACGATGATTGTCCCACCACTCTGCGGCGGGACCATGAAGCTGGTGGGTGGCAAAGGCCACCCTCTCCTGCTCAGTGCAGGTCAGCAGATCGAGCTTCTTCTCGATAGCTCGCAACCAATCCCCAGCCTCCATGGGGTTGGTGGTGCTCGAGAAGGTCGGTGGGCGGACTCGGAGGAACTCCGAAAGCTAGGACGCGGGAGCGGGAGCTGGTGTGGCGGGTCGGGGCAGCTCGGGCTGTTGGTGGAGGCGGAAGAGATGAGCCTGCTGCTCTTGCATCTGCTGCTGCTGCATCTGATTCAGTAGGGCAGCAACCAACTGGTTCTGGGTGGCCATCATCTCAGCCAGTGTGGGATGATTGGCAACCGGGGCTTGCCTTTTCCCGGTGGCTCCCCATTGTGGCAGGTTGCCACTATCTCCTCCATTCTGAGGAGCGTCGGAACCCTGGGTGTTGGTCATCCTGAAGTTTTCAAAGTAGACATATTTATCTTAGTGAACTTCTTTATATTTTATTTCAGAAGGGTACCGTTCTTGCGGTTACATTTATTTATTTCTTCATTCATGCCTTATGTTTTGACATGAATGTTAATACAAGCAAAAATGAAAATAACAATCAACCGTAAAAATATGTCTACGGTAGCTCGGGGGACGGCTCGATCTCGGGTTCGCGGGAGATGGTCGGGGTCGAGGAGCTGGATGGTCCGGCGGGTGGTGCGCTGCGGGAGATCCTCTTGGGCCTCACAGTAGGGATCTGAAGGGGTTTCTTCCTGCGAGGCGGAAGAGGCGCGATCTCCTCAATGTCCTTCTTCAACTCCTCGATCTGGTAGCGGAGCTGTGGGTTGGTGGCGACACGCTGCCGAAGGAGCTCATTTTGGCGCCGTAGCTCCTCTGCCTCGGCAGCCAAACGATGTCCCTGCTGGATGCGGCGACGAAGATCCCCGTTCTCGCGGTTCAGATCCTCGGAAGAGTGTCGGTAAAAGCTGATGGTGTCGCGCTGCCCATTGGCGTCCTGCAGTGCCTCGTAATGAAGATCATCCATGGCCTCCAACAAGCGCATGGTATGGCCTATCGCAGAATGGTGCTGGGAGAGGGTGCTGACGAAGACACTGTGTGGACTCCCTGGGGTGCGAAGAGGCACGAAGCGAAAGTCCGTGTCGTAGAGCTCGCTGTCGTAGATCATTCGGAGCTCCGTGAGTGCCTGGAGAGCGGTGCGCTGGCTGGCAACCAGGAAAGTAGGTCCTCCTCCGCGGTAGGTGTGAGCTGTCTGAGGGGAGGGCTGGACGACGACGGTGACCTCGCAGAAGCTCTCTTCCTCGTCGGGGAAGACTCCATGGTACATCGGCTCATGCTCAAATCCAAGGAAGCTGACGAGCATGCGCAGCTCGCGAATGAATCCGGCCTCGTCACGAAGGTTCCCATTCACGGTACGGACCGGCATCTACAAAAGAGAGAAAATTTTTGTGAAAACCTCGGAAGATGAGCGGATAAGCAGTGTTTGTAAGAAAATATAGTAAATATAAGTCCTAAGGTCAGGTCTGTTTGGCTTCCTACAGTCAAGTCGGCTCTGATACCATCTTGTCGCGCCCCGATTTAATAAATCAGGACTTTATTGAAATTCCATAGAAAATCAATAAAACAAGACGTTCATCATGCGACCTCGTACAATACGGGCAATCATTCACGGTTCGTAGACCGCATTAATACAAAAGTGAATAAAGATGAAGAGAAACTAATAAAATAAGGGTCCTAGATGAACGCCTCCTTCTAGTCTCGTCTTGACTGGGTCGCTACTCCAGACCTTCATCCTCCTCGTAGTACATGGGCTCTGATGTTGTAAGTCAACGGGGTGAGTACAGATGTACTCAGCAAGCCACTGAATGCAAATATAATGTAAGGTAATATCAAGGGAGATAGTGGCTAGTTTAGCGGAAGCAGCATAATTGTAAAGCTTTTAAAAGTGAGCAATTTATTAGTACGGAAAAGTAAACATGTGTGTGTGCATCATCATCTTCTAACTCGAGGGGTACAGTCAGCCCCACCTCGCTCAACAGTCCTTACGTGCCATGAATAACTCGAACATTCAAACAATTGTAATCTAACTGCGAGTAGTCACACAACCCGCCCTTGACCGTGGGCTCGGCTTTCGAAAAGATTTAATTACTCTGATCAGAGATGTACCACTGTACCCACAAGGCACGTACTCATCACTTACACCAAAGTGTAATGAGATGACCCATTTCACGAGAACTCGTGCCAAAACCTTTCATATAGTCCTCTCCGACTCAACAGCACCCTCTTATGGGTTTCATATGGTGTCCCGACGCATCGGAGCCCCACCATACCCCCCCTTGAGCCTCGTCGGTACAAGTCGCCCGCAGGCTAGCCCCTTGCCCCCTCCTCTATGGTGCATCGAGCCGGAGTATTCCATACTTCCAGTTAGGACTTACCCATTAGACTTGTGGTTGGTACGGAAGTGCTTTGTAACAGATCCCGCAGACCGGTCCTTATAGTGCCCCGGGTGCGACAAACCAGTGCCCGAGCTTGCACCCGAAACCCACCATACTTATAACCTAGCCAACTCCAACAGAGTCCAGAGACGAGAATAACAGGGAAATTCATATACAGAATCCAGCTATCTACGACTCGTTCTTTTTAACCTATAGCAGTTGTACCGGTACATTGGGCACTAGCTATTATTTTTATAGTAGAGTGACAAGGAGTTAAGGCTCAATAAGCATGGCTTGGGTTTGCACACAAGGACGGGGATCTAATAAATATAATTGTAAGGCTTGAAGATTTGACTAATGCAATATTAACCTATGGGTTATAGCGATATCTTATTAAAACATGGGCTCAATTATGATCAACTGTTTCCACAGAGGTGGTCGATGACTTGCCTTGATTAGCAAAGGGGGATGGAGGAACCTCGGGGTAGAACTCCTGCTCCTCGATGAACTCGTAGTCTTCTTGATACGGAAAAATAAACAGTACATTCAATAAACAAACAAAAATTCACCAAATGCTATACATACACATTTGTGGGTGTTTTTATGTGAAGTGATATTTTATTATTCTGAGTTTTTTCATAAAACAGTAAAGTTTAACTTTTTAGGATTTTTCCTAATTTATTTTCTGCATTATTAATTTTTTAATCCTAAGGGATTTTTATTCATTTATTTATTAACAATATTTTGGGTAACAGAAACATACTGTTTTTATGGCATTAATGTGTAGAGAATATTATTCTGGATTTAACAAAATTTGAATGGTGAAATTTGGAGTTAAAATGAGCAAGATATGAATTTTTGAAGTTTAAACCATTTTCTGAAATTTTTATTTAAACAGGAAATGGGCTCTGGTCCACGGTGAGCCAGGCCCACGGTGGACCGCGCTACTGTGCGCGTGGACCGAACCGATCTGGATCGTCCGATCCAGATCGAGCGGCCGGGCGCGAGGCGGAACGTTTAAATGAAAATGAACGGCTGTGATTAAAACGTGGCGAACGGGTACACGTGGACGCACCAGATGGATCCGGGGGTTTAAGTAACGATCAACGGCTGCGATCGCACGATAACTCTTCGATCAGATCCGAGGGCCCGGATTAAATCCCGAAGGGATTTAATCGTAGCCCTCCGATCGTGATCGGACGGCCTCGATCTCGTCCGGCACGGCACGCCGTAAGGGGTCGAGTACCCCTTCGTCTCCGGCGACGGCGGGCTCGGGTGCGGCTATGGCGGCGACGGCGAGGGCCTAGGGACCTAGCTAGGGCCAAAAATGGAACGCGGAGGTGATGGGGGTCACGATGATACCTCCGGCGATGACGGATGGCGACGGACGGCGGCCGGCGGCGAGGGTAGACGAGCAGGGCGTTCGGGTGGTCGACGGTGACGGCGATCCGGCGGCGTCCTTGACCAACGGAGTGGATGCCGAGGTGGGGCGGTCGACGACGGACTTGACGGTGGTGATGGCTAGGGCGGCGGGGGTCCGAGGCAACGGCGATCGCTCGCCGGAGTTGAAGTAGGGGAGGAGCTCGCAAAAACAGCCGAGGCGCTCTGGAGGGCTTCGGCTAAGGCTCTAGGTGGTGTGGGATGAGGGCGGCAACCACAGGGGTATAAATAGGGGGTCGCCGGTGGTCGGAATGGAAGGGAACCGAGGAAACCGAGAGGGCTCCTTCCAATTCCGGCGAGGGTTCCATTCTCCTCGGGTTTACTTCCCTAATCACGAAACCGCGTGGGCTATGGATGGAATGGGGTCGGTAATGCTCGGGGAAGGTGATCGGAGGGTGATCGGACGGAATCGGGCGGCCGACGGCAGGAAATCCGAAGGGGATCGCCGGAGAAAGGAAAGGGGATCCCCTTCCCGGGAGGAAGACGATCCTGACAGGTGGGCTCCACCTGTCAGTGAGCGAGCGCGAGGCAAATGGCGCCGACAGGCGGGCCACGCACGTCAGAGGGTGAAAGGGGCGCGGCTGAGGCTGACTGGTGGGGCCGAGGTGGGCGCGGGTGGGAGGAGAGAGGGGACGCGAGCGCCGACAGGTCGGTCCCACATGTCAGTGGCTTACGGTTGGGTTGGGCTGGGCTGAGGGCGGATTCGGGGTTGAGGCCCACTAAGCATTTAAAATTATTTTCTGATTTAAAATAATTCCAGTAATTCATATATTTGATTAAGGGTTGAATCACTGTTGGTAAAAATTTGTAAAAATTCCTAAAATTATATTTTTGTCTCTAGTTCATCTCATAAAATTTTTAGGTCCATATTTTGGGTATTTCTCCCTGTTTGGCTTTGTTTGGGTTCTTTTGTGATTTTCCTTTAATAAATAAATCCAGAAATGATTTAAATAATATTTTTCTTTTTATTTTAATCCTTTTTAATTTCTGGGGTGTTACAGCGCACTACAGCGAAGCACAACTTAATGCCCAGTTCTTCACAAAATTCTTCGAATGTGTGAGCGTCAAACTAGGTTCCATTATCCACTGTCAACTCCCTTGGCACTCCGAACCTGCATATAATGTTTTGCCTGAAAATTTTTTGCACATTCCTCGAAGTGATAGCAGTCAATGGTTCTGCTTCAATCCACTTTGAAAAATATTCGATTGCTACTACCACAAACTTCAAGCTGCCTTTTGCCATTGGAAAAGGGCCTATGAGGTCCATGCCCCCACCGAGCCATTGGCCATACCGGGGCAATAACTTGAAGTGGAACTGGCTGACGGTGGCTTTGTCTGCCCATCCATTTGCATCCTTGGCATGTTCTAACCAACTCCTCTGCATCTCTCACAATTGTTGGCCGGTAAAGCCCCTGCCGAAGTGTCTTTCCTGCTAGAGCATGAGGGGCCAGGTGACTTCCGCACAAACCTTCGTGAATCTTCCGAAGTATGTCTTGGCCTTCGGTTTGGGAGATGCATCGAAGTAGAGGGGAACACACGCCAGCTTTGTACAATATTCCATTGACAAGCTTGTAGTTTCAGGCCCTTGCTTGCAATCTTCGGGCATCCGGACCTTCTAAAGAATCTATGCCACCTTGCAATATATTCATAATCGGAGCCCGCCAATCTGTAGCTGGAATGCACAGTACTTCTGCGGAGGGTAATTGAATAGCTGCGGACTTCATTAGTTCTTCGTAGAAAGCACCCTCCGGGAGGTCCACCGCTTCGACTGCAGCCTTTTCCAGAATATCTGCGAGTTGATTATCTGCTCGAGGGATGCTCTGAATAGAGAATCCTTTGAATGCTGCCTCAGCCTTGTGGATTTCTTCAAGGTATTGCGCTAGATGCGGGTTCTTTGCCTGAAATCTCTTATCAACATGCCCTGCGACGACTTGGGAATCTGTTTTAATTATTATCCTTGCTGCTCCAAGTGCCTTTGCTTTTCGGAGGCCTAGCAGGACCCCTTCGTATTCTGCGATATTATTGGTGGTTTTAAAGTTGAGCCTTGCAGAATACATGGCCTTTTTCCCTGATGGTGATATGATGACTGCGCCAGCTCCGGCGCCAGATGCCTGATAAGCTCTGTCAGAAAATATTGTCCATAAACCTTCGGAGGGCTCCTCCGGAGCCCAAACTGCAGATGGGGTACACTTTGCTACGAAGTCAGCTATGATTTGGGATTTGATAGTTGTTCTTGTCGTGAAGGAGATTCCGAAGGGGGCTAGCTCGACAGCCCATTTTCCAATCCTACCCGTAGAGTCTTTGCTTCGGAGCATGTCACCAAGAGGGTACGAGGTAGGAACGATTAGGTTATGCGCCAAAAAGTAATGCCTTAGCTTTCGCGAAGCCATTACCAAGGCATAAGCAAATTTCTCAAGCTCGGAGTATCTTATCTTAGCTCCGGACAAATCTTCTGAAACAAAATAAACTGGGTTTTGGACCAGCTTTCCCTTAAGCTCAACTTCCTGGACCAGTACTGCACTTACTGCGGAGCCTGTTGCTGCAAGATAAAGGAGGAGTGTTTCTTCTGGGAGGGGCACAGTAAGCGTTGACAGGCTTTCGAGGTATGCTTTTATATCATCAAAGCTCTTCTGGCACTCCGGTGTCCAACTGAAGCTTTCGGACCCCTTTAGGGCTTTGAAAATTGGGAGGCTTCGCTCTGCTGACCTGGCCAAGAATCTGCTAAGGGCTGTGAGCCTTCCTGCTAGCTTCTGGACTTGCTTCAAATTCCCTGGTGGAGCCATTCTTTGCAGTGCACTTATCTGCGTTGGGCTAGCTTCGATTCCCCTGCTCGAAACCAAGTACCCTAGCATTTTTCCTGCTTGTGCTCCAAATATACATTTTCCAGGGTTGAGGCGTACTCCACATGCTCGGAGGCTCTCAAACGTTTCAGCTAGGTCTAGGCTATGTTGGTGCTTTTGAGCACTTTTTATTACAATGTCATCCATATAGGCTTCGACATTTCGGCCTATTTGATGACCTAGAGCCTTAGCTATTAAACGTGAAAAAGTGGCTCCGGCATTCCGCAAGCCAAAAGACATTCTTACATAACAAAATACCCCGGAAGGAGTTATGAAGCTTGTCTTGGCTTCGTCCTCACGCTTCAGCCATACTTGATGATACCCGGAGTAAGCATCGAGGAATCTTAGCAATTCGGAGCCGGCTGTGGAGTCCACCAGTTGGCCTATTCGGGGCATCGGGTAGGGGTCTCACAGGCATGCTTTATTTAATGAAGTAAAGTCAATACACATGCGCCATTTGTTCGAGTCCTTCTTCCTTACAAAAACAGGGTTAGCCAACCACTCAGTATGGGCTACCTCCCTGATGATGCCAGCCCTTAACAATTTTCCTACTTCGGATTTGGCGAGGCTTGCTCTTTCTACAGACAGCTTGCGGAGCCCCTGGCGCACTGGCCTGGCCTTTGGGTTGACGAGCAGGCTGTGCTCGATGATGCTCCGATCAACCCCGGTGATGTCTTCGTCGGTCCAGGCAAAGACGTCCAGATTTTGCTTGACGACTTCTTCCAATGAGGCAGCTATCTCCGGGGATAGCCCTTTGCCGAACTGTATTGGATATTCTTTGCCATCTCTTGAAATTATCTTCGTCTCGACATCACCTTCCGGGCTTGGCTTGAGGGAGAGCCCCTTTGAAGAGTTCGAAGCCTCCGGCACCTCTTCCGTGCCCTCCACCACATTGTGCACTTGCCGGGGATCCAACGGCTGTCAGTGCCCATACTCCGTTCTCCGGGCTATAGCTTGGTCTCCTGAAATAGTAAGCACTCCACCTTGCGTGGGCATTTTGAGACAAAGATAATTGTGGTGCGCTATAGCCCTGAACTGTTTCAGTATCCCTCGCCCGAAGATTGCGTTGTAAGTATAGGGGGCGTCAACAACGTCGAAGATCACCTCTTCTATCCTGGCCAAAGGCCCCTCTCCGAAAGCAACCTCGAGGCCTATCTGGCCGAGGGCATCGAGAGGCGGTCCTAAGAACCCTTGAAGTGGTCGGGCCGCTGGAAGTAGATGCTTCCAGGAGGATATGCACATTTGATCGAAGGCCAGGACAAAAAGTATGTCTGTGGAGCTCCCGCCGTCCACCAGGATCCTTCGGACTTCCACCCCTGCTATGTCTGTGGAAATGACCAAGGGGTCAGCATGGGGAAACTTTACCCCCGCGGCATCGCTAGAAGTAAACGAGATGGGCACATGAGACCACTCTGGCATCCCCTCTACGGAGCTCGAAGTTCCAATGTGCCCAACCTCGCGGACGTATTCACGCCGCTGCCTTTTGGACATGCTCCCTAGGGTCCCCCCTCCGGAGGTGGGCATGACCACTCGTTTGTCGTGGTCTTGTGGGTCTTCCTGCTTCGGTGGTGGCATAATATTGGCCACCGGAAGTCGCATGGGGTCTTCGGGAACACCGGCTCGGGCCACAATTTGCACCGGCTCCGACTGTGCCGCTGGTGGGGCTCGATCCGAAGTACCCCGCCCGGTACTTCACCCTAGGTAGTCGCCCCGAAGGGCCAACACTGCCTTGCAATCCTTCGTGTCATGGCTTCTATTGTCGCCATGCACGCAGCAGAAAAAACTCTGGCGCCTACCAGGTGTTCTTTCTTGAGGCTTCGACGCTCCAGCCTTGAAGCTTTGCGCCTGTTGATAACTGGCAGGTGCCTTCAGAATGGAGGGTGCGATGCTTAGCACCTCCGAATGGAAATGCTTCTTCCCTCGCCCGTGTTCGTTGAAGCAGCTGTCTTGAGGGGGTTGCAGAGGAGCTGAGGCTTCTAGTTCCGTCTTAACTTCTCGGAGGGTAGGTGCGGGTGCTCCGGCTCGCCGAAGACAGCCTTCCTCCGCCTTGGCATACTGTTCGAAGTATTCCATCAGCTGCGCCACAGACGTCACCGGCTTTCGATGGAGCTTGCTGAGGAGGTCGGGGTTTAGCACCCCTTCGCGGGCGGCATCGACTACCGAAGAGGTAGACAGGCCCTTAATCTGTGACTTGGTGTGGGCGAAGCGCGTGAAGTACTCCCGGAGTGTTTCTCCCGCTCGCTGCTTCACCTGGAACAAACTCCCTGTCGACATCGGAGCCACAAAGGTACCCTGGAAGTTGCTCACAAACTTCTTCTTCAACTGCTCCCAGGACCTAATCGATCCTGGCTTCAAGGACCAGAACCATCGGAGCGCCACGCCTTCGAGAGCGAGGGGGAAACACTTCGCCATAGTGTTGCGCACCCCTCCGCTTGCTTCTATTGCCAGGGCATATGATCGAGCGAACTCTCCAGGATCTGACCCGCCGGAGTACTTATGCAACTTCGAGGCCTTGAATCTTGGATCGAAAGGCACTCTTTTCAAGTCCGAATGCAGCGGAGACTCATCATCGAAAGATGCGTTCTTAGCCTCCTCCAGGATTTGGACAGCTTCGGGAAGATTGCGAGCACCACCATCTTGGGGCCCTTCTGGAGTCTCGGTGGAGGCTTGAGTGCGGAGGCGATCGGCGGCCTCTTGTCTCCACCTAGCCGCCACCTCCTCTTGAAGCCTTGCTAACTGAGTAGCTTCGGTTCCAGGAAGGTCTTCATCTTCATCGGAGGGCAGCTCCGGGTCTTGGGAGCTGACATAATCAGTCCGGAGCACCACAAGAGGAGCTCAGGGTCCCCCGGGCACTCGATGCCCACCGGCACCCTCGGGAATCGTTGGAGCGGTTGAGGGTCCGGCTCCGGTGGTCCGAGGGAACCTTCGGAGAGGACCGAGGCTTGGCTTCGCTTCGGAGGCATAACTAGCCACGGAGAGGTCCGAAGACCGGGGACTTCGATTGGTCTGGGAAGGCGAACGAGGGCCTTCGAACCGCACTAAGAAGCCCCTTACCGAAGGGTGCGTGGAATCTTGGGATTCCGAGGCTCCCTCCGTAAGTGCTCTTCGAAGTGCAGTCAGCAGTAGAGAACAAGCTTCTAGAACTTGGTTCCCCACGGACAGCGCTAACTGTTGGCGTAAAAGATTACGCTAACAAGTTCTCTGAGATCAAGAACAGTCAAACTATGAGTTCGTGTTTAAGGACTAGCCCAAGCCTCCGAAAGGATAATAGCTTGGGTAGTTCGAATGTGTGTATTTGAGTAATTGAGTCTTCCGTCCTGATTACAGGGGAGAAAGGGGGGTATTTATAGGCAAGACTGTTTAAGGAAAAGACCTATTTACCCCTAGATTTCAACCGACATAGTGAAAACTATTCAGTACCCTGAGTAGGGTAAAAAAGGTAAAGCTATCCGGGGCAGACGGATAAGCCAAACATCTTATCAATCCTGTCGCTCTGCTTCGTAGCCTCGTATCTTGTGCGGAGGGCTTCTTCAGACTTCAGATCGAGGCACCCTTCGGCTTAATACCTCCACCTTCGAGTACGAGCCCATCAATTCTGAAGATTAGTGAGTCTTTGAGCTATTAATCTCTAAGTCCTTAAAGTGAAGCAATTTCCCCCAACAACAGTCTCCTTGGAACAATGCTAAATATGACAAGCAAAACAAAAGATCACGAGAATGCTAGAGCGGATCTTGAGGAGATATGTTTACGACCAAAGCTATATTCACAATAGATAGATAGAGGAAAGTTCTTGCCTCCATCTTACATCACCTTTTCTAGGAAGGAGAGGAAGGAGTTTTGTGAATTCTTGCATAATATTAAAGTTCCATCAGGCTACTCATCGAATATCAGTAAACTTGTTAACCTGAAGGAGCTTAAGATGGTTGGTGAAATGAAGACTCACAATTGTCATGTGATGTTGACTTAGATGATTGCTTTCGGAATAAGAAATGTGTTACCGGTGAGGGTAAGAGAGGCAATGATGAGTCTCTGTTTTTTCTTCAATGTAATTGGACAGAAAGTACTCGACCCAATAATGCTAGGACAACTAGAGAAAAAACAATTCTCGACTCTCTCTTCTTGAGATGTACTATCCTCCATTATTATTTGATATTATGGTACATCTGACCTCACATCTTGTCAAAAAAATATTGTTTCTTGGATCTGTTTTCTTGCATCTGATGTACCCATACGAGATATACATGAGTGTTCTAAAGAAATATGTTAGGAATCATTATTCACCCAAGGGTTGCTTCGCACAAGGTTACTCTAGCGAGTAGGTAGTAGAGTGGTGTGTCGACTACACAGACCCAAATAACCTAATTGGTGTGCCTCACTCTTGCCATGAGGGTAGACTAGCAGGTCAAGAAATCTTGGGCAAGCAAACAATCACTCCGGATCGAAAGACATATGACCAAGCTCATTCCCTCATATTGCACCGAAGCTTGGATAGTAAAACAACACATTAAAATGTTCAATACCTGGTTTTGGGATTAAATCGTATGATCGAAAATCCTAATAAGCAAATCGACCAAACAACTAGCAATAGGCCATATATACACCGTTACAACATATCAAGGTTATCATATAAATTGTTATACATTCTACATAGTAGATCAAGATAGCAAGAGCACAAACCAAAATAATGTTTCAATCATTAATATCCATCACTATTTATTATTTGACAACGTCAAAACTAAAATAAAAGATGAAAAGAAGAATAGTAATTCTAAAATAACTTATATCTAGTAAATTGCTGGGAATACTAAAACAATTTATATAAAAAGTCAGAGAAGTAACACATAGCATTAAAGACTAACACGTGAAAGAAGCCACACATACAAATCAAATAGTTGACAATGCAATTTACTCATCAAGATGGTCAACATTCTTGGCACACCTTGTGTACTTGGGCAGAAGTCAGAAGACATGTTTCTGACTTCAAATTCGGTTCAAACCTTATACATGCAAAACTACTAATCGCCTTTTCCATTGGGCCCACCACCATCTTTTATTTTTATTTGTGCATTATTTGTTTTTTAATTTCCTACTAGAATAATGAAAATAACCATAAGCACTCATGGTCAATAATTGGATTATGCCTAAAAATTAAATTAATTATACAAATATTGAAACAACGCATCATTAATTAATTTAATTTCAGGAGGTTTTAAAATGTTCCCTTGGGTCTGCCGTCGACGTCGACGTCGACGAGCACAAGGCCGCCCCGTCTGACGGGATCGACTGTGCCACCGCGGCGGTGGTAGGTAGACGGTCAGCACGTGGTGGTGAGGATTCCAACACGCAGCAGTTTTAAATTTAATCTATTTGATTGCAACTTTGTTTTAGATGATTTTTATTTTATTTTTTTATAATGAAACTTGCAACTTATTTATATTATTTTTTGGAATTGTCTAGTTACGAGGAGGAAATGGAGACATTGCATCCTTTTCACATTTCTTATTTAAAAATAGGGAAACAATTAGAAATCAAATTAGTTTTTAGGGATTAAAATGAATAGGATAATCCCTATATCAAATTTTAGGGAATAAAATTTAAGGCATATTTTGGAGATGCTCTTAAAATCTTTATATATAATTAGGTATCTTTTTCTAATTGAATAAATAATTATTAAAATTACACCATAATTTAGTATTCACGCACTAAATAATATGATAAGTTTTATTCTGTAAATAAAAAACCCTATAATGAGTTTTGTTCGTGCATAAAAACACTACATAATCAAAGAAAATAAATTTTGTTCCTGTGGAAAAACAGTATAATAAAAGAACCTAAAACACTATCATATTATTTAGTGCATATATACTGAATTACGAAGAAAATATAATTATTTACCCAATTGAAAAATTATTTTAGTGAATTGCATGTAGAATTTTTGATACGACATATTTATACGTATCGGTAAAATCCTAGTTTCGCTGTTGCTAATAGGTTCACACCGCATATATGGATAACCAAACATGCACTACTATAAATCATAACTGTAGTGGCGTTGGGGAAAAATACTATAGTGGCGGGCTATTAGAGGCCCGCCACTAGAGTGGTACCATGCGCTGCCGCCCCACCACCCGCCACTACTAGTGGTGGTCGGTGCTGGCGTTAATGCCTACCACCACTACTAGTGGCGGTTGGCGCTGACAGCAGCACCGACCGCCACTACCTAGTGCCGACCGCTACTAGTGACTACACTAGTGGCGGTCGACATTGACGTCAGCACCGACTGCCACTAGTGTAGCCACTAGTAGTGGCGGGCCAGAAAATGGCCTGTCACTACTATGCTGACCGCCAGTACTATTCCGGTTATAAATACACACCTTCTTCCTACACGAGCCCGAGGATACATGAGTTCACGATTTGGTCCGTACAATGGCGACAAAAATCTAGAAAGTGGAGGGGGATGCTATGTTTTCGTTTCTTTTCAAGGATTTCGTTCTAGGAGGTAAATCCATGCTGAATATCACATTTATTTTGTCTTTAATTAGGTATATAATGAGTTATTAGAGTTTTACTAATATAGGGTTTATAAATAGAAATTTTAAAATATTGTTCCATTTATAGTGTTTCAATTTCTCCCAAATAAACAAATATGAAGCTCCTCACAATTATTCATCACTTGTATATATTTTTACGTCTTTTTAATCTCTTTTTTAATTTGATTTATGATTATATAGATCTAGATTTATGTTTTTTGGAGAGAGAAACCAATATAGTTAATTTATTTAATAATTTTTTATTCTACTTAATACTATTACTCCTTTATAATTAACAAGGTTTACATAGTTTCAATTAAAACATTTTTAATTAATGTTGTTATGAGAGATAAATCAATATATTTTTAATTTGTAAATTACTAAAATTAACAATAATGAATTTATTAATTTTTTTAAAATAATATGTTTTAGATGGAGCACGGGCACTGGATGTACTCATCCAATGATGGAGATGTGGTGGCATATTTTAATCGAGTAACTGAATTTACTGAAGCTATCGCACAATATGCTTCCCGTCAGAGTGAAGCGGTAATATATTGTCCTTGTAAAGTTTGTAAGAAGGAAGCGATGTATCCGTATTCAGATCGTGAAACCATACGATTTCACTTGTTGAAAAATGGCTTCGTGAAGAACTACTATATATGGACGAAACACGGTGAGATGGGTGAAAACCCTCCTGATGATTCTGATGTGCCGCAAGATGCTCATCAACATAGAAGAGGTTGTGATCATACATCTGACATAACACATGATGTTAATCAACATGATGATGATGACGCCTTTGATGTGAAGGAACTGATGCGAAATGTTGCGCCTAAGGTGTTGTTGCAGAGAACTACAATGAAAGGCTACGATAACTTTGAAGCACTTGACAAAGCATCGAAAAACCTTCTTTACGAGGAACGTCATGGTTGAGATAAGAAGTATACTGTGTTGTACACAACTCTTGAGCTTATGAAACTGAAGGCCAGCAATGGATGGTCCGACACTAGTTTTTTAGATCTTTTGCAACTCCTAAAAAAGGTTTTGCTGAAACCCAATGGTCTGCCATCTGATACGTACCAAGAAAAAAAGATAATTTGTCTGTTGACTTTGGGCATTCAGAAGATTCATGTATGCCCGAACCATTGTATCCTTTATCGAAAAGAGTATGAATTGTTAGAGAGTTGTCCACAGTGCAACGCAAGTCGATACAAATGTGCAAATGACTGTGTGGAGGACTACATTGACCACCGGAAGATGAAAAAGAGGTTATAGAAGAGGAAGAGGAATGTTATTGCAGACCAACACAGATATAATACGAAGAGGAAAGTTCCAGTCTTAGTAATGTGGTACCTACCGGTGATTGATCGCTTGAAACATATGTTCTCTAATCCCAAAGATGCTGAACTATTAATCTGGCATTTCGCTGGGCGAAAGAAGGACAGAAAACTTTGGCTCCTTGCGGATGCTAGGCAGTGGAAATCATTTGACCTGGCACATTTAGACTTCTCGGAGGATCCCAAAAATATCAGGATGGGACTTAGCACGGATGGAATGATTCCCTTCGGTGAGATGAGGAACCCACACAGTACATGGCCGATCTTTCTTTGCTTGTTCAACATTCCATCATGGTTGTGCCATAAAAGAAAGTATCTTATGCTCACTACTCTAATTTCTGGTACAAAACAACCTGGCAATGACATTGATGTTTTTCTAGAACCTTCGATGGAGGATATGAAATGTCTATGGGAACATGGTGTCCGTGTGTGGGATGAGCACAAGAAAGAGCACTTCAATCTAAAAGCCATGATCTTTTGCACCATAGCTGACAACCCGGAGCATATGTCCCTAATAGGACATGTTAAAGGAAAGACATCATGCGTAGTGTGTGTGGACCAGACAGAATATGTGCATCTTCCATCATTTGTTAAGATGATATATATGCGACACCGCAAATTTTTACCAAGAAACCACAAATATCGAAGAAATAGGAACCATTTCAATTGTACAATCGAGCTTGGGCTGCCACCATGATATCGAGACGACAAATTTCTATTCGAAATGGTGAAAAATATCAAAGTTGTTTTCGGAAAGAAGAGGAAGAAAACTGAAAAAATTTCAAAGGATGCTCTATTTAAAAAGCAGTCAATCTTCTTTAGGTACTTGCCCTATTGGAAGGAGTTGGAGATTGGTCATGCTATCGATACAATGCACGTTGAGAAGAATGTCTTCGAAAGCATTATCGCTATTTTGTTAGACATACCGGGCAAGTAAAAAGATGGACTCAAAGTACGAAGGGACCTTCAAACTCTTGGAATTAGACCCGAGCTTCACCCACAGGAAAGGGACAATGGAAATTTTTTCCTTCCGGCTGCTAGCTATAACCTCACAATTGATGAAAAAAGATCAATCTGCAGGTGTCTACATAAAATCAGAGTTCCAACAGGATTCTCAACAAACATAAAGAATATTGTCTCAATAACAGATCTGAGGATGAGCGGTTGCAACACTCATGATTTTCATGTTATGCTTGGGCTATTCCTCGCCATCGCAGTAAGAGGAATCAAACATTCATTTCTAAAGATGGTGATAACACGCATGTGTCATTTCTTCAACGTCATGTCAAAGAAGGTGATCGACCCTGAAGAGTTAAATGAATTACGTAAAAAAATGAGGGAGACTATGTGTCAGCTTGAGATGTGCTTTCCTCCTTCATACTTTGATCTTATGGAGCACTATATGATACATATAGCAGACTAGATCTTTGTTCTCGGTCCAACGTACCTGCACAATATGTATGCGTATGAGCGTCTCATGATTATCTTCAAGGGTTACATACGAAATCGTGCTTATCGAGAGGGTTTCATGATAGAGGGATACACGACTGAGGAAGTCATTGAGTGCTACACGGATTACATAAGAGATGTAAAACCAATAGGTGTTCCCGTGTCCCGGCACCACGGAAGACTCATCGATAAAGGAACTAAAGGCAGGAAAATCATACGAGACAATAGCTACCAAATAGTAAGAGAATCACATTACAGTGTCATGCATCATTTGGAGATTATGAGACCATATGTTGAACAACACCTGCAAGAGCTTCGTGAAAAGAATGAAGATCACGATGAACAATGGATTATGAAAGAGCACAAAATTCATTTTACATCATGGCTGAGGGATCTAAACCTTTCTATTGGAGAAACCAACGAAGAGATGATGATAAATAAATTGTCTTACGGTCCATTGAGCATGGTTAAAACATGACAAGCGTATGACATCAATGGTTTCACATTCTATACGAAAGCAAAGGATCAAAATAGTCAGTGCCAAAATAGTGGTGTTATAGCAGATGCAGAAGACAACACTGGACAAAAGAATGCTTACTATGGATACATTGAAGAAATATGAGAACTTAACTACGTGAACTCTATAGAAATCCCCGTATTTAAGTGCTAGTGGGTCAGACATCCAGAAAGTGTGGAGGTGGATGATTACGGGTTTACGATAGTTGACCTTAATAAGGTGGGTTATAAAGATGACCCTTGTATACTCGTTCAATCCGTGGCATAAGTATTTTACATACTTGATCCTAAAGACGAGAAGAAATACATCGTTGCTCGAGGAAAACAAAGAATTGTTGGAGTTGATGGAGTCAAGGACGAAGAAGAATACAATCAGTTTGATGAGGTATCGTTCTTTGTTGACATAGCAAGGATGAATGTGGTTGAAGCAAAACCATCATTTGGTAGTATGATTCCTTATCTATATACCGATGGCGATGGAAAATTAGTACAAGGCTAGATCATTTATGTTTAGTTTAAGAGATTGTCCGTATTTGTAAAATCATTTATGTCATTTGGGAGTGTCATTTATGTTTAAGTTATTGGTAATATATATTTTTTATTTATGTCATTAATGTGTGTAGCACTACCAGACCACCGGTGTCATTTTGTTTAAGATATTGGTAATATATGTTATTATTTAATTATTGATAATATATGTCTAATCTAATAAAAAAATTATTAAGAATAATAATAATAAAAACCAAGTAGAAAATATATATTGAAACCTTTTATTTAATTATTGGTAATATATGATTTTACTAAATAAAAATACCCCTTAGAGTTAGCAGTGGCGGACAAGTGTATAATCAGTGAGGGGCAAGCTGACGTCACCTGCTCGCCACTACTATTTCTATTATTAGTGGCGGTCGGGTGACATAAGTGGTCCGCCACTACTAAGTCGGACGTCAGCAGCGGGTGGGTTAGTAGTGGCAGGCTGGTGACATCACCACCCGCCACTGATAATAGAAATAGCAGTGACGAGCAAGATGACGTCAGCTTGCCCGCTACTGCTAATACACCTATATATACATTTCACTCTCGCCATCTGAAAACCTTGTTTCTTTTCTAAACCCTAAACTCCCGCGTCGTTGAACTCCGCCCGTCGCCGCCGTCCCGGAGCCCGTCACCACCATCCTCAGAGCCGTTGCCGCCCCCGGAGCACGCGACCACCGTCTCGGAGCCCGTCGCCGCCCCCGGAGCACGCGACCACCATCTCGGAGCCCGTCGCCTCCCCCGGAGCCCGTCACCGCCCCCGGATCCTGTCGCCGCCCTGTAGCCATCGCCGTCCTCGGAGTCCTTCACCGCCTCCAAAGCACACGGACACTGTCTCGGAGCCTGTCGCCACCCTCGAGATCATCGCCGCCCCGGAGCCCATCTCCGTCCCGGAGCCATCGTCGTCCTCGGAGACCGCTTGGAGCTTGCAACCAACGATTTCTCTGTGTTTAGCATGAATCATTTTATTCAGTGATTTTGAATCTCCGTGAATTACATCCACCCACTAAGTTTAGCATGAGATTAGCCTAAAATTGACAGGGGCAGAGTAGTCCATTCCCCAACCAAAAAAGAGAAGAAGAATTTCTAAAAAATTAAAATAGTGGAATGGCAAGAAAATGAAATGCATTTTGAATTAGATGGTATTTTTACAAAGTTGATGATGGAAGTGGCAATTTTGCGAAGCGCAGTCTTGAAAGAGTCAAATAAGAAATTTTCTCATATTTGGTTTATTTACATGCTTTAGTTGGCAGTAGACAATGTCATATAGAAGTATTTTGGTATGGGTCCAAATGCTTGCTAGTCTATATTGCTAAGAATGCTTGCTAGTCTATTTTATCGACTGAGTCGCTGACACTATGCTTATTTTTATCATACCACTAGGTATTCTGAAGAACTAACTACTGAAAGGTTGTTATGGTGATTTATGATTTATATGCCTTTTTCCTGTTTTGCAATTCTGAATCACATATTAGTCATTGACTAGTCGCTAGTCGACAACAATAGTCGTCCAGGACAACAGACAACAAACAATATATATATGACATGTCTAAGTTCATGAAAAAAATAATTTTAAGATAATAGCTATTGGTTTAAGTTCATGGAAAAAATAAGTTCAGAAATGAAATGACACAAATCAATATATAGCTGAACACAATCAACCATGTAAATTATCATCCAATTAGAAGCCCCCTCCATCTCCATCTCTATATCTGCTTTCATCCCCCACCTCCATTGCTTTTCTGCCATGTGCATCCCCCACCAAAGAACTATAATACAAAAATGATCTGTCATGGGTATTGGGCTAGGGACTAGCCCTGCCATAGGAACAGTACCCACACGGGTACTGTAACCTGAACAGTACCCGTGGGGTATTGAAGCACGAATTAGGTATATGGGTTATATTTAGGAATAATATCTAAAGGGACTGATCTTTAAGAGTCCTGTTTAGATTATATTGCTATTTTTATAGATTATGTCAAGAAGAGTCCTAGTAGGATTAGTTTATGTCAAGAAGAGTCCTAGTAGGATTAGTTTATGTCAAGAAAAGTCCTAGTAGGATTAGCTAAATGGATGTAATATAAACAGGCCTTCAAGCTAAACGTAATAAAACGTTCAGTTTATTTGTCAATTCCTTTTAGAGGCCTATGATGCAAATTGTTATTGAGTTATCTCATGTATGTCATCAAAGCCATGTGACACATCCATTCCTTGCAACGACTTCTTTTTCTTGTGCTGCTGGCAAGGAATAGATGTGCCCATGGGTTCCATGGCAGCCATGAACATATTTGAAAAACAACACAAAATATGCTGAGGCCTCAACAACTTTATGCAGAATCCAATGTACTACATCCAATATCTCAAGTTTCATTAGTGGCGCTTGCTATTGTGGATGCAGACATCTAGTTGCAACCAGAAAAAAAATCAATCAGAGAGCTAGGAGTATTGTAGTTGGGTTTCTTGGGGTAGCAGCATGGATGCATGTGTGTGTGCAATGTGAACCCCCTGATACTGTAACACAACACTAGAGAGAGAACAACTAATAGTAAACTAGCTAGTTGTTATATGATGCATACATAACACAAGCACTATACTTGAGGATTAGTATAATAGTTTCAGAAGTAATAGCTGACTACTGATGCATGAGGCCACTGCCTAGTCTGAATCATACATAACACAACCAACAGGAGAGCTGTAGCCAAGAAGAGTTTTCATCCATTTCCCACCTTTGACATTGTTGATTAGTTTACTACTGCTATTACTTCTGAAGCTACTATACTAATCCTCAAGTGCATTCGGCATGTGGAGTCATGTGATGATTTTGTAAATAAGCTCATGGATGACATGCATGTGATTGCAGTAGGAAAAGCCACCCTTTCCCATATCCAGAAAGACCTTTTTTCTCTATTGAAATTCTATGCCTTTTTTCCTATTTTGCAATTCCTCTTAGAGGCCTATGATGCAAATTTTTATTGAGTCATCCCATGTATGTCATCAAAGCCATGGGACACATCCATACCCTTGCAACAACTTCTTATTTCTTGTGTTGTTGGCAGGGTATGGATGTGCCCATGAGTTCCATAGCAGCCATGAACATATTTGAAAAACAACACAGAATATGCTGAGACCTCAACAACTTTGTTAGTCTCCATGGCCTTGCCTTGACATGGCCCTCTCTAGGAGGTCATTACTGAATTACCTCTACTCAGTGAGCACGGACATGACGAGGCTTTCATATGCGACGGAGGCGCGGATCCAGATGGATGAGGCGGATGCCACACTACCATATGGTGAGTCGTAGCCAACTATTGTGTGGTAGCATACATTCATAGGACTCATTTAATCTAAGAACTCAAACCTAACTTAATTGGAATCTTAACCTAATTAGACTCTTAACCTAATTGGGCTCTATAGACCGACTAGGGCGAGGTTCGACTAGCATCTAGGCAACGATTAGTTAATATACATTAGCTCTTTATTCAATTCCTTGCCTGCCTTATTTACGAGTCAAATGATTCATTTGTTCATGAATAGTTCATCTATCGCGGAAGAAAAATGTCCCGTCGAGGATCTCATCTACGAGTCTCCTGCAAAAACAAATAAAGAGGGTTCATCTGAAGGATCCTCCGATAGCAAATCTTTGTACCACTCTCCGGAGGATCCACATCCAGTGGAGCCTAGGAAGAAGCGAACGAGAGAAGACGCCGATGAGGATTACATTCCTGAAGCTCAAGTGGAGGTAATTATTGCGTTAGTAACAAGTTAGAGCAGCTTCTAACCGAGGATTACATTCCTGAAGTTTACATTGTCTATCATCGTAGGATCATCCAAAGCGAGGAAGCAAGCGTCAATTATTCCAAGTCAAGGAAAGGACAGCTATTGTCATAGCCATTGAGTCCTCTAAGCCAATAGCTGTTGAGCCCGCTGCCACTACATCCTCTGCAAATGCGAAGAGGAGAGGAAAACGGGAGAAGAACAAGCTGCATACAGCTATCTACGAGGTTGAAGAAGTGTATGTTGATGGGGCCCCAAAGAAGCCAACAGAAATCACAGCTAAGTGGCACAATGACTGTGGATGTCTCACCAGGGAGCGATGTAAGATAGTTTGGAAAAACTAGAAGAGTGTCCCTGAATCTACAAAGAACGAATTGTGGCAGCATATAAAAGCACATTATAAATTCCCAGAAGATTGCTTAGAAGATGCTAAAGCTGCCACATTGAAGACTATCGGGAAATATCTTCGTACATTTAGGACTAAATTGAACACACAATATCTTTAGAAAGGAGAGTCTCCGCTCAACGACCACGACTTTATCACGCCAAATGAATGGAATGAATTCAAAATGCAACATTTCTCGGAAGAAGCCAAACAAGAGAGCATCATGTTCAAAGAACTTAATAAGAAGAATAAGTTCCCACATAAACTTGGCCCAAGTGGATATAAGGCCAAGGAGGATGAGTGGAGTAGAAAGGAAGAGGAGGACCGTGTGGCTAGGTTACCTGAACAGTTTTTAGTTGCTGATCAGCGCACTAAGAGATGGCTCCTAGGTCGAGCTAAAAAAACACTCGAGGGCCAATATATCCTCTCTGACTCACAGACTAGTGAAGTATTTCATAAAGCGAAGGAAATCGCTGAGTTGGAGAAGACTGGAAAGTTCAAGCCCAAGGGATGTAATGACCAGCTTATATCTGCTCTCGGAAATGAGGAAAATCGAGGGTACACCCGAGGTGTCTCTTCTATAGCACCCTAGAAGAATACTTTCAAGAAGTAGGATGGTGCCACATACAAGAAGCATCAAGCACGCACATACGACGCCGTAGAGCGCCGTGCAGAGTGGGAGAGACACTTCTTTCAATTTATTAGTGAGAATCCAAACATCATGCAGGCTGCAGCGAGACAGATAGTTGTGCCAGATGTACGACTTGACATACCAAGCAGTGTTGGATCAGTACAAAAGAAATTTCCTGTAAATTATATCAAAGAGGACACACCATGCAGTCTGCATGTACCGATTGGATGCAAAGGACATTCCCAAGAGGTTGCACGAGGCATTGCTATGCCTAGAGATCTATTTCACAATCAGCCTATTCCCGTGGAGTATACTAAGGTTCAGGTCAATGAGATCACCAACGACAGATTTATCAATGACCCCCTAGATATTCCAATGCCTGATGAGGGGATTGAGACAATCAGAGATGCACTGAATAACTTTGTCTCTTACAAGTTCTAAAAGTAGATCGCCTATTTTCTCATCACAATCCCCCACATATCCTTCATCTCATGATATGCAAAATATAGGATCTTTATCACCTGTTGATGAGCGTGAGATGGAGGAAGAGCCAGAGAAGGAGCCAGTGCCCGATAAAGTGGAAGATTGTCAAATGACTGAAGAACTCGAGGAACACGTGCCCGAAAAAGTGGCAGATCCACAAATAGCTCAACAACACGTGCTAGAGGAAGTGACCGAGCCTGATCAATTGGAAGAGTCAGTTCTAGCGACCGAGCCTGATCAAGTGAAAGAGTCAGTTCCAACGGCCGAGCCTCAAGTGACAGAGCTAGTGGTCAAGGATGATCAAGTGAAAGAGTCAGTTCCAGCGGTCGAGCTTGAGTCCGAGAATCAAGAGGCACACCCAAAGCCCACAATCCACAAGAAAATTGTTCAAGTTGGGCAGTGTTCTCAACCAAAATCTGAAATGCTTAAATTCTTTAGTACCATGGGGAAAACACGTTCTATGCCCGTAGAGGCTCACTTAAAGTCTCCAGTACAAAAATAGGGCTCACTTTCTGTGGATCAATGGACCTATGGAGACGATGATTTTATCGAGTACAAACTAGGCAAATCATTCTTACTCCAACGAGTACTTAAGAGTATGAACTGGGAGATGAAATCATTTCATGACCGGTATCTTGAAGCGTCTTCGTTAGGAGTTATGTATATAGAAGTGAAGGTTCCAAAAGAAGTATTCAACTGCCCAGAGTTTAATCTTGCACTATTTTTCGACGACTTCGACGACTTGCACTATTTTATGGAAGCTTATGATTTCTTCATGGCTCATGACTCAAACATCACATGCATATTTTTTTATTGTTTATGGCTAGACCATAGCTATATGGGTACCCATAAGCTTATGGAAGCTTATGATTTCTTCCACAATATATATGGCTAACTTTATGTGCTTATGGCTCCCTCTAAAGTCCACATTGTGGATGCCCTTGACCACACCCTTGGCACGACATGACGTGCGGGCAGGTGTAGTAGCACACGACATCAGCGGTTTTGCGACGCGACTTGTGGTCATTCTATTAAACAACTTTCGTGCAGGAGATTTTCTGAAAAAATTTAACTTTTTTGTCCACGTCAAC
This sequence comes from Zizania palustris, assembly GCA_019279435.1. Lineage (NCBI taxonomy): Eukaryota > Viridiplantae > Streptophyta > Magnoliopsida > Poales > Poaceae > Zizania > Zizania palustris. Next base: position 82,878,896 of record JAAALK010000079.1, read on the forward strand.
ACCGCATGTATTGTCCGATCAGCGAAAATCACCGTTACGTTGTGATAAGTCAATATTAGTTGTAAAGTAAACTAGTTTTCAAATATTTGGGGTTATTTAAACAGTTCTATAGTTTAGAGTTATTCAAACTTCTGTGATAGTTCAGTATAGTAATATGTAATTATATGTATGTATATTAATTGATTAATTGATCAACTTATTTTAGTCCAGTATGCATGCAAGGAAATGCCAATTAAACTTATTTATCTACAACAAATTTTATGATAGATTAATGACCATATATACGTACGTGCCCACTATTCACACTTACTTATTTCAAAAACATTTAATTAGAGGGATAGTATGTTGAGAAAATTGATTATTTGCCACTCCGCAGTGTTCTTCACTTTATTTTTACTGTCATTTTCTTTTTTTCGTATTTCTGAATTTCATTTTATGTTTTTGCTGCTAGCTAGGAAAGGACGCATTGTATCATTTTATATTGTTCTTTTTCCTATTATGATTGACCTAAAGATGGGCGCACGTCCAATGTCTTGTAATGTTTAAAAACAGAAGAGTTTCACCGGTACCGAGACCAAATTTTTGTAGCTGAACACATGAGTAATGATTAGACTTTTAATTTTGTTATTAAAATGTTTCTTTTGTTAAGTGGGTGTGAGTGCAGGCTTTATTTCACCAACAACTACCTAGTACGTCATTACAATAGATATATGTACGTACATATTTTATTAAATAATATTTTTAAAACATTTCATCTGTGTATAACCGATTAAAAAAATTTAAAAAATAGCAGCCCTATCTCGGCCGAAGGTCGGCCGAACCTTTCCACATCAGCGTGGTTCGGCGTACCATCGACCGAACCACGTTGACGTGTGAGGAGCCATGCTGAATAGCGTGGGCCTCATGGCTCCAGAAGTGATGAGTCATTGTCAACGATAGTCAAAGAGAACTGAGAAGAATGAAGATCTGCTGTTTCATGGGCCACGTGTGACTCAGGTACACGGGCAGCAAGCGACTGTCGGGCAGAGGAGGCTGCGAAGTCGGGTTGGCCCAATCCGGGTACATGGGACAGGAGCAGCAGAAGACCCACTGGGCTGTTGACCAGGATTGACTCAGGTACACGGGCGGTGAGTGATTGCCGGGCTGAGAGAGCCGCGGAATCGGGTCGGCCCAATCCGGGTACCTGGTGCAAAGCTGGTGGAGGCTTTGTCAGTTTCGGCGCAAAACTGACGACCGTCGATCTTGTATCCGACTGTCCAGAAGAGAAGCCGTAGTCGCTACGAAAGCTGAGCTTCCGGATAAGTCATCTGTATCTCTAGACCCACAGTCAGTCAGTCGTGTCTATAAAAATACCTAAGGGCAGTAGAGTATTTTCCTTTATTCTTGCGTTTGTAAAAACCCTAAGGGGCTGGTAGAATATTCCTAGTGTTGGGCAGCCTATAAATAGGGCCCCAATCCCTAGGGTTTGGATTACCCTTTCTAGAAATCACTTTTCATTCATTCCCTGGGTCATTTTTTGGTTCCTGCGTTGTTGTCTCTCTCCTGTTGTGCGCCGCCAGGCTCCTGCTCTTAATATTTTGCCTTGCATTTATTCATTTTTTTTCCTGATGCAGTGAAGCTTCTATTCTCTGATCGTGCGCAGCATATTTACAGAAGTTTTTTATGGCTTTGTTTCACGTGCAAAGCAATTTTTCCTGAGCATTTGTGCCTCGGTTGCTTCTGTTCTTCACGTGAGAGTACTAGTTCATGTGTACTGTAGCAACAGTACTCTAGTACTCTAGCTTACTTTTCTGCGTAGCTTTTTGATCGAATCAGACTGGGCTGAATATCTTTTCTGGCTGTTTCTGTCGAAGCCCCTTTTCTTGTGTGAAATCTGCAGGCTTCGAACCAGCAGGCTTCGAACCAGTAGGCTTCGAATCTGCAGGCTTCGAACCAGCAGGCTTCGAACCAGCAGGCTTCGAACCAGCAGGCTTCGAATCTACAGGCTTTGAACCAGCAGGCTTCGAACCAGCAGGCTTCGAACCAGCAGGCTTCGAACCTGCAGGCTTCGAACCAGCAGGCTTCGAATCTGTAGGCTTCGAATCAGCAGGTTTCGAATCTGCAGCCTTCGAATCTACAGGCTTCGAATTTGCAGGCTTAGAAGCAGGCTTCGACACTACAGCCTTCGACACTACAGGCTTCGCCAAGTTTCGAACAGGAGACAGATTTTGAGCAGTAACTTCTCATCCCATTCCATGTGTACTTAAATTATTTTACTGAGAAGTTTTGATCTGCCATGTCTTGAATATTTTGTTAATCTGCCTATTAGCATTGTACTGGTATTCCTATGTTTTCAACACCGGTCTTTTCAAGGCTAGATACTTTTAGACTTAGGCAATCTGTTCTCGCTTTGCTCCTTAGTCTTTTGAGGTGCGTTGGGTATTGGGACCAGGCCATTGATTCGAAAGAATTTTTAGGCGCCCATTCACCCCCCCTCTGGTCGCTACTTTCGGTCCTACAAGTGGTATCAGAGCGAGGTTAGGGTTTTTCCATACCTTAACCGGTTCTAAACCACAGTAGTAACCATGACGTCTCCTCGCAAGGTCCCGTCCTTGGAAGCCTATGGCTATAACTATTGGAAGACTCGCATGCGAGCTTATCTCATGAGCCAGGGTTCGGACATTTGGGACATTTGCGTTCACACCACGTTTGTCATATTGCCAGTCGCTGAGCATGGTACTGCTGGTATCATTGCTCAGCATCTGAGCAACAGTAAGGCTGTGAACATTCTTTTCTCTGGTTTAGGTCCCACTGAGTTTGAGCGTGTGAGCCATCTCTCCACTGCGAGAGAGATCTGGGCTACCCTCAAGGCACACCATGAGGGAACTACTCAGGTCAAGGCTCGGCTCTATCAGACCTACCGGCGTGAGTACGAGAACTTCACACAAAAGCCGGGTGAATCTGTTGAAGCTTTGTTTGGTCGCTTTCAATCGATCATTAATAAGCTTCGGGACAACAAGGCTGAGGGTGCTCAGTTAGTCTCAGATCACGAGCAGGCGCTCAAGGTTCTCCATACCTTGGACCCAAAGATCTGGGAGATCAAGGTATCCTCTATCGTTGAGAGCACTTCTTACGACACCTTGACCATTTCTGAGTTGTTTAGCAAGCTGAAGGCCACTGAGGTAGATATCCAGCTGAGATCAAATCTCACTGGTTCTGGATCAAAATCCCTGGCCCTTGCTACACCTTCTGTTGATCCCTCTGCTGTGAGCTGTGCTGGTTTCTCCTTGATGTCTATCACTGAGGACCAGCTTGAGTCTTTGGGAGATGATGATTTGTGTCTCTTTAACAACCGGGTGTGTCGTGTCTATGACAAGATAATGTTCAAAAGACACGGCACAAAATCCGAATGCTTTGAGTGTGGTGATCCAGGACACTTCATCGCCGACTGCCCCAAGCGCAATGGACACAAGAAGGGCACCGGTGGTAGCTTCCACGACTCCGGCAAGCATGAGAGCTCATCCTTCAACAAGGGCAAGCCAAAGACCCGATTCTTCAAGAAGGCCCTGAAGGACTACCAGCGAGAGAACAAGAAGCGCGACAAGGCCTTCTTCGCTGAGATGGAGAAGAGCTACTCCAAGCAGTCCACGTCTTCTTCCTCTTCATCAAGCTCAAGCGATGAGGAGATCGTCATCAGGAAGGGGAAGGACAAGGACAATCCGGCGGGCCTCTGCTTCATGGCCTTCGGAGACAAGCCGAAGAGCCGCTCACACCAGCACCGAAGATCCCGCAAGAGCTTCTGTTCAATGGCTCTTGGGGATAAGGAAGAAAAGAGCTCCTCCGACGACTCCGACGATGACGACAACAAGGTATCATCCTACGAGCGCGAAATCGTTGATTTACTTGAGAGCAATCGTCAGGAGTTGAAATATCGGGAAAAACTGCTTAGGGGGGCTAAGAAGAGGATAAATGAGTTAGAGAGTGAGCTTGCCGTGGCCAACGGCAGAATTGAGAGTCTATCTTCTTCCCCTTGCTTGGGTGATAGCAGTGAGTGCCCGAAGTGTGAGGTGCTTTTGTGTGACCTGTCGACTCTGAAGTCCAGGTACACAGAAAGGGTTGATGAGAGGGACGCTTTGGCCACTGAGCTTGAAAGCGCTCAGCTGGAGCTGAAAGATGCTCAAGCCACTGTCGTCGCACCCTGTGTTGATTGCCCATCTCATCTAGCTGTCTTAGCTGAGCTGAAATCCAAGGGCGATGAACAGTTGGATGAATTGGAGAGGTTGAGAGCTGAGCTTGCGCAGACTAGGCTAGAGCTTGAGACATTGTCAGTTCCACCCACTGTCTGTGAGAACTGCCTGTCTCTTAGAATGGAATTGATTAAGCTGAAAGCCGAGAAGTCTTTTCAAGTAGAGAGTGAGTGTGAGACCTGCTTGTCTCAGGTGGAGGTTCTAGCTTCCTTGAGAGACGAGCTAGCAGATTCTCAGAATGAGAACTTTTACCTCCGTTCTATCCTGAGTTGGATCAGTGCCAGAGAGCCACAGCTCGGCATGATGATCCAGCAGTTCAAAAGGCAGGATGGGTTTGGAGTAGGTTACACCTACACCAAGGATGACTTTGAGAGTGTGTAGGACCGAAAGTAGCGACCAGAGGGGGGTGAATGGGCGCCTTAAAAATTCTTTCGAATCAATGGCCTGTTCCCAATACCTAATGCACCTCAAAAGATTAAGCAGCAGAAAATAAAACAGAAGGCCTAAGTCTAAAGGTATCTAACCTAGAAGCGATTGTTGTTAAACATAGAACTATTAAAGAAGTGTATCTAGGCAGATGAACACTGTGTAACAGGCCTAAACTTCCCAATGAAATGATCTAAGTATATGTAAGATGAAATGAGAAGTTACTGTCCAATTTTGTCTCCTGTTCGGAACTTGGCGAAGCCTTCTTCGTCCGTCGATGTCTGCTTCGGAGATGGTGACGAAGCCTGCTTCGGAGGTTAGCTGTGAAGCTTATCCGAGATGCCGAAGGTGTTTTGGTCTAACCTAGTTCGAAGAGGCATGGAGCGAAGTATACTTCGGAGCGAAGTGACAGAGTCAGAGCCTGCTTCGAAGTGTGCACTTTGAAGACAAGACTTCGAACACAACTTCGAACCGAATGCTTCGAAGCAAACCTTCGAACAAAAAAAAGGACTTCGAACACAACGCACAGACGGACTACCTTCGAACAAAGAAGCGAAGCCTGTCACACGACAGAAAATCAAATTCGAAGCCTAAGCCCTACCTTCGAAAAGAGTAAGCTTCGAACCAAAAGGCGAATACTGATACACATCCGAGAAACCAAAGCAAAGTTTAACAGAGGAGCAAGCTCCGAAGTCAGCTTCGAAACCAGTCGAAGTGAGGACTTCGAAGCACTCAAGTCAAAGTACCTTCGCACAGACGTTCGAAGTAGAGATGCTGACAGCTTAAAAAATACTTCGAAGCCAGACACAGAATACAAAAACAGTCTGAAGTTCGAACGAAGCCTCTGAGAGTATACGTTCGAAGCCTGCCTCACGGAGCTGAGAGGCTTCGAAACAGAGATGATGACTTCGCCAGAAAACAGTCAAAAAGGCATTCAATACAGTCTGCTTCGATCAAAAAGCTGTGCTGTAGAAGGGGAAAAAGGCTGGCAGCGAGTACTGTAGCCACAGTAGCAGTACTACTTGCAACAGCAAGAACTAGTACTACTTCTCACGAAGAACACACGCAGCAGGGACACAACCTCAGGAATAAAATCAACCAGCACAACAAACCGAAGCTTCTTGAATCAGAGAAATCAATGCGCACACGCCTCAACAACTAACAAAAATTCAATCTCACAGGAGCGAAGTAAATGCAAGGCAAAAAGGATGAACCAGTGCCTGGCGGCGCACACAGGAGAGAGAGAACGTGAGAGGCAAAATGACCCAATGGATTGAAAAGTGAATTCTAGAAGGGGTAGTCCAAACCCTAGGGATTGGGGTCCTATTTATAGGCAGCCCAACACTAGGAATATTCTACCAGCCCCTTAGGGTTTTTACAGACTCAAAAATAAAGGAAAAGACTCTACTGCCCTTAGGAATTTTTACAGACACGACTGACTGACGGTGGGCCTAGAGATACAGATGACTTATCTGGAAGCTAAGTTTTCGTAGTGACTACGGCTTCTCTTCTGGACAGTCGGATACAAAATCAACGGTTGTCAGTTTTGCGCCGAAACTGACAAAGCCTCCACCAGCTTTGCACCAGGTACCCGGATTGGGCCGGCCCGACTCCGCAGCTCTCTCAGCCCGGCAATCACTCACCGCCCGTGTACCTGAGTCAACCCTGGTCAACAGCCCAGTGGGTCTTCTACTGCTTCTGGCCCATGCACTCGGATTGGACCAGCCCGACTTCGCAGCCTCCTCTGCCCGACAGTCGCTCGCTGCCCGTGTACCTGAGTCACACGCGGCCCATGAAACAGCAGATCTCCTCTCTTCTTCAGTCCTCTTTGACTATCGTTGACAATGACTCATCACTTCTGGAGCCATGAGGCCCACGCTATTCAGCATGGCTCCTCAATCTCCCCCTTGATGAGTGCATTGTCAACACTTCTCTTCTTCAGCTCTTCAGCACCTGCGAGCAAATGTGGAAACACGAAAACAAAATACAAGAAAACAAAGAAGAAGAAAAATAAGGTAAAAAAGTTTAACCCTAATGACCAAAAGCCGAACAAAAGCAAGAAGCGGTCATTATGGTTAACCAAAACATAAAAGCTCAAAATGAGTGCGATTTCAGAATAACAAGGATATCAACAGAGTAAGAACTCCCCCTTAAACTCTGATCCCAAATTTTCTCCCCCTTGTTGACAAGTGAACTCATCAAGCACTCAAAAGAGACATAGACTCCCCCTGAAATGCAACTCCCCCTCAAAATATGCATTGATTTTAACTGGAGTGCATAAGGAGTGTAGAAAGCATGCTTCTCAAATATGATTGACTGCAATTACAGCATCTAACAAGTATAGCAAAAGAGATACTGTCTTAAGACACATGGCATGATCAGTGCAGCAGATGATATCTAAAGAAAGTCATTAGCACGCATTTTTCAGGTTTGGCAAACAAAGGCATCACCACATGTTCCAGTAAACAAGCAAGGTAAAACATGAGATGCAGAAGCTAACTGATATCTACCAAGATAAGCATTGTTCAAAACAAGGTGCTTCAGCAAACTTGTTATCATTTCAATTTTCAAGCTTTTTCTTTTTCCTTTTTCATTTTTGCCAGGGGTTATTTGCATGTCAAACGTTATGCTGACCGACCAAGTCAAGCCTAGGCCAGATCTGGACCATCAGAAGCTTAAGACATTGGTCTTGGCATACACTACACTGTCCTAGTTCATACCAAAGTGCTATGGTATGCAGTCCAGAACACATGTAATGCGACAAAGCAAACCCACCTGGATCTTTTTTCAAGTTATGCACAAAAAGGCATGGAATTTTCATTTTTCTCGAATTTTCATCATTTTTATAGCACATTTCCATGTTTAAAGCATACAGATGTCCAAGTTGCATATTTGCATCCAAGTCAGAAACTAGCTACAAGGCATGTAACAGATAGCAAGAACATTCAGCCTACGCATGCTAGTTACCAGAAGCAATGGTGATCATTTTTCAATTTTAAAAGCATAAAAGCCATGCATATGACAGATATCAGACATATCAAGTGAACTGAACCAAAGCATGATCATTGACAAGTAATCAAAAGCATGTACCAGCTAGAATAAGTAAAGCAGTTCAATCATATAACAGAAGCATCTCTAAAGTGTGATATGTGAATATGCAAGGTATGAACACACACAAAAAGACTCAAGAAAAGAGTAAAGAAGAAAGAAAACTGACGCAAAATATCCTAGAAAGGATACACAACACCCAAATCCCCTCGTAAACGCTCGAATGTAGACTGATCTAGGGGTTTGGTGAAAATGTCAGCCAACTGATGATGGGTATCAACATGAACAAGGTCAATGACACCTTTCTCATATTGATCCCGCAAGAAGTGAAAGCGCACATCAATATGTTTGGTTTTGGAATGGAGACATGGGTTTTTCCCTACACTAATTGCACTGGTGCTGTCGCAAAACAAAGGAACTCTGGTAGGAAAGAACAACCCAAAATCTCGAAGAGTGGAAATCATCCAAACCAACTGTGAGCAGCAGCTAGCAGCAGCTACGTACTCAGCCTCTGTGGTCGAAAGAGCAACTCCAGATTGCTTTCGAGAAGACCAAGAGACAAGAGAGGAACCAAGAAACTGGCAAGTACCGGAAGTCGACTTGCGATCCAACCGGCACCCACCAAAGTCGGCATCCGAAAAGCCAGATAAATCAAGAGATGATGATGCTGAATAGTAAAGACCGAGATTGGGCGCATAAGTGAGATACCTGAAAATGCGCTTGACAGCCTGCCGGTGAGACGCGCATGGTGAAGACTGAAAACGTGCGCAAAATCCTACGCCGAACTGAATGTCTGGTCTTGTTGCCGTCAAGTACAACAGCGAACCGATCATCCCTCGAAATTCCCTTTCATTGACCTTGACGCCGTTCTCATCCTTGTCCAGACCCCCAGAAGTGCCCATCGGGGTCATCTGCGGCTTCAATTCACCACCAAAGTCAAATTTCTTAAGCATATCACGAGTGTACTTACCTTGGTGGATGAAGGTGTCGTCCTTGGTCTGCTTGATCTGGAGCCCTAAGAAGTACTTGAGCTCACCCATGAGGCTCATCTCAAACTCACTGTGCATCTGCTCAGAGAACTTGGACACAAGAGAATAAGTAGTACCGCCAAAGATAATATCGTCCACGTAAATCTGAGCGACTAAGAAGTCTGAAGCAACTCTGAGCAAAAAAAGAGTTTTGTCCACAGAACCCATCACAAAGCCGTTCCCCAACAAAAACTGCTTCAACCGGTCATACCAAGCCCTGGGGGCTTGCTTTAACCCGTATAAAGCCTTTTGCAATTTAAAAACATGTCGAGGAAACTTAGGGTTCTCAAAACCGGGGGGTTGCCTAACATAAACCTCCTCTTCTATGTACCCATTCAGAAAAGCACTCTTAACATCCATTTGAAAAAGCTTAAAACCCTTCGAAACGGCAAAAGCTAGAAGTATACGAATGGACTCAAGACGGGCAACAGGAGCGAAGGTTTCTTCAAAGTCAATACCTTCCTTCTGGCAATAACCCTGGGCAACTAATCGAGCCTTGTTGCGCACCACAACCCCATCTTCACCTTGTTTGTTCTTGAATATCCACTTGGTGCCTATGGGGTTGCATCCTGGTGGCGACTCAACTAGTGTCCAAACCCAATTACGGACAAAATTCTCAAGCTCTTCTTGCATAGCATTAATCCAATTAGAATCAGAAAGAGCATGAGAAATGTCTCTGGGCTCAAAAGATGCAACAAACGCAGATTCAACAAACACAGCAAGAGAGGCAGAAGAACGCAAAGTTCTCACAGTCAGATCACCTATGATGAGCTCTGTGGGATGGTCACGCTGAACTGCTCGGGTTCCCTGGTGATCTGAAGTCACCTCACCGGAGTCAGCAGCTGGCACCTCTGGGCTCGACTGAGGGGGCTCGATTGTAGTGGAAGAAGTGATCAGAGGTCCGCCCTCATCCTCAGTCGAGGTCTCAGAAGGTGTGGGCTCTGCGGGGGATGCAGAAGGCCTACCCTCATCAGCAGCTGGAGTATCCTCATCTTCCTCGAAGATGGACTCTCCGAGCTCATCATCACCAGAAAGCTCAAAAGAAGGAGTCAAAGAAGGCATGGACTCATCAAATGAAACCTCACAAGTCTCGACAAGCAACTGGGATTCGAGGTTCCAAACATGGAAGCCTCGAGAATGCAATGCATAACCAAGAAAAACACCATCCCAGCAACGAGACTCAAACTTGTCCAAATGCCCTCCCTTCTAGAGCACAAAGCACTTGCAGCCAAACGCTCGCAAGTGGCTCACCTTGGGCTGTCTGCCAAACCGCAATTCATATGATGTCTTACCAAGGTAAGCTCTAAGAAAAATGCGGTTGGCCAGATAGCAAGCCGTGTTCATGGCTTCAGCCCAAAAACGCCTAGGAGTCCTGTGCTCGTCGAGCATCGTCCTGGCCAACTCGACTAGCGTGCAGTTCTTTCGTTCCACAACGCCGTTCTGTGGGGGAGTGTAAGGAGAAGAAAACTGATGGTCCAGACCCTGATCACTACAGAAGCTGACGAACTGAGAGTTCTTGAACTCAGAGCTGTTGTCGGAGCGAATTGCTCGCATCCGACCATTGTTCTCATTCTTCAGCTTCAAAATCAGGTCGTGGACAAAATGAAAAGTTTCATCCTTAGACTCCAAAAAGAAAACCCACGAGAATCGAGAAAAGTCGTCAACAATTACAAGTGCATACCACTTCCCACCGACTGAGCGTACCCGAGCTGGACCTACACTGTCCAAATGTAAAAGCTCGCCTGGATACGAAGTCATCACCTGAGTCACATGTGACTGAGAAGCGGCAACCATTTTCCCATGACGACAGGGATGACAAACTAGATCCTTCTCCATCTTAAGCTTGGGCAATCCTCGGATGAGGTCCATAGAGCTTAACCTGACTAGCAGATCAAAACTCAAGTGACCTAACCTCCTATGCCACTTCCAGAGCTCAGAAGAAGATCCAGCAATCAAACAGCGAGAAGGGCCAAATGAACTAGAGAAGTCAATTCGAAAAACTTTACCGAAAGGTAAGATTTGACAAACCAAAGACCCTCTAGAATCAACCACAGAAGAATTGCCCTTCTTAAAACGCACTTCCAAACCATCCTCAAGAAGTTGCGAAACAGAAATCAAATTAAAGTTCAAATTTTTAACCAAAGCAACATTCTTCAAAGAGAAATGATCTGAAATGCTAATTGAGCCTATGCCACTTACTTTCCCTTGACCGCTGTTCCCGAATGTGATGTACTCTATGGAGCTCGGGGGAGTGAGACTGGAGAACCATCTGCGATGTCCCGTCATGTGGCGAGAGCATCCTGAGTCCATGATCCAAACATCCTCCAGTCCCCGGTCCTGCACAATCAGTGTTTGTAAGTGGGAGCAAATGGTCCGGCAATAGGTTTAGCAAAAGAGCTAAACCAGTGTCGAGCCATCTGCTCAAAAGATGGAAAGCGAAAACCATCAAAAGAGTTTGGACCAAAACGCGGCTCAAAGTGCGGTCCTCGGTTCTTCCTAAACCTCTGGCCACGAGGTCCAGAACCGTAGCCAACACGGTCTGGAACTCTGCCGGAACGGACACCACCAACTGGAGCACGGGCAAGAAAACCGTCTCCTCTACCACCACCTACACGACGCGGCCTGGCCTCCAGCCTCTCCCCGTGCCAAGGAACACACAGTCTACCACCCTGCTGGTAGAACTGCTCCTGATCACTACGAGCCCTCTCTGCTCTCTCAACCCGCTTCCTCCTGAAGCAGAACTCCGCAAGATGCCCGTCTCTCTGACAGTACTCACAATGATAGGTGGGCTTCTTGGGATGTGGTTGAGGTTTAGGATTCTTGGGCTTGGTAGTGTTTGGTGTGGTCTTCTTGGGCTGAGAGGGTCCAGGAAGAGAGTCAAGAGAAGTGTGGAGGAGTTTGGGCTTTGGAACCCAGATAGGTTTCTTGGGTGGAGCTTTAGGTGGTTCATGGATCACTCCATCCTTGGGCTGACAAGCCTGGGAAGACTCAGTGGAGTGAGTCTTGGGATACCTCTGCTCTGGAGTCATTTTACTCCACTCCACTGCCCGGCTAATGGCACTCTCAAAGTCAGCCTTGGTGTAGGTGTAACCTACCCCAAACCCATCCTGCCTCTTGAACTGCTGGATCATCATGCCAAGCTGTGGCTCTCTGGCACTGATCCAACTCAGGATAGAACGGAGGTAAAAGTTCTCATTCTGAGAATCTGCTAGCTCCTCTCTCAAGGAAGCTAGAACCTCCACCTGAGACAAGCAGGTCTCACACTCACTCTCTACTTGGACAGACTTTTCGGCTTTCAGCTTAATCAACTCCATTCTAAGAGACAGGCAGTTCTCACAAACAGTGGGTGGAACTGACAATGTTTCAAGCTCTAGCCTAGTCTGAGCAAGCTCAGCTCTCAACCTCTCCAAGTCACCCAAATGTTCATTACCCTTGGATTTCAGCTCAGCTAAGGCAGCTAGATGAGATGGGCAATCAACACAGGGTGCGATGACAGTGGCTTGAGCATCTTTCAGCTCCAACTGAGTGCTTTCAAGCTCAGTGGCCAAAGCGTCTCTCTCCTCAACCCTTTCTGTGTACCTGGACTTCAGAGTTGACAGGTCACACAGAAGCACCTCACACTTCGGGCACTCACTGCTATCACCCAAGCAAGGGGAAGAAGATAGACTCTTAATTCTACCGTTGGCTACGGCAAGCTCACTCTCTAACTCGTCTATCCTTTTCTTAGCCCCCCTAAGCAGTTTCTCCCGATACTTTAACTCCTGAAGATTGCTCTCAAGTAAATCAACAATTTCTCGCTCATAAGATGATACCTTGTTGTCGTCGTCGTCGGAGTCATCGGAGGAGCTCTTTTCTTCTCTATCCCCAAGAGCCATGGAACAGAAACTCTTGCGGGATCTTCGGCGCTGGTGTGAGCGGCTCTTCGGCTTGTCTCCGAAGGCCATTAAGCAAAGGCCCGCTGGATCGTCCTTGTCCTTCCCCTTCCTGATGGCGATCTCCTCATCACTTGAGCTCGATGAAGAGGAAGAAGACGTGGCCTGCTTGGAGTAGCTCTTCTCCATCTCGGCGAAGAAGGCCTTGTCGCGCTTCTTGTTCTCTCGCCGGTAGTCCTTCAGGGCCTTTCTGAAGAATCTGGTCTTTGGCTTGCCCTTGTTGAAGGAGGAGTTGTCGTGCTTGCCGGAGTCGTGGAAGCCACCACCGGTGCCCTTCTTGTGTCCATTGCGCTTGGGGCAATCGGCGATGAAGTGTCCTGGATCACCACACTCAAACCATCCGGATTTTGTGCCGTGTCTTTTGAACATTCTCTTATCATAGACACGACGCACCCGGTTGTTAAAGAGACACAAATCATCATCTCCCAACAACTCAAGCTGGTCCTCAGTGATAGACATCAAGGAGAACCCAGCACAACTCACAGAAGAGGGATCAACAGAAGGTGTAGCAAGGGCCAGGGATTTTGATCCTGAATCAGTGAGATTTGATCTCAGCTGGATATCTACCTCAGTGGCCTTCCGCTTGCTAAACAACTCAGAGATGGTCAAGGTATCGTAAGAAGTGCTCTCAACGATAGAGGATACCTTGATCTCCCAGATCTTTGGGTCCAAGGTATGGAGAACCTTGAGCGCTTGCTCGTGATCTGAGACTAACTGAGCACCCTCAGCCTTGTTGTCCCGAAGCTTGTTTATGATCGACTGAAAATGACCAAACAAAGCCTCAACAGATTCACCCGGCTTCTGTGTGAAATTCTCATATTCACGCCGGTAGGTCTGATAGAGCCGAGCCTTGACCTGTGCTGTTCCCTCATGGTGTGCCTTGAGGGTAGCCCAGATCTCTCTCGCAGTGGAGAGATGACTCACACGCTCAAACTCGGTGGGACCTAAGCCAGAAAACAGAATGTTCACAGCCTTACTGTTGCTCAGATGCTGTGCAATGATACCAGCAGTACCTTGCTCAGTAACTGGCAAAATGACAAACGTGGTGTGAACGCAAATGTCCCATATGTCCGAACCCTGGCTCATGAGATAGGCTCGCATGCGAGTCTTCCAATAATTATAGCCATAGGCTTCCAAGGACGGGACCTTGCGAGGAGACGTCATGGTCACTACTGGGGTTTAGAACCGGTTAAGGTATGGAAAAACCCTAACCTCGCTCTGATACCACTTGTAGGACCGAAAGTAGCGACCAGAGGGGGGGTGAATGGGCGCCTTAAAAATTCTTTTGAATCAATGGTCTGTTCCCAATACCTAACGCACCTCAAAAGACTAAGCAACAGAAAATAAAACAGAAGGCCTAAGTCTAAAGGTATCTAACCTAGAAGCGATTGTTGTTAAACAGAGAACTATTAAAGAAGTGTATCTAGGCAGATGAACACTGTGTAACAGGCCTAAACTTCCCAATGAAATGATCTAAGTATATGTAAGATGAAATGAGAAGTTACTGTCCAATTTTGTCTCCTGTTCGGAACTTGGCGAAGCCTGCTTCGTCCGTCGAGGTCTGCTTCGGAGATGGTGATGAAGCCTGCTTCGGAGGTCAGCTGCGAAGCTTATCCGAGATGCCGAAGGTGTTTTGGTCTAACCTAGTTCGAAGAGGCATGGAGCGAAGTATACTTCGGAGCGAAGTGACAGAGTCAGAGCCTGCTTCGAAGTGTGCACTTCGAAGACAAGACTTCGAACACAACTTCGAACCGAATGCTTCGAAGCAAACCTTCGAAAAAAAAAGGACTTCGAACACAACGCACAGACGGACTACCTTCGAACAAAGAAGCGAAGCCTGTCACACGACAGAAAATCAAATTCGAAGCCTAAGCCCTACCTTCGAAAAGAGTAAGCTTCGAACCAAAAGGCGAATACTGATACGCATCCGAGAAACCAAAGCAAAGTTTAACAGAGGAGCAAGCTCCGAAGTCAGCTTCGAAACCAGTCGAAGTGAGGACTTCGAAGCACTCAAGTCAAAGTACCTTCGCACAGACGTTCGAAGTAGAGATGCTGACAGCTTAAAAAATACTTCGAAGCCAGACACAGAATACAAAAACAGTCCGAAGTTCGAACAAAGCCTTTGAGAGTATACGTTCGAAGCCTGCCTCACGGAGATGAGAGGCTTCAAAACAGAGATGATGACTTCGCCAGAAAACAGTCAAAAAGGCATTCAATCCAGTCTGCTTCGATCAAAAAGCTGTGCTGTAGAAGGGGAAAAAGGCTGGCAGCGAGTATTGTAGCCATAGTAGCAGTACTACTTGCAACAGCAAGAACTAGTACTACTTCTCACGAAGAACACACGCAGCAGGGACACAACCTCAGGAATAAAATCAACCAGCACAACAAACCGAAGCTTCTTGAATCAGAGAAATCAATGCGCACACGCCTCAACAACTAACAAAATTCAATCTCACAGGAGCAAAGTAAATGCAAGGCAAAAAGGATGAACCAGTGCCTGGCGGCGCACACAGGAGAGAGAGAACGTGAGAGGCAAAATGACCCAATGGATTGAAAAGTGAATTCTAGAAGGGGTAGTCCAAACCCTAGGGATTGGGGTCCTATTTATAGGCAGCCCAACACTAGGAATATTCTACCAGCCCCTTAGGGTTTTTACAGACTCAAAAATAAAGGAAAAGACTCTACTGCCCTTAGGAATTTTTACAGACACGACTGACTAACGGTGGGCCTAGAGATACAGATGACTTATCCGGAAGCTAAGTTTTCGTAGCGACTACGGCTTCTCTTCTGGATAGTCGGATACAAAATCAACGGTTGTCAGTTTTGCGCCGAAACTGACAAAGCCTCCACCAGCTTTGCACCAGGTACCCGGATTGGGCCGGCCCGACTCCGCAGCTCTCTCAGCCCGGCAATCACTCACCGCCCGTGTACCTGAGTCAACCCTGGTCAACAGCCCGGTGGGTCTTCTACTGCTTCTGGCCCATGCACTCGGATTGGACCAGCCCGACTTCGCAGCCTCCTCTGCCCGACAGTCGCTCGCTGCCCGTGTACCTGAGTCACACGCGGCCCATGAAACAGCAGATCTCCTCTCTTCTTCAGTCCTCTTTGACTATCGTTGACAATGACTCATCACTTCTGGAGCCATGAGGCCCACGCTATTCAGCATGGCTCCTCAGAGTGCCATCAGCCGGGCAGTGGAGTGGAGTAAAATGACTCCAGAGCATAGGTATCCCAAGACTCACTCCACTGAGTCTTCCCAGGCTTGTCAGCCCAAGGATGGAGTGATCCATGAACCACCTAAAGCTCCACCCAAGAAACCTATCTGGGTTCCAAAGCCCAAACACCTCCACACTTCTCTTGACTCTCCTCCTGGACCCTCTCAGCCCAAGAAGACCACACCAAACACTACCAAGCCCAAGAATCCTAAACCTCAACCACATCCCAAGAAGCCCACCTATCATTGTGAGTATTGTCAGAGAGACGGGCATCTTGCAGAGTTTTGCTTCAGGAGGAAGCGGGTTGAGAGAGCAGAGAAAGCTCGTGGTGGTCAGGAGCAGTTCTACCAGCAGGGTGGTAGACTGCGTGTTTCTCGACGCGGGGAGAGGCTGGAGGCCAGGCCACGTCGTGTAGGTGGCGGTAGAGGAGACAGCTTTCTTTCCCGTGCTCCAGTTGGTGGTGTTCGTTCCGGTAGGGCTCCAGGCCGTTTTGGCTATGGTCCTTGACCTCGTAGCCGAGGCTTTAGGCAGAACCGAGGACCGCGTCTTGAGCTGCGTTTTGGTCCGAACTTTCTTGATGGTTTTCGCTTTCCATCTTTTGAGCAGATGGCTCGACACTGGTTTAGCTCTTTTGCTAAACCTGGTGCCGGACCATTTGCTCCCACTTACAGCCACTGATTGTGCAGGATCGGGGACTGGAGGACGTTTGGATCATGGACTCAGGATGTTCTCGCCACATGACGGGACATCGTAGATGGTTCTCCAGTCTCACTCCCCCGAGATCCAAAGAGTACATCACATTCGGGAACAGTGGTCAAGGGAAGGTAAGTGGCATAGGCTCTATTCGCATTTCAGATCATTTCTCTTTGAAGAATGTTGCTCTGGTTAAGAATTTGAACTTCAATTTGATTTTTGTTTCGCAACTTCTTGAGGATGGTTTGGAAGTGCGTTTTAAGAAGGGCAATTCTTCTGTGTTTGATTCTAGAGGGTCTTTGATTTGCCAGATCTTACCATTTGGTAAAGTTTTTCGAATTGACTTCTCTAGTTCTTTTGGCCCTTCTCGCTGTTTGATTGCTGGATCTTCTTCTGAGCTCTAGAAGTGGCATAGGAGATTAGGTCATTTGAGTTTTGATCTGCTAGTCAGGTTAAGCTCTATGGACCTCATCCGAGGATTGCCCAAGCTTAAGATGGAGAAGGATCTAGTTTGTCATCCCTGTCGTCATGGGAAAATGGTTGCCGCTTCTCACTCACGTGTGACTCAGGTGATGACTTCGTATCCGGGCGAGTTTTTACACTTGGACACTGTTGGTCCAGCTCGGGTACGTTCAGTCGGTGGGAAGTGGTACGCACTTGTGATTGTTGACGACTTCTCTTGATTCTCGTGGGTTTTCTTTTTGGAGTCTAAGGAGGAAACTTTTCAATTTGTTCATGACCTGATTTTGAAGCTGAAGAATGAGAACAATGGTCGGATGCGAGCAATTCGCTCCGACAACGGCTCTGAGTTCAAGAACTCTCAGTTCGTCAGCTTCTGTAGTGATCAGGGTCTGGACCATCAGTTTTCTTCTCCTTACACTCCCCCACAGAACGGCGTTGTGGAACGAAAGAACCGCACGCTAGTCGAGATGGCCAGGACGATGCTCGATGAGCACAAGACTCCTAGGCGTTTTTGGGCTGAAGCCATGAACACAGCTTGCTATCTAGCCAACCGCATCTTTCTTAGAGCTTACCTTGGTAAGACATCATATGAATTGCGGTTTGGCAGATAGCCCAAGGTGAGCCACTTGCGAGTGTTTGGCTGCAAGTGCTTTGTGCTCAAGAAGGGAGGGCATTTAGACAAGTTTGAGTCTCGTTGCTGGGATGGTGTTTTTCTTGGTTAAGCATTGCATTCACGAGGCTTCCGTGTTTGGAATCTCGAATCCCAGCTGCTTGTCGAGACTTGTGAGGTTTCATTTGATGAGTCCTTGCCTTCTTTGACTCTTTCTTTTGAGCCTTCTAATGGTGAGCTCGGAGAGTCCATCTTCGAGGAAGATGATGACACTCCAGCCACTAATGAGGGTGGGCCTTCTGCACCCCCGCAGAGCCCACACCTTCTGAGACTTTGACTGAGGATGAGAGCGGACCTCTGATCACTTCTTCCACTACGATTGAGCCCCCTCAGTCGAGTCCAGAGGTGCCAGCTGCTGACTCTGGTGAGGTGACTTCAGATCACCAGGGAACCCGAGCAGTTCAGCGTGACCATCCCTCAGAGCTCATCATAGGTGATCTGACTGAGAGAACGTTGCGTTCTTCTGCCTCTCTTGTTGTGTTTGCTGAATCTGCGTTTGTTGCATCTTTTGAGCCCAGAGATGTTTCTCATGCTCTTTCTGATTCTAATTGGATTAATGCTATGCAAGAAGAGCTTGAGAACTTTGTCCGCAATCGGGTTTGGACACTAGTTGAGCCGCCTCCAGGATGCAACCCCATAGGCACCAAGTGGGTATTCAAAAACAAACAAGGTGAAGATGGGGTTGTGGTGCGCAACAAAGCTCGACTAGTTGCCCGGGGTTTTTGCCAAAAGGAAGGTATTGACTTTGAAGAAACCTTCGCTCCTGTTGCCCGTCTTGAGTCCATTCGTATTCTTCTAGCTTTTGCCGTTTCGAAGGGTTTTAAGCTTTTTCAAATGGATGTCAAGAGTGCTTTTCTGAACGGGTACATAGAAGAGGAGGTTTATGTTAGGCAACCCCTCGGTTTTGAGAACCCTAAGTTTCCTCGACATGTTTTTAAGTTGCAAAAGGCTTTATACGGGTTGAAGCAAGCCCCCAGGGCTTGGTATGACCGGTTGAAGCAATTTGTGTTGGGGAAGGACTTTGTGATGGGTTCGGTTGATAAAACTCTTTTCTTGCTCAGAGATGCTTCAGATTTTTTAGTTGCTCAGATTTACGTGGACGATATTATTTTTGGCGGTACTACTAATGATCTCGTGTCCAAGTTTTCTGAGCAGATGCACAGTGAGTTTGAGATGAGCCTCATGGGTGAGCTCAAGTACTTCTTAGGGCTCCAGATCAAGCAGACCAAGGATGGCACCATCATCCACCAAGGTAAGTACACTCATGATATGTTAAGGAAATTTGACTTTGGTGGTGAATTGAAGCCGCAGATGACCCCGATGGGCACATCTAGGGGTCTGGACAAGGACGAGAGCGGCATCAAGGTCAATGAAAGGGAGTTTTGAGGGATGATCGGTTCACTGCTCTACTTAACGGCGACCAGACCAGACATTCAGTTCGCCGTAGG
The DNA here is from genome assembly GCA_019279435.1 of Zizania palustris. Classification (NCBI taxonomy): domain Eukaryota; kingdom Viridiplantae; phylum Streptophyta; class Magnoliopsida; order Poales; family Poaceae; genus Zizania; species Zizania palustris. Next base: position 82,898,044 of record JAAALK010000079.1, read on the forward strand.
ACTGTGCGCGCGCTTCCAGTCTTCACCTCGCGCGTCTCATCGGCAATCTGTCAAGCGCATATTCAGGTATCTTACTTATGCGCCCGATCTTGGTCTTTTCTATTCAGCATCATCTTCTCTCGATTTATCTGGATTTTCGGATGCCGACTTTGGTGGGTGCCGGTTGGATCGCAAGTCGACTTCCGGTACTTGCTAGTTTCTTGGTTCTTCTCTTGTCTCTTGGTCTTCTCGAAAGCAATCTGGAGTTGCTCTTTCGACCACAGAGGCTGAGTATGTAGCTGCTGCTAGCTGCTGCTCACAGTTGGTTTGGATGATTTCCACTCTGCGAGATTTTGGGTTGTTCTTTCCTACCAGGGTTCCATTGTTTTGTGACAGCACAAGTGCTATTAGTGTAGGGAAAAATCCTTGTCTCCATTCAAAAACCAAACACATTGATGTGCGCTTTCACTTCTTGCGGGATCAATATGAGAAAGGTGTCATTGACCTTGTTCATGTTGATACCCATCATCAGTTGGCTGACATTTTCACCAAACCCCTAGATCAGTCTACCTTTGAGCGTTTACGAGGGGATTTGGGTGTTGTGTATCCTTTTTAGGATATTTCGCGTCTGTTTTTTCTTCTTCTTTACTCTTTTCTTGAGTCTTTTTGTGTGTGTTCATATCTTGCATATTCACATATCACACCTTTGAGCCTGCTTCTATTATATGATTGAACTGCTTTACTTAGTCTAGCTGGTACATGCTTTTGATTACTTGTCAATGATCATCACTACACCACAGCATAGAATTCCCTACAGATAAGTTGGTAGGGAAAACCACTTTTAGCGACCGAATGTTGGTCGGGAAAGAGTTTTCCCTACCAACCTTGTCGGTCACTAAAAGTTCGGTAGGCAAAGCTCTTTCCCGACCAACATTTTTTTGCCGACCAACTGTTGGTCGGGGATAAAAACTTTTACCGACCAACAAATTCTTTCCCGACCGACGTTCGTTTCCCGACCGACGGTTGGACACTATACTTTTACCGACCGACTGTCAGTAGGCATAGCTCAAAATCTTTTACCGACCGACTGTCAATAGGCATAGCTCAAAATCTTTTACCGACCAACAGTCTGACAGTGTGAAATTTTACCGACCAACATAAGTGAATATTTGATAGAAATCAAATATATATTTATATGTTTGGAAATGACCATAATTAAACGAATAATTGATAGTCAACCATACATGATCTTTTCATTGTATTGATTACTAAAAATACAAGTTCATCCACCACTTAGTGTGAAAGTCATAATCATCCATAACAAGTTCAAAAAATACTCGGCCTTGATGATCCCAAACAATGGCTAGAAGATCGTCTACCACGACATACATTAATCAAAAAAGCTACTAATCCATTCGCCTCCAAAATGGTAGCTTGCCTTTTTTCCTTCCTACAAAACATGTCAATAAGATAAACCATGTCAATAGAATTATTACAAATCTAATATAAAGTCTATTCAGTTTAGCTCTAATTAAAGCTAGGGGATTGGGAATGTAGTGCGCGTGGAGAGCCAAATCAGAACGATTTAACTCCATCACAAATGGGATTCAAGCATTTCTGAATTTTTCAGACGGTGAATAGTAAAGTTCATTTCAGCATAGCACATTTGTTAAACTTTGAAACAATTCACAAGTTTCAATTTCAGATCATTTCCAGATCAACACACAACAAATCAGAACATTAGAATCAACAAGCAACCTTGTCAAATATTCAAAACTGAAAACAATACAAAGCTTATCACAATACAAAGCTGAAAACAATGCTTAGAACATACACATCCACAAACTCAGTCCTCACTCTTTGTTTGTTGGCTTGCTTTTTATTCTGTTCTCTCACTCTTTGTTTAGGCAGCTATACTTCTATTCTAGGCAGTGGCCAGGCAGTGTGTAGATATTAGTCTTTAAATAAAAAGACTAAAGTAGCTATCACTCTTATTGTCACCGGCAGGGATTTCGGGGGAATTAGAAGCAACTAAACTTCTTAAATTATATGGAAAAGAGGTAGTAGGTCGAAGGCCTAGACCTCTCCGTCGCGGCGACGCCGTTGCGGCGACGCGACAAAGAGGCAGGAGTACAAGAAAGGCACAAGCCAAACTGATTACTCGACGACCTCCTCTAGTGCACCAGCCCTGTTTATATAGGCACTAGGTTGATCTAATCTAACAACCAAAATCTTAACTACTTTAACAGAAAACAGAAACTTATCTAATCCAAACTCCTAATCTGATTTAATCTAATCCAACTCTAACTTGGGCTGACCAAGGACTAGGCCACAAGGGCCTGCCCTTTATCCCCCGTGACACTTATTCTCTTCTCTAAATAGTATAATTCTTATTCTTATCTTTGTGCAGTACAACGACTAATCGATTAGTCAGTTCCCCTACGACTAGTGTCGACTAGATGATCTGAAATCATTGGTCCACAAAACATACAGTATTATAACTATCCAATCTTGAGAAGAGCTAATCCAACTTAAGGTTATTTGACTTCTTTCCAGTTAACCAAACTGTCTCAAATGGAAAAATGACAATCAGAGTTTTAGTTATATAAAAAATATTATGGAAAGGTTCTTATTTGACCTCTTTCTCTACAAGCGACTTTATTAAATAGACAATTATAGATAGACTAATTGGCATTATAGATAGACTAACTGGCATAAAGAATTATAACTTGTAAGGTGATGATGGTGGAGATAGGAGAAAAAGACATTAAGAAAGAAACAAACCTTTCCAGACACTTATCCGAAGCGCTTCAACAGAGAGCCCTTCAACATATTCGCCCAAATACTTGCGAAGTAAATACAGCACCTGCAGTTAAAAATGTGGCATTATGTAACTCAACAGAATCAAAATAATACCTTACACATAAAATTTATTGAACAAGAAAATGCTAAAGATTTAGAAATTCGGGATAAGAATAAGGAATTGAGAACTTGAGGTTGAACACGGCCTATGTTATTCTCTATTCCAGCATAAGTGCAGGACCTGCTACTGCATAGATTTTAAGAATCTTACAGCTGAACATAATGAAATATCATATAAGAACTTCATAAGGTCATAGTGAATACATTCATTATTACAGGGAAGTTATGTGGCTATGCCATATTGCCATGTAGAGTCAATTCACTCTTCTAGATTCCAATAGTTGAGGGAAATCTGTGTTGAAACAGATGGGTGATCTGAGATACATCCACCATTCATGTTACAATTCTACACTGCCCCAACCCCACCCACCCACTGCTGACGCTGACACAGGCACACAAAAAATGACCCTACGGTATGCATATCACATTCTATCTCTAATTATATATCTTAACATACTGATGTGAAGCAAAGCTGAGAAGGAATAGGAAGCAAGCTTACAATAGGATCATACAGAATAAGCTTCAGCCATGATAGTGTGGATGCTCAAAATTACATTCATGACTGAGATTAAAGAAGCAATGTTGCCACATAAGTTATCAGCCATGCACACTGTAGCATCAGGCAACCAAAATGACCAACCCTGCTTAATGCAGCAGTTACCATGTTGTTGGACTAATCAACTACATATGAGATGCAACAATACTGGGGAACAGCATACATATGAGTGCAATATAAATGCAATGACAGAACACATCAGCTTAGGAATCAGCAGAATCTGCAGAACTTTCTCATTTCGTCCCGTTGCTTTAGACGCTTCGATCCCGTAACCTCTTTCACCAATAAATAAACATGCAATCCATGAACTGATCAAGAGTCAAGACCCGCTCAAAATGCCCGTTGTTCACAGCGCGCCCGACAGCTCCCCAAGCAGGCCGAGCGATCGCCACTAAACCTACAGCTATATCGCGGGAGCACCCCTCAAACACCCTGAGTAGCACCTACAGCCCGCCGCTCGATCAAGAGCGACGGATAGCGGCCTACTGTAAGCATGGGTAGGTAGAGAAGGCGAGATCATACGTGGCCCTCGAACATGATGGAGGCGGAGGGGCAACAGCGCGTAGAGGTGGCGCACGACCTCATCGATGGCGTCCCTGTCGGGGGCGGGGGCGGAGGCGTAGACGTCGGTGAAGCGGCGGATGGTGTGGTGCCTGAGGTCGCGCGCGTCGGGCTTGGCGGCGGCGGCCCTCCGGGCGGCGGTGAAGAGGCAGTTGCCGTCGGTGTCGACCTCCCCCGCGTGGTTGAGGCGGAAGATGAGAGGAGGGAGCGGGAGCGAGGTGGGGGGCTTCCAGGCAACGCTGCGCTCCCAGATCCGGAGGAGGAGGCGGCGCTGCTGGTCCTCCAGGGCCCATACAGCGGTCCATCCGGTAGGCGCGGCGGATTTGGCGGAGGGGGAGGACCATGTGAGGAGCAGAGGCGGGGGCGCTGGGGCCATGGAAGCGGGGAGGGCGTCAACGACGATGGCTGCGGTGGAGGAGTCCGGGGAGTCGGCTCTGTGGAAGAGAGGCGGCGCGCGGCTGATGAGACTTAGGGATTTCACGGGATGGGTCATGGGCCGGCCGGGTGAGTGGGGTGGCTGAGATTTAGGGATTCCCAACCAACTGTTTGACAATAAAAATATTAGTTTTACCGACCAATAGTCTGATACGATATGTAATTATTACCGACCAACAATTTATCGCTAGTTGTACTGACCAACTATCGGTCGGTATATGTTCACTTTTCCCAACAGACGTTGGTAGGGAATTCTGTGTTGTGGTGTAGTGCATGCTTTGGTTCAGTTCACTTGATATGTCTGATATCTGTCATATGCATGGCTTTTATGCTTTAAACTTTTAAAAAAATTATGATCACCATTGCTTCTGGTAACTAGCATGTGTAGGCTGAATGCTTTTGCTATCTGTTACATGCCCTGTAGCTAGTTCCTCACATAGATGCAGATATGCAACTTGGACATCTTTATGCTTTAACATGGAAAATGTGCTATAAAAATGATAAAAATCAAAAATGAATGAAAATTCCATGCCTTTTTATGCTTCAGTTGAAAAGATCCAAGTGGGTTTGCTTTATCGCATTGCATTGTTCTGGACTGCTTACCATAGCACTTTGGTATGAACTAGGACAGTGTAGTGTATGCCAAGACCAATGTCTTAAGCTTCTAATGGTCCAGTTCTGGCCTAGGCTTGACTTGGTCGGTTAGCATAAGGTTTGACATGCAAATAACCCTTGGCAAAAATAAAAAAGGAAAATGAAAAAGCCTGAAAATTAAAAAGACAACAAGTTTGCTCAAGCACTTTGTTTTTGGACAATGTTTATCTTGGTAGATATCAGTTAGCTTTTGCATCTCATGCTTTACCTTGCTTGTCAACTGGAAAATATGGTGATGCTTTTGTTTGCAAAAACTGAAAAATGCGTGCTAATGACTTTCCTTAAATATCATCTGTTGCACTGATCATGCCATGTGTCTTAGACAGTATGTCTTTTGCTATACTTGTTAGATGTTGTAATTGTAGTCAATCATATCTGAGAAGCATGCTTTATTCACTCCACCTGCACCCCAGTTGCATTCATCGCATATTTTGAGGGGGAGTTGCGTTTCAGGGGGAGTCCGTGTCTCTTTTTGAGTGCTTGATGAGTTCACTTGTCAACAAGGGGGAGAAAATTTGGGATCAGAGTTTAAGGGGGAGTTCTTACTCTGTTGATATCCTTGTTGTTTTGAAATTGCACTCATTTTGAGCTTTTACGTTTTGGTTAACCATAATGACCGCTTCTTGCTTTTGTTCGGCTTTTGGTCATTAGGGTTAAAACTTTTTACCTTATTTTTCTTCTTCTTTGTTTTTCTTGTGCTTTGTTTTCGTGTTTCCACATTTGCTCGCAGGTGCTGAAGAGCTGAAAAAGAGGAGTGTTGACAATGCACTCATCAAGGGGGAGATTGAGGAGCCATGCTGAATAGCGTGGGCCTCATGGCTCCAGAAGTGATGAGTCATTGTCAACGATAGTCAAAGAGGACTGAGAAGAATGAAGATCTGCTATTTCATGGGCCGCGTGTGACTCAGGTACATAGGCAGCAAGCGACTGTCGGGCAGAGGAGGCTGCGAAGTCGAGTTGGCCCAATCCGGGTACATGGGACAGGAGCAGCAGAAGACCCACTGGGCTGTTGACCAGGATTGACTCAGGTACACGGGCGGTGAGTGATTGCCGGGCTGAGAGAGCTGCGGAATCGGGCCAGCCCAATCCGGGTACCTGGTGCAAAGCTGGTGGAGGCTTTGTCAGTTTCGGCGCAAAACTGACGACCGTCGATCTTGTATCTGACTGTCCAGAAGATAAGCCGTAGTCGCTACGAAAGCTGAGCTTCCGGATAAGTCATCTGTATCTCTAGGCCCACAGTCAGTCAGTCGTGTCTATAAAAATACCTAAGGGCAGTAGAGTATTTTCCTTTATTCTTGCGTTTGTAAAAACCCTAAGGGGCTGGCAGAATATTCCTAGTGTTGGGCAGCCTATAAATAGGGCCCCAATCCCTAGGGTTTGGATTACCCTTTCTAGAAATCACTTTTCATTCATTCCCTGGGTCATTTTTTGGTTCCTGCGTTTTTGTCTCTCTCCTGTTGTGCGCCGCCAGGCTCCTGCTCTTAATATTTTGCCTTGCATTTATTCATTTTTTTTCCTGATGCAGTGAAGCTTCTATTCTCTGATCGTGCGCAGCATATTTACAGAAGTTTTTTATGGCTTCGTTTCACGTGCAAAGCAATTTTTCCTGAGCATTTGTGCCTCGGTTGCTTCTGTTCTTAACGTGAGAGTACTAGTTCATGTGTACTGTAGCAACAGTACTCTAGTACTCTAGCTTACTTTTCTGCGTAGCTTTTTGATCGAATCAGACTGGGCTGAATATCTTTTCTGGCTGTTTCTGTCGAAGCCCCTTTTCTTGTGTGAAATCTGCAGGCTTCGAACCAGCAGGCTTCGAACCAGCAGGCTTCGAACCAGCAGGCTTCGAACCAGCAGGCTTCGAATCAGCAGGCTTCGAACTAGCAGGCTTCGAACCAGCAGGCTTCGAATCTGCAGGCTTCGAACCAGCAGGCTTCGAATCTGCAGGCTTCAAATCTGCAGGTTTCGAATCTGCAGGCTTCGAATCTACAGGCTTCGAATTTGCAGTCTTAGAAGCAGGCTTCGACACTACAGGCTTCGACACTACAGGCTTCGCCATGTTTCGAACATGAGACAGATTTTGAACAGTAACTTCTCATCCCATTTCATGTGTACTTAAATTATTTTACTGAGAAGTTTTGATCTGCCATGTCTTGAATATTTTGTTAATCTACCTATTAGCACTGTACTGGTATTCCTCTGTTTTCAACACCGGTCTTTTCAAGGCTAGATACTTTTAGACTTAGGCAATCTGTTCTCGCTTTGCTCCTTAGTCCTTTGAGGTGCGTTGGGTATTGGGACCAGGCCATTGATTCGAAAGAATTTTTAGGCGCCCATTCACCCCCCCTCTGGTCGCTACTTTCGGTCCTACAACGTGGCCGCAACGGCCACTCCACGTGTGCATGCAATGGATAGTTTGACCAAACCAGGTTGATGTGGCCTGATTCAGTCATTCAATGATCGAACCTGGCCCTATAAAAGGGGCTAAATGCCTCCATCTCAACACATCCTCGGCCTCACCCCTTCTCCAACAAACTACCTCTCTTCCTAGGTAAGTTTGTCCTCCCTATTTTTTCTTTTTTAGTTATTAAGCTTAGATTAATTTAGTAGTAGATTAGAGGTAATATCCTAATAATTTAGCAGTATATTAGGGATAGTTTAGAGTAATGTAGGTCTAGTGTAATCAATTTTTACAGATGATTTAGAGTACTATACTATTCTTTTATGAGTAGTTCAGAGAAAATGTAGATAAATTTTGAATGTACTGAATTTATGTAGATACATTGGAAGATGGTGCAAAAAGATAGATCTGATCACGGTTACAATCCTCATCACTATCCGTAGGAAGGTGTCAAACCCCCATGTGTTTACGTGGAGACACATGTAAATTCATGAGAAGCATGGATGACCTCACATATGAGATGATGTATTGGAAGTGTGCCAACTACTCTTGGTCTCCAGAAAATCCAAAGCCAAGGCCAAAGCGTGGACCACGTGCAAACAAACCAGTATTAGTAACTTTTTGTTCAGTTCATTTCTATATTCTTCTCGAATCAATAACTTATAATATATCTATTAATATTTATGCATGTAGGTAACTCCTCCATCGTCGCCACCTCCACTATGAGACTTTATCGAATGGATCGACAAAGAGGTGGATCCAGAGGACTGAGCCTCTCTTATGAGGTACAAGGCATTCAATAGGGTGATCTTTGAGATGTGATGCTAGCGGGAGGAGTAGTAGGAGGAAGAACAGAGGAGGAGGAAAGAGGCGGAGCGCAAGACAAGAGAGGAGTGTGGGGCTGATAGAGAGAGTAAGCGTGCGAGGGCCCGTCGTGCTAAAGAAGTAGGACCTGAGGCCATAAGGAAGGGAAAGTACCCTAGCCGTACTCACTAGTCATCTAGTGTAGTTTGTATTTTTAGTGATGTACTATTTTAATTACTACAAATTTGTCACTTTGACTTTCTACGAGTTTGATCATAAAATTACGAGTAGATGTTTTCCTCGAACGTTTCTAGAAAACAACATAACTCCGTGCAAATAGTTCAACATAGTTTGATAGAAATATTGCAATGCACACAATACAATATTCGAAGATGTTCGACAACAAAACAACATAACTATGCGTAATAAAGAGTTCATTACATTATAAATGTTGGGGAACTACCGTCCTACTGATTTCTCTGTTATAATCATGTGAGAAATGTTGCCAAAACATGTGAGAAATCGAAGTAATGTAAAAACTATACATACATGTTATAACCATGTACAATTAGTGTCGTGTTGCAATTTGTGTTTCATATGGGTCCTTATCTGCTTATGCCATCTTGCGTGCAATTCTTATACGTGTGTCCACTCATGTTGCATAGAGATAATTTTTTCTTTCTTTGGCCTGCTTCAGATTCATCCATGTCATTTTGAATGCATTGTGTCTTCCTTCTTCCCACCTTTGAGTTGACACGTTGAAAATCTAGAACCCAACAACGTGTGCCATTTGGAGGAGCAGTTATGAATGAGCTCACAACTCCAAACCCTTAGAGTTCACCGCTCCAATTCTCTAGAACTTTCTCTTTGCTGAAGTAACTAGAAAAATATGTTCCAACATGCATATTAAATGTAGTGCATGCCACCATAATATGACTGCATGGTCTGTGCTATAGTGATGGTTTGTTGCAGCTACACCAACAAATGTCCGTAATAGTGCACTCATGAACAATAACTTCCTGATTTATTCCTCATCTGCATTTGTCCCGACATGTCACCTCAAAATGAAGCTCCCAAGAACTTGTCTTGATTGCACAATATTACGTGGCCTTCTTAATTTTCTATATTAAGTACTCCATAATCTTTTTGTAGTATAGATAGCGCTCGTCCTTGTGCACCACCAAAGCAGCAATATGGTGGTCGATAAAGTACTGGGTGGTTCCACTGATTATTTCCTCCACAATACCAACTAAAGGCAAGCATCACATACCCCGCATCACCCAATTGTACACCTTCGCAAGGTTGGTGGTGATGATGCCATATCTTGCGCTGTGCGTGTCATATAATAGAGACAACTGCTCTCTATTCTCAAATTTTATCCAATTTGAAAAGCAACGAACTTTGGTTCTCATCCGTTTGCGGATTGTCTGCTGATCATCAGTGGGCAGTGAACATAGTAGCTCAGGCTCAGGCTCAGCATTAGTTCTAGACTTCTATCTTGCGGCCTTCTCATGCTTGTACTTTTAAGTCAACTCATCAAGTTTCTTCTACAAGGCCTTGAATTTTCTCTCTTGATTTTGGGCACACAGTCTCTTGAATAGATTTGCTAATTCTTTAATCTTCTCGAAGTGACGGTAGAAATTTGCACCTAAATGATGCATACATCATCGAAACTGGATGTCCCTCTATGGCAAGTATTAAGGCCCGAGGCTCACAACTGAGATTCTCAATAATCTCAGAATACGTCAACCCCACAATGTAACCGACACTTAGATTCTTGTGCCTAGTTACAGCTGTATCAACCATACATGTATGTTGGATCACAATTGGGCACACCCAATGAATTATCCACTTCGATTTATGTGCGTGAACTCTCCATGGAAAATTATTCCTCTCACACACAACATCATAGTTTGTGTGGTATGAAATCTTCACTCGAAATGACCACCAGAGCGACAATGACCATGCTTTCATGACATCTTTCAGTGCATCCTTCTTAGGATACACAACATCCATTTGCACCTCATTCTGTGTATACCCCCAGTGATTATCACGTCCATCATTTATAGCAAGACCATAAAAATCTTCTTTTTGCCACTCATTGGGAATCACAATGTCTAGCTCTTCATTGTCATTGTTGCCATCTACTACTTTGTCTTCTTCATCCCCTTCATCAGCTTGCCCTCCAGCAGTCATACGTACAATACAAGTGGGAGCCATAACATCTGTGTCGGGGATAACCTCCTAGAGTTGGCTACTCTCGTCGACCTCTGATAGTACTTCAGATTCAACTACTTATTGTGGTGCTGGGTCTATAGTTGGAAGGATAGAAGGAGTGGAATAGACCAGCAAAATCTGTTCCTAACCTTTCTCTATCGCCCTTCTAATATACCCCGTCCACATGTTGTTTGAGGTAATATGAGCCATCTCCCAAAATAACCCTTCGGGTACACGACTGCATCAAGCATACATATACAAACCCCACTACTCCATATCTACTCGAAAAATACGATACATCCCGTGCTTAATTCTATCAATGCCATGCTCCTCCACTCGAAACAAACTATTTTTAGTATATTGAAAACTACTAAGATCAACACCGTCATAACCAATAATTATTTGACCATCCATAGTAAATCCTAAATGATGTTATATCCATAATCCCTAAAAACATTAAGTTCACACCAACGTAGCTAAATTAAGCATCGAACAATATACCGAAAATGCAGAAGCAAACAACATAACTAAAATAAGTACTTTCAACCATAAAGCTTTTAATAATATGATAACTATGTTCACATTACAGAGTGCATTACATATATAACATGGTAAAGTAAACTATGTTCAAATTCTAGAGTGCATTAAATATATAACACAGTAAAGTAAACTATGTGCAAATACCTGCATTTGCACTAGACAACAGTAGATGCAATGGCAGTCTGGTCTTGCGTTACCAAGCTAGCAACAAAAATAGAGCTACACACAATGAAGTAATATGTTCAAAAAAATTCTAAACTATTCGTAAAGTACACAAATTATTAATGTAAATGCGGTCAAAACAACCCCTAAATTATGTGTAAATGAGGATAAAAGTACCCCTAAATTATTGTCACATTATGTTGTAAATACCAATACAGAATTGTTTGGTACATCTACATTATCGCTAAATTATGTCTTCAAAACCCATAAATTATTTCCAATAAACCCCTTAACTATGTGTTAAATATTTATAATTTATCTCTAATTTATGTACTAACTATTTATTAAATACCTATAAAGTACCCCTCCATTATCTGTAAACTACCACTAAATTACTGCTAGTTACTCTTAAAGTATCACTAAATTACTAGTAAATTACTTGTAAAGTACTCCTAAATTATACTACAAAAAATAAAACAAGTAGGGAGAAGAAAACTTACCTCGAGTTGAAGAATGGAGCCAACTGAGTGAGGGAGGGGGGAGCATTCGGCCCCCTTATATAGAGCAACATTCGACCTTTGAATGGCCTAACCATGTTAATGTGGCATGGTTCGGCCGAAGTAGTCGTTGCTGTCTCATGTACTGATCGTTGCCTGGCCACGTCAATGTGGTTCGCCGAACCATACTGACGTGGCAAGGTTTGGCCGACCATCAGCCGAACCAGGACTGATGTCAACTGGTTCAGCCGATGATTGATGTTAACTGGTTCGGCCGATGATGGGTCGACCGATATTTATTTTTGAAATTTTTTGAATCGGCTATACACAATTGAATTTTTTTCAAAAAAAATATTTAAAACATTCTGTACACACGTGCGTACTTAGATGCCATGGATCATTTGAGATTGATTGAAACGCGAAAGTTTTGTTGGCTTCTCACACACACGTGACCGGTCGATTGTACATAATTAACAAGCAACTACAATGGGAGTATCAAACTATCGCAGTACGTCTTGGATACTTGGTTTGATTTAATTTTATTTGTTCGTGGTTGGGATAAAACAACTCGTCGGGGTCGTACTTGCATTTTTGTCGGCAAACGTGATTGACGATTATACGTAGTTTCCTTCTTATTTTCCACGTGCAATTATTAAGGAGAGGACATCACACGCATACATATATACATACACTACAGTAAAGCAATGGTTTGTGAAGTGCCGCAAGTACTTGACGAAGCCCATTATGCAATCAACGAAGGGTTTATCGAATGATATACTCTGACAAAAAAAACTTGGTGAACCTATTATCACACACGATACTCGACGAACAAAGTGACTTCACGATGTGCACATAGACGTGATGGTGGGTTTATTGAGTGTCAAAATTTGGTAGTCAAAAAACAAATAAACAAAAAATAAAAAATAGGAGACAATATTTTATCGAACACTTGACGGGTACGGCATGGCATGACATGAGTTAGGGTAACGGTGACATGGGAGCACGACGCAACAATGATAGGGGCATGGTGTGACGACTAGGCGACGATGAAGACGAAGGTGATGGATGCACAGCCACACGATGTGGAGGGTGGGCGGAGAGGGCTGGAGAGGATGCTGGTGGCAAGAAAGAGGCGAGTGGATTAGGCTGAGAGTGAGGAAGAAACTTTACGCGTGGGCAATTTAAAGGTTGGTGAAAAAACAGGTGCCTGAGATTCAAAAAAATTAGAGCGACATGACGAAAAATTATGAGGAAGAAACTTGAATTTTTTGTTTGCCAAGTGCGAGCGCTTGACAAACACAAATTTGACACTCGACAATATTTTTTTTAAATTTCTTTCAAATGTGTTTTTCATTTTTTGACTTGTCAATTTTTATGAAACATTATCAAATTTAGTGGATAAGTCGTAAAAATGGACTCAAGAATATGAATATGTTTTTCGACAATTTAGTTTATTATTTCACGCCATTACGGTTCAAATTTTAATAGTTCAAACACAATTAATTAATTAAAAAAGCTAAGTGACCTAGAAAAATACGAAATTTTTGCATGGGATAAGATATGATGTATTTTAATTATAGAAAAAATGTAAAGTTCAAAACAAGATTAAAACATCGATTTGATTTTAAACCCAACTCATTCATTCTTTAAATCCTAATTCATTCTCAAAAAATATTTGAAGTCTGAACATCGTCCGTGATAACTTTCTATAAACATTATTAATTTTTTTATTACAACATCTATATAACATATTATAACACAGTGACATGTCTCATATTTTTCAATTTTTATTTGATTTTTAAAAAAATTTAAAACTATTAAGCTCCATGTTACTAATCGAGTGTCGTAACCTAGATTTTTTAATTTTTCTTTCAATTTAGTGGATAATAATTAAAAATGGTCTAAAAACATGAATATAGTTTTTCTTTAAATTTTAGTTTATTATTTCATACACATCCATTTCAATTTCACCTATTTCAATTTAAATCCTGGAAACATACTTAATGAATTAAACATATCAAACTGAGCTAGAAAAATGCAAAATTTTTACATGGAATAAGATATATTGTATTTTGAGTGTAGATAAAATTTCAAACTAAAACTAGTTGCAAATATCACGTAAGTTCGAAACATTCTTTCACACAAATTGATGAATATCCTTGTTTGCCGAGTGTACACACTCGGCAGCCTGAAATTTTTTCCCACTTAAACACACCATCGCAACATCTGTTTGTACTGATTTTTTTTATTTTTTTTATGAGTGTTATTGTGTTTGCTGAGTGTATTCCCTATAGGCACTCAATAAATAACCCTTTTCACCGAGTGTAATAGTTTGCCGAGTGCCCAACATAATACACTCGACAAAGATTACGATGTACATTCAGCGAATCTGAAGTTTGCCATAGTGATACAAACACACACATGTCTACATATATGTATTAGGGTTAATTTTTTATGTGCCATTATAATTTTTATGGTTTTCTAATATGCCATGAGTTTGTCACTGACATATGGGGACCGTCACAGTTACTGACATTGGCATGTAGGAAATTCTTAAAAATTATAATGGCATGCGAGAAATTTTCCCTATATATTAATACCAGCTTGGCTACTTAATTGACAGTCTAATTTTTTCTCACTTATGTAATCAGTTATCCAAACTTAAATAAAAAATATAACTTTTAATTTTTTTTATTATTTAAAGATGTGTTAATCATTGACAATTTAAGGATCTATTTGTTAGAGTTGCAGATTCTATTTCTTGATGCTCCCGATTCTAATTTTTTCTAAACCAGACAGTGACAAGAATCAAAATCAATTGAATAAAGTGTTTGCCTAGAGGTCTAAAGTTTATATTTGCATAGTTGGAGTGGAGGGTAAAATGTCTAGAATACCCTTGGATTTACATGAGTAGGTTAGGTCCCATTTAGATGCAAGAAATGGTTCGGTTGTGGCTAGAATCACATCCAAACGATATTTTTGTGAAGTGTTTTGAATCGAAAACATTTTTATTTTTTACAACAGGGGGGATCATCTAAAAGGTTGTTTCAGACTGATTGTAGTTTATTTCAAGAGAATCTAGAGCTGTAGCCAAATGATTTCATAAGTGATTATGATTGAAGCTCCACCAACATTTCTGAATAGAGTCTAGATCTGAATTGTCTCTCAGAATCTAGATCCCTACCAAAAGCACCATAAGTATAGAGGGATAGATGGCGATGATATGCCAGCAGGAGACAAGGAAGAAGATAGCAATGTGCCAGACAAAAGAGAGTCGACGACGCATTATGAATAGGAGATTCAACAACCGCCTATAGAGGACAAAGCGGCGACATGCCCTTGCTAGGGTTTGGTCATCGGGTAGTGAGTTAATGGAGACAACGACAACCCAAGTAGAGGAGAGTCATAAGCACATCGAGAAAGATGAGATCTGATGGTGAGGCAGAGCGAAGGGTTCATGGATAGGGTTTGTGGTTACCGATTAGGGGGCAGGGGGGAGTGAGAGACACCTAGGACACAACCATACCAAGGTTATATGGATGTTGTTAGAATATGGGCAAAGTTCATATAATATTTATAAATTTTGAATAAATCTCAAAGGCCCATATAGTACAAGAGAATGGTGCAAATCTTTTTTTCACCTTGCTAGTATTAGTGAACAATGATCACTAACTTAATTAAATAGTGAAGTTGTATATGCTAGTTGAGAGATCTCCGGGAGGAGAGGGGGACCGAGTACCTCTCCTTTTAATGGCCGACTCAGACTTCTCCTGATCCCATGCGCCCTGATCGGGAGCGCCCAATCGATTATGGTTGAGGGGCCCTATCGTGTGGTGCCATATAAAAGGAGGCCGGGGCACCTGAATAGTGGTTTTTCATCATGCTAGCTCTCCATCCTACAAACCCTAAGCCTACTCGATTTGTTCTTGGCACCAAAGCGATGGGAGGCCCTTGATTCCACATCAGCCTCATCGTTCAACTTCTCCGCCATCACGCATGTTGGCGCCATGGCAGGATCATCGTCCTCTTCTAAACCCAAAGGTGTGTACTCCAATTCCCTCTCGGTTTTACCTAAGAACATCTACCATGTTAATCCTAAGTGCTACCCGGCTAGACCTAGTGCTTGTGATCCACCCAAAACCCTAGGCTAGTTAGTGTTAGGGTGGCATCGGGCTCTCTGTGCCGATGCCACCACCACTCTAAGCTCATCTACAGAAACCCTAATAAATCCTCGTAGAATCCCTAAGAGGCAGAGGGTTTTCAGTTCAGTGAAGAACAAATAAACAGGCCGAACCCTACCACTAAACCTAGCTGAAAAGAACCCCTAAGAGTAAGAGAGATCAGGTGTGACGCCCCGATTTATCAAATCGAGACATTATTGAATTTCAGAAGAAAAACAATAATACAAGAGGATCATCACGCGACAACGTACATACGACAATATCCATGGTACGCAAACCATATTTATTACATCAAAGTTTAGTAAAAACAGTAATGAAAATAATTAGAAAGCGGCATGACGAACATCTCCTTCAGGATCTTTCTTCTCGACTGGGTCGCTACTCCAGACCGTCTTCATAGTAAACATCCTCTGTGGGGTCCAACGGGTATGAGTACAAAAAGTACTCAACAAGTCACCGCAAATGCAAGTAATAATGCAGGATAATAAACAAGGAAGGGTAATGGCTAACATTGCGGAAAAGTACAGTTTCAGTTATTGCATTTAGTGTAATCACATTTTAATCATGCGGAAAAGTAAACATGAATATCAACAACATCAACTAACTCGAGGAGTACGTTTTACCTCCTCGCACAACAGTCCTTACATGTCAATCCATCATGCACATACATATCCAAAGTAAACTAACTGGGGGATGTCACGCAACCCGCCCTTGACCGCGGGCTCGGCTTTTCGAAAAGATTTAAGACTCTGATCAGAGATGTACTACTGTACCCACAAGGCACGCACTCATCCCAAACGAGATGACCCATACCACGGGAACTCGTGCCAAAACCTCGATATGAGATGTTCCAAGCGATAACCACCCACTCTAGGTTTCGCCGGCGCGCCGGGCCGCATCCCGGCTAACGTCGCACCCCCTTTTGCGCCACATTGGTACAAGTCACCCGCAGGTGCAACTTGACCCATCTCCAAATGGTGGCCTCGGTTTGGAACAACCCATACCTTAGTTAGGACTTACCCACTAGACTTGTGGTTAGTACGTAAGTGTATTGCAACGGATCCCTCAGACCGGTCCTTATAGTGCCCCGGGCGCTACCGACCAATGCCCTAGCTTGCACCCGGAACCCACCATGCATACACTCACAACCATAACTCATCACCAACAGAATTCCCAAGGATAAGAAGTAACGGGGATCATATAATACAACAATTTTGCTACGACTCATCTTTATCCTATAGCGGTCGTGTCAATACATTGGACACTAGCTAATATCATTGATCATATGGTGACAAGGAGGTTAGGCGAGATAGCATGGCTTGGGTTGCACATCAAGGTCGGGGGATCCTAAATAAATATATTGTAAGGGTTTCATTTGACTAATGCATGTATAGCCTATGAGTTTTAGCGATAGTTTAATCAAACATGGGTTCAATATACTCAAAAGATTAGTTTGGTGACTTGCCTTGTTCAGCGAAAGGAGAGGGAGGGACTTCGGGGAAGTACTCCGGCTCCTCGGCGACGTCGTAGTCTTTTTAATATAATAAAGTAAAATAAAATGAATATAACATTAAACCAAACAATATAACATCACATAATAATCACATAGGGTTAAGTTGGTTTGAACAAAAATAAATCAAGTTGTTAAGGTTCTGAAATTCAGTTTATAAATGATTTTAAAAGAGATTAAAATAAAGTGTTATCCTTTGAAAGAGGGTTTTAAAAGGGGTTATTCTTATTTTTAAGTTCTCTAATAATTTTAAAATGAAGGTTTCATAGAAAACTTAGTGGTTTGTTCATGTCAACAGGAAATAAATAAATACAAACTTTACTGGGATTTAAATAATTAAATTTACATTTTTAACCTAAGGGTATTTAAATGTTCATTTAAATAAACATGAAATGTCCAATATAAACCTACTGTTTTTATTGTATAAACAAGTAGAGAATAATATTATGAATTTTCTGAGATTGTAATGGCAATTTTTAGAGTTCAAATGCGCCAGATATGAATTTTACAAGTTTTAAACCTTTTCTGGAATTTATTTTCAAATTTTAAATCCCTCGGGTCCATGGTGAGCCAGGCCCACGGTGAACCCACGCACTGTGCGCGTGCGCCAGGTCGATCTGGACCGTCGGATCCAGATCCGACGCGCGGGGGCGAGGCGGGGCGCGTTAAAGTGACGTGGACGGCTAGGATTAAAACGTTCGAACCGGTACGCGATGGACGGCTTGGATGCGATGCGGGGTTTTAAAACTAACGGACGCACGAGATTAAAACTTACCCCTTCGCCGAGATCTAACGGATCAGATTAAATCGCACGCGGGAATTAATCGTCACCGTCAGATCCAGATCGCACGGTCGTGCGTGAATCCGACACGGCACGGGTACACGACCCGTGCCGGTCATCTTCTCCGACGACGGCGAGCGGGCCAGCGGCCACGGCGAGCGACGGCGATCGAGTCTAAGGCCTAAAACGGAACGAGGGTGCCATGGGGATCACGGGGGTACCCTTGCGGTGACGAACGGTCGATGGAGCTAGGCCGACGACGAGCGGAGGCGGTGGAGGCGTTCGGGTCCTCGACGGCGACGACGATCCGGCGAGGTTCGTCGACGACGGAGTGGTGGCCGGCGTTGGGGAGATCCTTGCGGTTGTAGCGGTGCGGTCGGCGAGGGCGGAGGGGGACTCCGGCGACGGCGATAGACGGCTAGAGGTCGGGCGGCGGTGTTGCGCTAAAGACCGAATGGGGGGCGCTCTGTTTGGTCTGAGTTCAATTGGACGCGTGAACCGAGCGCGGCGGGGGTGAGGGGTTTATATAGGGTCGTCGGCGAGGGATAACGGGCGACGAATACAAGGAAAGGGGAGGGGAGGTCTTCAATAGCGCCGGTGAGCCTCGGCCATGTACGCGAGCGCTGATCTCGTGGTTTAATGGCGAGGGTTAACGGGGGGAAACGGTCGGGGGAACGCGGGGAATTCAATGCCGTTGAGTAATTAAGGTGAGGGGGCCGGCGAGAGCGAATCCGATGTGGAGCTAGGGTTTTGGCCGGCGAGGGGGGATTTGGGGGCGGATCCCGCGGGGAAGACGGGTCCGACAGGTGGGCCAAGGTGGTCAGCGGGTGCGAGCGCGCGAGAGAGGGGGCTGACTGGTGGGGTCGAGGCGTCGGGCGCGCGCGTGAAGAGAGGAGGGGTCGCTGACAGGCGGGGCCTGGTTGTCAGTCCGCGCACGCGGGTGGGAGTGGGCTGGGCCGGCCGGGAGAGAGAGAAGGGAGGGGGAGGGCCCAATACTGTTTGAAACTATTTTCTGATTAAAAATAATTGCAGAAAATAGATTAAAATCTTAGGGATACTTCCAAGGTTGGTAAAAATTTATAAAAATTCTCAAAAATATATCTTGGTCTTAGGATCATATACAAAAAGTTTCACCTCCTAGTTTGGCCATCTGCTCTATGCTGTAGTTCAATTTGGAATAAAAAGGTATTTAAAGTATTTTCAGAAATATATAATCCAAGAAAGTGAATTAGTATTATTTTTATTGTATTGAAAATTTGGGGTGTTACAAACCTATCCCCCTTACAAGAATATCGTCCTCGAGATTGGAAAGTTACTCGAATAACTCGGGGTATTGGGCTTTTAGTTCGTCTTCCTTTTCCCAAGTGGCTTTTTCGGCGGGATGGTTGTTCCATTGGACTTTGCAGAAGCGAACAACGCGACTTCTGGTTACTCTCTCCTTGGTTTCCAAGATCTTGATGGGTCTTTCTATGTAGGTCAAGTCTTCTTGGACATTAAGCTACTGAAGGTCGGCTTGTTCAGTGGGTATACGGAGGCACTTCTTCAGCTGAGAGACATGGAACACATCATGAACTCCTGCCAAGGATGGAGGCAGTTCAAGTTGATACGCCACTTCTCCTTGTCGTCGGAGGATCTGGAAAGGACCGACGTAGCGGGGTGCTAGTTTGCCTTTCATGTTGAACCTTTGAGTGCCGCGGAGGGGAGTGACTCGGAGATAGACATAATCGCCCTCCTCAAAGGCTAGGTCTCTTCGACGGTTGTCGGCATAGCTCTTTTGCCTGGATTGGGCTGCCTTCAATCGGTCTCTTATGATCTTAACCTTCTCTTCAGCTTCTCTTAATAGATCAGTCCCAAACAGTTGTGACTCTCCGGTTTGATCCCAGAGCAACGACGTTCTGCACTTACGTCCATAGAGTGCTTCGAACAGGGACATTTGCAGGCTGGCTTGATAGCTGTTGTTGTAGGAGAACTCCGCATATGGTAAGTTCTTGTCCCACATTCCGCCAAAGTCTAGAGCACAAGCTCTAAGCATATCCTCCAATATTTGGTTGACCCTTTCGGTTCGACCGTCGGTGTGTGGATGATAGGCGGTGCTAAAGTTCAGCCGGGTGCCGAGTTTCTCTTGAAGGTTCTTCCAAAACTTGGAGGTAAACTGACTCCCACGGTCAGATACAATCTTCTTAGGAACTCCGTGGAGGCACACGATCCGGGTCATATACAACTCAGCCAACTTGGCGACAGTGTAAGTTGTCTTGACCAGAACGAAGTGAGCTACCTTGGTGAGTCGGTCGATGATCACCCAGATGGAATCATGACCAGCTTGGGTCCTGGGCAGTCCCGTGATGAAGTCCATTCCTATTTCTTCCCACTTCCATTCAAGGACCTTGAGAGGTTGAAGAAGTCCGGCAGGCCTCTGATGCTCTGCCTTGACTCGCCGGCATGTGTCGCACTTGGCCACATACTTTGCTATTTCTCTCTTCATGCTGACCCACCAATATTTTTCCTTTAGGTCTTGATACATCTTCGTACTCCCGGGATGGATGGAGTATAGAGTATCGTGGGCTTCTTGAAGGATGAGGGTCTTCAATTCAGGTTTGTCGGGTACGCAGATCCGGTTTCCGAACCAGATGGTACCATGCTCGTCCTCGGAAAATCCGGGGGCTTTACCCTTCCTCATGTTCTGCTGGATCTCCAAGATGTCCGGGTCTTCCCTCTGCTTTTCTCGGATCTGGTCTATTAAGACAGGCCGAGACTCCAAGGCAGCGAGGTACGCTCGAGTGGCGATTCCCAGATTTAGCCTTTCCATCTCTTTATACAGTAAAGGAGCTTGGTCCTGAATCATGATGGCATTGTAGTACCCTTTTCGACTAAGGGCGTCTGCCACCACATTCGCTTTGCCCGGATGATAATGGATGCCCAAGTCATAATCCTTGATTAGTTCCAACCATCTCCTTTGCCTGAGATTCAGATCTGGTTGGGTGAATATGTACTTGAGGCTCTTGTGGTCGGTGAAGACCTCACACCGATTTCCCACAAGGTAATGCCTCCATATCTTCAAGGCATGAACCACGACCGCTAGTTACAGGTCGTGGGTTGGGTAGTTCAGCTCATGCGGTCTCAGTTGTCGGGAGGCGTAGGATATCACTTTCCCCTCTTGCATTAAGACGCATCCCAATCCTTGACGAGAGGCATCACAGTAGACGTGGAAGTCTTTCCGGATGTCTGGCAGAGTCAGAATAGGGGCTGACACTAGCTTCTTCTTGAGGGTCTGGAAACTTTCTTCGCAATCGGGGGTCCATTCAAACTTCACTTCCTTCTGCAGAAGTCTAGTCATAGGCTTGGCGATCTTGGAAAAATTCTCGATGAACCGGCGGTAGTATCCGGCCAATCCGAGAAAACTCCGGATCTCAGTCACGGTTGTGGGCTGCAGCCAGTTGGTTACCGCTTCAACGGTGGTTGGGTCCACTGCTATTCCTCCGGCGGATATAACATGGCCGAGGAACTTCACCTCAGACGACCAAAATTCGCATTTGCTGTATTTGGCATACAGTTGCTGCTCCCTTAGCTTTCCGAGGGCCAGACAGAGGTGAGTCTCGTGTTCTTCCTTGGTCTTGGAGTAAACGAGGATATCGTCGATGAATACCACGATGAACTTGTCCAAGAACTCCATGAATACATTGTTCATCATGTTCATGAAAAAGGCCGGGGCATTCGTGAGTCCGAACGACATCACGGTGTACTCGTAGAGTCCATAGCGGGAGGTGAAGGCAGTCTTGGGTATGTCTTCTTCTCTAATCCTCAACTGGTGATAACCTGACCTGAGGTCAATCTTGGAAAACACCGAGGATCCTTTCAGCTGATCGAACAGGTCGTCGATCCGAGGCAATGGGTACTTGTTCTTGATGGTTACGTCGTTCAAGGCTCTATAGTCCACGCACATCCTCTTGGTCTTGTCCTTCTTTATGGCAAATATAACCGGTGCACCCCAGGGTGAGGTACTTGGTCGAATATACCCTTTTTGCTCTAAGTCTTCGATGTTGCTCTTGACTTCGGCTAGTTCATTGGCGGCCATCTGGTACGGGCGCTTGGAGATTGGAGTGGTCCCGGGGACAAGTTCGATTCTGAATTCGATGTCCCTCTTGGGAGGCATTCTGGGTAGGTCTTCAGGGAATACATCCGCAAACTCCTTGACTATAGGTACCTCTTCAAGAGCTATCGAGCGAAGGGATGCTCCGGGTGGCTTACGACTGGTCATTCGAAAGGTGATGACCGCGCCTTCAGGGTTGGTCACCGTGACGGACTTGTTGGCACAGTCGATCACTCCCTTGTGCTTCATCAACCAATCCATCCCTAGTATTAGGTCAAGTCCGGTGCATTGGATGAGGACTGGCTCGGCCCGAAACAGTACTCCTTGGATGTCAATTTGAACCTTAGGACTGTATAAGCGGGCTAAGGTCCTATTGCCGGGAGTGGCAATCACCATGGAAATGGGTAGAGGGAGCACGTCCAGTTTGTTTGTTTTCACAAAATCTTCCGAGACGAAGGAGTGGGTTGCTCCAGAGTCAAATAATATTACGGCCGGTACGGAATTCGCAGTAAACGTACCGAGCACAACTTCAGGAGCCTCCTGAGCTTCCTCCGCGCTGATGTGGTTGACGCGGGCACGAACTGCCTGGTTGGGGGCCACGCCTTGAGCTTGCTTGGGGTGAGGACACTGGTGCAAATAGTGCCCTTCCTTGCGGCAGTTGAAGCAGACGACCGGCCTCCCTTGGCGATCCTTCAAGATCGGGGCCTTGGCAGCTGGTGTCGGCTGAGCGGGAGGAGCTGGTGGAGCGGGGTGAGGATGCCCGGCGTTGGATCCACCGGCGGCGTGAGGTGGCCTGTAGGCGGGCCGAGGATGGTAGGCAGGCGCTGGTGGCGGAGGGACGAAGTGGGGCCTCTGGGAGTTCGCCTGCTGATGCTTGAAGGCGATCATCTTCCTCTTCTTGAGGTCCAGCTTGTTCTGCTCAGTCTCTTGAATGAGCGCTTTGTTGACTAGCCGTTAGAAGTCGGCGTAGTCGGTGGCAATGAGCTGGATGGACAGCTCATCCTTAAGTCCCCAGAGGAACTTGGCTTGGCGGAGGGCGTCGGTGCGCACTTCCTCCGGTGCGTAGCGGGCGAGGCGGTTGAACTCATGGAGGTACTCCATGACGGTCAGGTTGCCTTGTTGCAGGTCGCGGAACTCCTGCTGTTTTACCGCGATGACACCGACAGGGACGTGGGCGGCACGAAAGGCGATGGTGAACTCCGCCCAAGTCACCACGTGGTCCTCTGGCTGGGACTCACGATAGTTGTCCCACCATTCAGCGGCGGGACCCTGGAGCTGGTGAGTGGCGAAGGCCACTCCCTCCCGGTCGGAGCAGCGGAGGAGGTCGAGCTTCTTTCCGATGGTGCGAAGCCAATCTCCGGCCTCCATCGGGTTGGTGGTGCTCGAGAAGACGGGCGGGCGTACGCGCAGGAACTCTGAGAGTTGCGGAGCGGGCGCGGGTGCTGGTGCGCGAGGGGCGGGTTCCCCGTTCTGCAGACGGTCCAACTAAGCCTGTTGGTTTTGCATTTGGGTGAGGAGGGCGGTGATCAGTTGGTTTTGATTCGCCATCATCTCCGCCAAGGTGGGGTGGTTGGCGGAAGGCGACCCAGACTGACGCGGGCCCATTGCACCCCAGTTGGGCACAACACCCTCGGGCGCATCACGGCTTCCTCCTGCTCCGTTGTTGGAGCCGGTGTTCTGGTGGTCGGCCATCTTCTGAATATACATAGTGATAAGGCAGAAGATGACGAAACAATAATACAACCAAAAATATCATATAAGATTCAAGCACATAAATGGAGTGGTAGAAATTGTTCATTACAATCAAGTTTTTATTCTACCCACAACACACTCGTCGTGGGTAGCACCACATACAAAATCATGCTTTTTATTAAATAGCGACTCCTAACGCCTACTCGCCACCGGAGGCGGTCTCCGTGCTCTCGGAACCACGAGTACGCGGCTCCGAAGGGATGGTGGGCTCGAGAAAATTCTCGATGATGGAGTCGGAGACGAGGCCGGGGCGTGGTGCAGGGGCGTTGGTGGAGAGTCTGGCTGGGGAGGGTCGTGGCGGGATCCTCTTGGGGTGAGGGAGGGGCTCACAGATGGGCTTCTTCTTCCTTGGAACAAGAGGAACCATCTCCGCAATATCCTTCTGCAGCTGCATGATCTTGCGCTGCAGTTCGCCGTTCTGTTGGATAAAGTTCTTCGTTTCTTCACGAAGCAACTCAACCGCCTCATGGTGCTCGTCGGCGTCGAGCACCGCCTCGGTGTGGAGATCATCCATGGCCTGTAGAAGACGCGACTGCCGGGCCATGACCGGATCACGCACAGAGTGAACTCCGAGGTAGATGCTACGGTGGGCTCCGGGAGTACGCTTCGGCACGAGCCGGAAGGATGAGTTCTGAAGACGATTGTCGTAGATCATCCTCAGCTCCATGAGGGCCTGGAGGGCGACTCGTTGGCACGCGACGTCGAAAGTCGGGCCTCCAAGTGCGGTGGTGTAGGGCGGCAGGTGTTCCCCGGAGCTGTGGACGGTGAGGGAGACGTCGCAGGGCCCGGGGAACTCGTCGGGATACACTCCTTGGAATTCGGGTTCGAAGAGGAACCCGAGGAAGGTGAGCATCATACGGAGCTCCCGGACGAAGCCCTCGTAGTGGAGACAGTAGCTGTGAACTTGGTAGACAGGCATCTACAAAACAGCAAGTTGAATAAAAGTGAGGAGAGGAACAAAGTTTATAAAGTAGATTTTCGAGAAATAATTTCCTGTGGCTAATGGCTAGGCGGGTCTGTTTGGCTTCCTACAGTCGAGTCGGCTCTGATACCATCTTGTGACGCCTCGATTTATCAAATCGAGACATTATTGAATTTCAGAAGAAAAACAATAATACAAGAGGTTCATCACGCGACAACGTACATACGACAATATCCATGGTACGCAGACCATATTTATTACATCAAAGTTTAGTAAAAACAGTAATGAAAATAATTAGAAAGCGGCATGACGAACATCTCCTTCAGGATCTTTCTTCTCGACTGGGTCGCTACTCCAGACCGTCTTCATAGTAAACATCCTCTGTGGGGTCCAACGGGTATGAGTACAAAAAGTACTCAACAAGTCACCGCAAATGCAAGTAATAATGCAGGATAATAAACAAGGAAGGGTAATGGCTAACATTGCGGAAAAGTACAGTTTCAGTTATTGCATTTAGTGTAATCACATTTTAATCATGCGGAAAAGTAAACATGAATATCAACAACATCAACTAACTCGAGGAGTACGTTTTACCTCCTCGCACAACAGTCCTTACATGTCAATCCATCATGCACATACATATCCAAAGTAAACTAACTGGGGGATGTCACGCAACCCGCCCTTGACCGCGGGCTCGGCTTTTCGAAAAGATTTAAGACTCTGATCAGAGATGTACTACTGTACCCACAAGGCACGCACTCATCCCAAACGAGATGACCCATACCACGGGAACTCGTGCCAAAACCTCGATATGAGATGTTCCAAGCGATAACCACCCGCTCTAGGTTTCGCCGGCGCGCCGGGCCGCATCCCGGCTAACGTCGCACCCCCTTTTGCGCCACATTGGTACAAGTCACCCGCAGGTGCAACTTGACCCATCTCCAAATGGTGGCCTCGGTTTGGAACAACCCATACCTTAGTTAGGACTTACCCACTAGACTTGTGGTTAGTACGTAAGTGTATTGCAACGGATCCCTCAGACCGGTCCTTATAGTGCCCCGGGCGCTACCGACCAATGCCCTATCTTGCACCCGGAACCCACCATGCATACACTCACAACCATAACTCATCACCAACAGAATTCCCAAGGATAAGAAGTAACGGGGATCATATAATACAACAATTTTGCTACGACTCATCTTTATCCTATAGCGGTCGTGTCAATACATTGGACACTAGCTAATATCATTGATCATATGGTGACAATGAGGTTAGGCGAGATAGCATGGCTTGGGTTGCACATCAAGGTCGGGGGATCCTAAATAAATATATTGTAAGGGTTTCATTTGACTAATGCATGTATAGCCTATGAGTTTTAGCGATAGTTTAATCAAACATGGGTTCAATATGCTCAAAAGATTAGTTTGGTGACTTGCCTTGTTCAGCGAAAGGAGAGGGAGGGACTTCGGGGAAGTACTCCGGCTCCTCGGCGACGTCGTAGTCTTTTTAATATAATAAAGTAAAATAAAATGAATATAACATTCAACCAAACAATATAACATCACATAATAATCACATAGGGTTAAGTTGGTTTGAACAAAAATAAATCAAGTTGTTAGGGTTCTGAAATTCAGTTTATAAATGATTTTAAAAGAGATTAAAATAAAGTGTTATCCTTTGAAAGAGGGTTTTAAAAGGGGTTATTCTTATTTTTAAGTTCTCTAATAATTTTAAAATGAAGGTTTCATAGAAAACTTAGTGGTTTGTTCATGTCAACATGAAATAAATAAATACAAACTTTACTGGGATTTAAATAATTAAATTTACATTTTTAACCTAAGGGTATTTAAATGTTCATTTAAATAAACATGAAATGTCCAATATAAACCTACTGTTTTTATTGTATAAACAAGTAGAGAATAATATTATGAATTTTCTGAAATTGTAATGGCAATTTTTAGAGTTCAAATGCGCCAGATATGAATTTTACAAGTTTTAAACCTTTTCTGGAATTTATTTTCAAATTTTAAATCCCTCGGGTCCACGGTGAGCTAGGCCCACGGTGAACCCGCGCACTGTGCGCGTGCGCCGGGTCGATCTGGACCGTCGGATCCAGATCCGACGCGCGGGGGCGAGGCGGGGCGCGTTAAAGTGACGTGGACGGCCAGGATTAAAACATTCGAACCGGTACGCGATGGACGGCTTGGATGCGATGCGGGGTTTTAAAACTAACGGACGCACGAGATTAAAACGTACCCCTTCGCCGAGATCTAACGGATCAGATTAAATCGCACGCGGGAATTAATCGTCACCGTCAGATCCAGATCGCACGGTCGTGCGTGAATCCGACACGGCACGGGTACACGACCCGTGCCGGTCGTCTTCTCCGATGACGGCGAGCGGGCCAGCGGCCACGGCGAGCGACGGCGATCGAGTCTAAGGCCTAAAACGGAACGAGGGTGCCATGGGGATCATGGGGGTACCCTTGCGGTGATGAACGGTCGATGGAGCTAGGCCGGCGACGAGTGGAGGCGGTGGAGATGTTCGGGTCCTCGACGGCGACGGCGATCCGGCGAGGTTCGTCGACGACGGAGTGGTGGCCGGCGTTGGGGAGATCCTTGCGGTTGCAGCGGTGCGGTCGGCGAGGGCGGAGGGGGACTCCGGCAACGGCGATCGACGGCTGGAGGTCGGGCGGCGGTGTTGCGCTAAAGACCGAATGGGGGGCGCTCTGTTTGGTCTGAGTTCAATTGGACGCGTGAACCGAGCGCGGCGGGGGTGAGGGGTTTATATAGGGTCGTCGGCGAGGGATAACGGGCGACGAATACAAGGAAAGGGGAGGGGAGGTCTTCAATGGCGCCGGTGAGCCTCGGCCATGCACGCGAGCGCTGATCTCGTGGTTTAATGGTGAGGGTTAACGGGGGGAAACGGTCGGGGGAACGCGGGGAATTCAATGCCGTCGAGTAATTAAGGTGAGGGGGCCGGCGAGAGCAAATCCGAGGTGGAGCTAGGGTTTCGGCCGGTGAGGGGGGGATTTGGGGGCGGATCCCGCGGGGAAGACGGGTCCGACAGGTGGGCCAAGGTGGTCAGCGGGTGCGAGCGCGCGAGAGAGGGGGCTGACGGGTGGGGTTGAGGCGTCGGGCGCGCACGTGAAGAGAGGAGGGGTCGCTGACAGGCGGGGCCTGGTTGTCAGTCCGCGCGCGCGGGTGGGAGTGGGCTGGGCCGGCCGGGAGAGAGAGAAGGGAGGGGGAGGGCCCAATACTGTTTGAAACTATTTTCTGATTAA
Organism: Zizania palustris; assembly: GCA_019279435.1. NCBI lineage: Eukaryota > Viridiplantae > Streptophyta > Magnoliopsida > Poales > Poaceae > Zizania > Zizania palustris. The sequence goes on from JAAALK010000079.1 coordinate 82,926,282, forward strand.
AAATAATTGCAGAAAATAGATTAAAATCTTAGGGATACTTCCAAGGTTGGTAAAATTTATAAAAATTCTCAAAAATATATCTTGGTCTTAGGATCATATACAAAAAGTTTCACCTCCTAGTTTGGCCATCTGCTCTATGCTGTAGTTCAATTTGGAATAAAAAGGTATTTAAAGTATTTTCAGAAATATATAATCCAAGAAAGTGAATTAATAATATTTTTATTGTATTGAAAATTTGGGGTGTTACATCAGGGTACATACCTCATTGTTGCACTAGGTTCTCTGCCCCCGTTGGAGCCTAGGAAGATGACCCAGCCACCATTGCTCGCTGGCACACACCGAGGCATGAGGTCACATGCTTGGGTTGGGCGGACCAAAACCATCGAGGGCTGGCTCGACGGAGCCCTTCTCACCCTCGGGTAAGCAGGGGTCTCCGGCAAGCAGTATCGTGAGTGGCGCTCGGCCTCCACTACCTCAGTGCCCTCCATCACCTCTCATGCTCTTCGTCGCTCTTGCTCGTGTGCGCTCTGGTGCCTGGGGGAAATGGTTTAGGGTTTGTGGGGTGCAGTGTATTGTTTTATTTGGCCACTGATTGTGTGTGGCCATTGATCTCAGATCAACGACCAGTGTTGATTGGGCCCAATTTTTTCCCAAGAGGGAGGGGACTTTCGTGGCCTAGACAAAGGTTGCGGCCGGTGTGCGTGGTGCCCTAGGCCAGTGATTTTCGGTCTTTGGGCTGGGTTGTTGTGCACAGTATGGGCTAAAATTCCTTTTTATTTTTCAGAATTTTATAATTAGTTTTTCAAGTCTTCCGTTGTGTTTACACTATTTATATTCATCCATGTTCATGCTTGTTATTTTAGCATTATTTATTTTGCTGATTAAATTTGAATCAATGTGAAATTTAATTAGTAAGAATCAATAATTTTGTCTCCTTACCAATGTTGATTATAAAGTTATTATGAATTAATTTTAATTTTTTCCAACGGTGATGTAGTATTAATTTCCTTTTAAGTATGTTACATGTTAAATTTTGACCAACGTTAATATTTTCATGTATTATATTGTGTCTATTGTTTAACCCCCTTTGATAATTGTTCCTTATCAAAAAACATGCTAAGTCATCTCTTCGCCATTAATCCTCTCAATGGTGAGAACTACGGTTCATGGAGAGAATACATTGAAATAACGCTTGTGCTCTGGGATATTGATCTTGTGTTGACGCATGATTGTCCCACTGAACCTACAGAGCCAGTAGTCCATGAGGGTGAGATCCAGGAGACTTTTGCCACTTGTAGGACCGAGACTAGCGACCAGAGAGGGGTGAATGAGCGCAATTTAAAATTCACAAATCTTGATAAAAGCATATGCTATTACTCTCCTGTCAATTGAGATGTGAAGAGATAGTCTGAGAGAACACAAGCATTCAAGAGAGATCAAACAAATTGCTAATGACAAATGGGAGCTTCATTTTGAACTTGCTTGTGGAGTTCAAGGTTTTTGCACTAGCAATCGTAAATATTCCACAAAATAGCAAGTCCAAAAATGATCACAAAAATGATTTACCCATGACAAAGGAGAACATCAAAAGGTCAAATAATTTCGCCTTCACAAGATGCACAAGTGTTCTATGAAAAAGAAACACCTAAATCACTCATAGGCAATTCAACAAACACCTGGTGTGTAGAAAATATGAGCTTGCAGGAATTTAAACAAACACTTGGTGTGCAGAAAATATAGCCTTGTAGGAATTTAGACAAACACTTGGTGGGTAGGAAATATAGCCTTGCAGGAATTTAAACAAACACTTGATGTGCAGGAAATGAGAACATCTTACCTACTTACCTATGGCAGCGGAGGAAAGAAGGTGGCGACACAATGGAGCCGGAGGCAACGCGGGCGTCGTCGCAGTGTGGGCATGGACGATGAAGGAGGTGGCTGGTGGTGCCAGGGATGGCTAGCGGCATCAACGGGTGATGGCCATTAGCGCTGATGATGAGAGCACAATGATGGGGCTGGTGGGTAAAGCTCCCCAGCGGAGAAACAAAGGTGGAAGGAGAAAGAAGGAAAAAGATATGTGAACACTCTCAAATTTTATATTTGCATTGAAATGATTTTAGTTCAGAAGTGTTATCCTAACACATAGCCTCGCCCTATCTTTTATAGCCTCAAGAGACTAAGGAAAAGACTAGACTACCCCAGGGTTACATCCACTCAATACACGACCCAATAGGCAAAAAGGTAAAATCCTACCCCTAGATACTTATCCGATGCGTAGCTTTTGTGGCTTCCACAACTTTGCATCATGATCGTCGGATCTCAAATGTGAGGTCGATGGTTTTGAGCCCAAATCGACAAAGCGCTTTTTGCCCTTGCGCCAGGTACCCAGATTGGACCACCATGACCCCACAACTCTCTTAGTCCGGCAATCGCTCGTCCGTCTACCTGAGTCACACCTAGAAAACGCCACGACAAGTCGCTTTCCACCCTTGCGTCGTGTACCTGTATTGGACCACCATGACCTCGCGGCTCCTTCATCTTGGTGATCGCATGTCCGTGTACCTGAGTCACATGATCACTGCCACGGCAAGTCCTCTTCTCTTCAAAGTGTCTCCCTTTAGAGAACCCCTTTGAAGTGTGTTGATGCCAATATTTGTTAAAGCCTAGAGCCCACCAAGGATGTCGTACGGTCAACAAAACTCAAGTAGAGTCCGGTCAAAAATGGTCAAGGAAGCCCGTCCATGATGTTACAACATGACCGGATGCAGAGGAGCCGATGGAGATAAAGTTGAAAAGAAGATAAATCCAGAATCAGTTAGGATAGAGTGCTTGGACGGCAAGTCTTCGGACTATAAATATGTAACCTTAGTTAGATTAGAAACACACATCTCTATCATAAACTACTCGGCGCATCACCATCCTTGGTTTCCAAGGATCATCCTGGCAAGGTTCGGCACTCGGAGCTGGGCTGCATCGTTTCGATCTCCGATGAAGAGTTGAGTCTCGCAACCCCCGATGACCGTATTGACTAGGTCAGTATCCTCACGGCCGCATCAGATTGATCTCTTGAGGTAAACGTTGAAACAGTACGGTCACTGATTCTCGATGTATTGGCTAGGTCTAAGGCTCAATCAGATTGATGTCTTAGATTGATGTGATCTAGGTGTGATAGTTTGAGGCTTCATCGATTATGTCCGACATCTCTTGCTACTGTATCTTTTTCATGTTGTATACCGTTCATCTAAATAAAGCATGTCTGATACTTTGATATATTATTAAGATCATCATGATTAGCTACTATCTTGGTTAGGTCCGATCTAGTTATTGTGATGATTTTCATGATATAGACATGTTATCTAGCACATTTATTTATTTCTGTCGGAGTACAAGACGACAAGTTATCTTCAATTCAACGCCACATATTATTTGCCCTAGAAAAATTGATCATCGGCCTATGTGGTAACACTGACCAACTTATCGGTCGATGACACGCTCGCCCGATTTCTTCACCCCTAGTCATCGGCCCTATGGTCGATCGACATGATATTCCATGAATATCCCATCCTCATCGCGTTCATCGGCTCGATTGCCGATTGGCTATGCTATTGATCATATTTTCCTGTTTCCTTATCAGTTGCAGGGTCAAACTGATTGGCACGCCTTGAACCCATTTTTCTAAGAATGTAGGACCTACACTGGAGTTAAGAAAATCTATCAGGCCACGCGCGTGTCAAAGTGTGACTAATGGGACCATACTTCAGCAATCAAGCCATGGTGGGTGAACTCAATGACGACAACATCATTCCGATCACCACGGAGTCTTTGACTGAGGAACATAGGGCAGAGGTACAAAGACACGTTAACGCTTTCTAGGAGTTGTGCCTACAAGCCTACAAGATGACTCGAGCAGGTCCCATCTTGAGGGATTTGTTTCTAAGACTAGCGATGACCATGGAGATCAGTCAGCCGACAAAAAGCCCTCATGTCGGTTTCTAGGAGATCGTTGACAACACGCTTCACCACACGCTCATAAACCAATTTAGAACACTGGTCAACACCCTCCATGGACTAATCAAGAAGACTATTGATGGCACTATAGCCCACGAACTGTTACAAGGTCTAACATATCTCCTTGATACTCAGACCAGACTGCTATAAAATCCGTAGCACTCTCGGCCGGCTCCACAGCCGCAAGGACCGACGAGGCTAGAGCAGTTGACCTTCTCGATTGGCCATGAAGGAAACATGGCAACCCAACCACCGGCCCCTACTCGTGGCTTATTGTCGAGTTCGTCGTATAACCTTAAAAGAGGTGCATCGATGTCGTTCTCAGTGGTCGGCCCTAGGTCAATGGGATAGGAGGCCCCACAAGTCACATATGGTGTCGCAAGGAATGTGCTGCTAGACATCGTGCCACCAAGGGCCACCTGATGGTATCTACCATAGGACTGTGAACTTTGGAGTGCATCCTTATGGTGATGAGGGGCAAGATAGATACAACGCTGCCCGACTAGAGCAATATCAGCAAGCCCCAATGTCTGAACGGTACTCAACACCGGGACAACAAGAAGACAACTGGGTGAATTGGATCACAAAGGTTATGAAAGATCAATTTGGGCTAAAGCCCAAAGAACAAATGTACATGTATCGGCGGCCGTACCCAGAATGGTTCGATCGAGTACCGCTACTTGGCCGATACAAGATACCTGACTTCACCAAGTTCTCGGGACAAGACTCGGTCTCCACAATCGAGCACATCAGCTGTTTCCTCACCCAGTGTAGGGAGGCATCGACTAACGAAGCGTTGAGGGTCCAATTTTTCTCACTCTCACTATCAGGATCGGCCTTCGCGTGGTTTGCTTCACTGCTGGTGGATTCCATCAAAGGATGGGTGGATCTGGAGAAGAAGTTTGATCAATATTTCTTTGCCGGCATTCAAGAAATGAATCTCACCAATTTGACGACCGTAAAGCAAAGAATGGACGAGTCAGTGCAAGATTATATCTAGAGGTTCCGAAACGTATGAAGCAGATGCTATAGTTTGAGCCTCAGTGATACCCAGTTGGTGGAGTTGGCATTTTAGGTACTCTTGAACCAAATTAAGGAGATATTTACATCACATGAGTTTGAGAGCCTCTCCCAACTGGTGCAAATGGTATCGGCACATGAGAGCCGATTCCAAGAAGCCAATAGAAACAAGTATCAGAAGAAGGTGGCATACACTCAGGTATACCATTCGGACTCCGATGAGAACAATGACTCAGATGCAGAAGTCGGTATGGCCGAATGGTCTAGAAACAAAAGCAAGTTGCATGCCCTTGGGTGAAACCGGCCGAGAAAGAGGAAAAGTACGACTTCGACATCAGAAAGGCCGATAAAATATTCAATCTATTGCTCAATGAAAAGGAGATCCACTTGTCACCTGGCCATGTGATACCACCTACCGATGAACTGAAGAAGAGGAAATACTGCAAATGGCACAATTCCTCATCTCATCAAACTAACGGGTGCAAAGTGTTCAGGCAGCAGATCTAATCGTCCGTGGAGCACGGCCGAATCAAGTTCGATGATAGAAAGAAGCCGATAAATATTGACTGTCATCCATTTCCTGTCAACATGGTGCACACATACCATGCTGACGATCGGCGTACAAGGAAAAGTAAACGAGCTGGTAGCAATGTCGCTTCCTCTGATCTCATCAGGAAATATCAAAGGAAGTCGAAGGAGAAGATGGATAGTGAAGACAACCATGACTACTCACGTTTCAATCCACATTAGAATTGTGAGTTTTTCAGGCTTTGCTGGAATGAAGGGCTGCATCTACCATCAATGGATGACTGCCCGGGATGTGGTGCCAAGAGTACGTCACAAGACGGTCATCGGCCATGTAGCATCAACACAAGGACATATGATCGAGAAGCCGTTCACCAAAGATTGTCGCCACCATGGGTTTCGACACTTGAAAGGCTCGGCCCCGTCAACTCCAAGGAAATAGGCTAGCCGGCCGATGGCAATGCTGCACCAAAATAACCGCGATGGTGCCCTAGTGATATTTTCATGAGGAGTCACAAGAGAAAGGTCCAACGTATGCGGCAAAGAGAATTGAAGTCACAGAGGTGCGACGAGGAAACGGATCGGACCCGAAGGATCAAGAGTGAATGGCGACTGAAAGATAAGGCCGATCACGAAGATAAGAACATATCAGATAACAACATCAACCCAATCAATGAGGAGTTTCCCAAGATCGTCCTATAAAGATGACGCCAAAGAATAAAGGGCAGACTCGGTCAAAACTTTGCCGCAACCGATGAACTACAGAAATACAAACATCGGACACCGACGACAAACCAAGGATAACCTTCGTAAGTACCTAAATCCCCGATGAGATGAACAGATTAAAGGCAACTACAGCGGGAATACGGGAAAATGCCGAATGGGAGGTATTTAAGTAAGTATTGAGTGATTGTTAATACAAAGCATAAAAGATACACATGCAGAAATAGGCGATACCGATGGTATCACCTTTAGACGGCCGATGCAGAAGCATCGCCCTTAAATGCAAAACACAAACAAACTCAACATCAAGTTAGAGGGATCAATGACAATATTTTATATAGAGGGACAATAGTTTTATTACAAAAACCATTGATGATTACATCATGTCAAAGGAGTGCTTGGCGAATGGCTTCAATCGCCCGCAGCCAAATCGCGTCAACGCTCTGAAGAACGGCTTGGTCCTCGGCATCTGAACCAGAAAAATCTTGGATAAGTCAATGTAACACTACGCGTGACGAACAAATTGGAAAGATGATGCTTCTGGGTTTCAACACGAGCCAAGAGGGAAGATAGAACAATCTCTTTCTCAGTGATCTTCGACTAGACTCTATCTAGTTCCGAAACCAAATTGGCCTCAGCCATCCACAACCGATCGATTTCCCATGATGCGGCCGTTGAATCACCCTCAAGGTGGTCCAAGAGGGCACCTTCGGTCTTCACCATCGCTCTATCAGTCTTCATTGCCTCCAACAGCGATGGTCAACTAGCTCGATCGGCTATCTTCTACATGGCCCGCTGCACCCTTGGCCGGTGAAACTCCAGGAAAGTGGCAGACGCAAGAGCATCGACCAACTCCAGAGAAAGGGATGATAAGATATCATAGAAACGAGTCTCTATCAGACTCAAGTCACAGACTAATACCTCGATCGAGTCTGCCAACCAACATAGCAAATCCATTAAAATTTCCCTCACTTCAAAAGTCAGTGGAGCAGTAGCCAATGGAGCAATACTGTCAACCTCATCGGCATCCAGATACGGGCTGATGTCGAAGGAGAATTGATGGGAGAAAGCCTAAGAAAACAAAAGAAGATTAGATAAAGAGAAATAAAGGCATACTTGTGTCAAAATAAGGGGACTCACATCTGGTGATCGGACTGGAATGGCTGACCGCGGAAAATCGGTAGCAATGGGAGATGAATCAACACCCTCCATCATAATGACCCAGGGAGAAGGTAAGTGCCCCTCGTCAGGATTATCCTGCTCAAGCATCGGTCACATTCAAGGGTCAGCATGAGACACGTCGAAGACAGTAAAAGAGAAACAAATAATGAACAAGTAAAAAACTTGACAAGCAGCATTAGCACCGATAGCCGATGCCTCGGGAGAAGTAACAACACCATTTGGCGCATTATTCCTAGTAGCATCAGCACCTTCAGGCATGGCCCCAGCAACGACCACACTCGCAGTAACAACATCGACAACATCTGATGCATCTGGACCAATGGTGGCAACCCCCAGCATATCAGCAAACTCTGCAACAACTTTAGTGGCCTTCACCGATCGAGAATCGACGGTATCATCATGCAAATGATCAAACACCGCATAGAGGGAGTTGACATCAAGAGAGGGTGGTGGGGGCTACAAATAAAAAATGATGTCCGACATCATGGTTACAAAAATAAGAAATGTTGGTACCAAAGACAAGGACAAACCTGGATGGAAGACAGTATTTCAGCCACCGACAGAGTATGAATGGCTGGGGCTAGCGTAGTAAAAGAGGCGTGCAGCGCCAAAGGAACCGGGTTCATTTGACTAGCGCGGGCCCTGGTAGATCGGCGTATGGTCGGCGTCGGTGCTTGACGTTTGCGCGTTGAACCCTTGGAATGTCTCCCACTTACCCAAGCAATGGGAGTAGGGGCACGAGTTCCCAAATTCTTGATGGAAGATACTGGTCCATATCGTATCGGCCGACCGCTAGAACTCACTGAAGGCGTGTCAAGATCATCCTCCTACGGGAAGCAAAGTTAAGCATACAAGAGGGAGATAATGAAAGCTAATGAAGGGATTGAAATACCCACCTCAGGCTCTACATCAGCTTCACTTGGGTAAAGCCACTGCCGATAGAGCATCGAATGACGGTTAAAGATGTGTTGTTTCAACTCATCCCACCATTGGCAGAAAGCATTGGAAGATGTATGGCATGGAGTCCAAGAGGCAAAATCACTAGAAAGGATCTCATTGGTCATATGAAAGAGGCGATCCCACTCAAGGGTATTCCTGACCTCCCCATGAGTCTAGATTCGAGCAACGAAAAATAAGTGGGGAGGAAGTTTACCGAAGCCCAACTGTCTGACGAAGACCGACAGATGATAGAACTCACAAGAACCTTTTCGAAGAGGGTTGTTGGCGTAAAAGATTACGCTAACAGGTTTCTGTAGAATAGAAACTAACAAACGAAGTGTTTGCGAAAAGAACTGTTCTAAGCCTCCGAAAGGATAACAACTTAGAATAGCTCGAATGTGTGTATTGAATAACTTGTATTCAGTCCTTCTTACAGGGTAAAACGGGGGGTATTTATAGGCCCAAATATTAAGGAAAAGACCTTTTTACCCCTCTATTACAACCGACATAGTGGAAACTATTCGGTACCCTTGATAGGGCTAAAATGGTAAAAGACTAATCTAATAATATAAAAGATAAATCTTCCATCTTAGCTGGCAATAAAGATCTTGAATTGCCTTAGTTCGAAGATGTACTCCGAACCAATGCCTATCTTTGTACTTCGAGCTTGACTCAGGGTATCTTCGAAGATGGACGTCTGGGAACCTTCGAATCCACTATCTGCTGTCATGCTGTTGCGGCAATAACCCCGAAGATGAGATATTTTCCCCCAACAGTAGCCCCTCGAATACGCTTCTCCGTTTAACCTGTAATGTTAGGAGAGCAGTATACGAAAGGAAAAAATAACCAGACATAGGGGTTATTAGATTTCAATTCATCTCCGGAATGTACGAAGATATAAGCTCCGAATCAATCTTAAGATAATTACTTTTCGAACTATCTTAGAACCAACTCAGGAAGTTCGAAAGTCTTTTAGACTTAGAGGAAATAGTCGTTAGCTTTCTGTTCCTAACGGAAACTGTAGAAAGCGTTAATCTCGGAGAAAAGTAACGGGCAAGAATGCGAAACGGCATAGGCTAACGATAAAAATGTAAAGTTTAGGCTATAAATAGATGGCCTAGAACTTACCCGGTTACCTTTTCACTGCTTTCTCGCAATCAAAAACCTTCTGAGCCCTTTGAGTTCTTTGAGCCCTAGCCCCCATTTTCCCTCAAAGCAATCCGGCGACTGCAATGGTGAAGACCAAGGGTTCTGGAGCCCCGTCGGCCTTGGCTCGGCAGCAAGCGGCTGCGGCAGCAGCGGCTGCGACATTGGCGATAGTGCCTCCGGCATCTACAGCAATATCCATGGCGGCAGGAGGGAGAAATCCCCAAAACATCGATGATCAAAGTCTCTGCTCGCCTTCGACGAAGTATTTGGACCAGTCTTTCCAACTGGGATCTTCTACCTGCAAAAGGGAATCGCTAGCAATTGCAGTAGAAGGAAAGATCAGTACCGGAGTGATGATTCGCAAGCCCGGAAAAGATCTTGTTCCGTCACCAAGGCCCGGAGAAGTGGTTGTATTCGAAGCCTTCTTCGAAGCCGGCTTGGGCCTCCCAGCAGTTGATTTCTTAGCGGAGGTACTAGACTTGTTTCATGTTACCCTCCCTCAATTATCTCCGAATGCAGTAGCTAGACTGGCTATCTTCGAATGGGCATTGAGAGCCGAAGGCTGTGAAGGGAGGGCAGATATCTTCGCTGCATTACACAGGGCTTCATGCCAACCTAAAACCTTCGTAGGCCCCGGAGGCGAAAAAGTAGTGGTAGCCTTCGGAAGCATTAATTTTAGGCTCCGGGACGAAAATGCTCTTCAGTTCCCTACTAAGGCCATCAATGCAAGATGGTACACAGACTGGGTTATGAGGTGGTTCTATGCCGAAGTTGGGGCGAGCAACCCTCTGGCCGGACCTTTGAAAGAGATCCAATTCCGGAAGGAAGCCTTAGTGCATCCCGGCCAAGGTCAGCTCGAAGCTCGTCTCAACCTGCTTCAAAGGATCAGCCGAAGGTTAAGCATGCGGGACTTAGCCGAAGAATACCTCGGGTTGCAAATTTCTCCACTGATGGCCAACTGGCCTATCGTCTTCGAAGAGGATTCGGAAGGCGGTCTCCGAAAAATTACCGTGACTTCGAGTCCTGCAGGTAACTTCGAAAACAACATGTATTATGCATATTCAATTCGAAGAAAGACTAACTTGATTTATTTATTTTTTAGCTTCTTCAGCCCCTGTTACTTCGGAGCAAATTATAAGGGCTTCGGAGAAGATTTTGGGCGCCCCAACTTCGACTGAAAAAGAATGGAGAGTTAAGTTGGTCGGGAGTTGGGAGAGGTTTAACAGAGTATGGGGAATGTTGGAACTCACTCCGCCCCCTCTGATGGATTGGGTGCCTTCGGAGAAAGGACCCAAGAAGAGGAAAGCTGAAGCCGGGACTTCGGGCTCCGCAAAGACTCCGGTGAAGAAGGTGGCTCGGAAGCCAAAAAATCTTGCACCTTCGAATCCTGCACCTTCGAGCTCAAGGGCTTCAGTTTCCGACTCCCAAGAAGAAACAGGGAGATTGCTTGTGCGTCTAATAGAAGAAGATGAAACTCAAGGGACTGCACAAGCCGAAGTACCTGCGAACGTACCGGAGTCCCAAGATAATGTTGATCAACCAAGGACTTTGGTAGTTCAGGAAGATGTATTCCAGGACGAAGTTCCTGTGCATGAGAGCGGGGTTGAAGTTACTATAGCTTCGATCCCCGAAGAAGCAACGAGGACTGCTCAGGACGATGCTCCTGCAGTCCAAGACATAACGGCTGATTCGGATGAAGAACTAGCCTTCGATCCACCGAACAGTCCGACGATGACTCCACTGCAAAATGTCGAAGGTAAACTTCGAATAACTTTTTCATGTTTATTTTGAGTATTTATACAATGTATAATACTTTTCACTATTTTTATAGAGTCCACTCCTATGGAAGAAGTCCGTCAAGAGGAAATAATTCCTGGACCTTCGACAACTTCGGAGCCAGCCCAGAGAGTTACTCAAATGGGACCTGGAAGAGGCAAAAGACATATAGAGCCCCTCCCTGCTGTGAGCTCCGGATCAACTCCGTCTGATTCAACAGACGAGAGCCAATCTTCCGGGGAGGGCCAGTCTCCAGTGGCTCCGAAGACCACAGGCCAAAGCTCCGGTCCTTCGCTGAACGAAGATGACCAACATGCAATAAGCATGCTCCCCTTGCTGGCTCCTTTCTTAGGGCAAACAACCGGTCTTCGGACTTTGCTCGAACCTTTGGATCGAGCTAGTCGTGACATAGGGGAGACCAATTTAGTGGCTATCCTGAGCAAGGCTGACAGGATGGAGCTTAATGCCGCTATTGAACGTGCAGCCTACCAGGTACGAAGCAACTGCGAAATATCATAGAATTCATCTACGAATAAATATTTACCTTAGTTTTTTATTTTTGCAGCAAACTGTCTTGGCCCGAGCTGCGAATATATGCAATGACAAAGAGATCGCTCGTCTTTGGGAGGAAAATAGTGTCCTTCAAAGGAATTTTAACATCTCCGAAAGTCGAGTGGCTCAAATGGATAATATAATATCAACAGAGCGAAGGGCCAGGAAAAGTTTGGAGGCTGCGAAGAAAGAGCTCGAAGCAGAAAGGATTGTGCTTCGAGCAGAAGTTGAAAAGTTGCGGGCGGAGCACGCTACTGCGGGGTCCGAGCTCGTCCGACTCCAAGAGGAAGCTAGCCAACTGTTAAACCAGAAGAACATTTTGACCACTGAGAATGCTAGGCTTTCTGGGGTTTTGGGCGAAGTCACTTCGACGAAGGATGCGCTGAACGAAGACAAGTTGAAGTCTGAGAAGGTGGCTGCGGAAGTTATGAGTCAGCTGTTAGATGTCCTGGAGTACTTTGGTACTACTGGGATACTTCCTTCTAACGATAACATCACTCTTCTGCGCCGGTTAAAAAGAATCCAAGGAGTGGCGAAGCAGATGAAGACGGCATGCATTAGATACGGAGAACTCTCCGGACAAGTGTCTGCTGTTGGTCTACTTCGCTACTACGAAGATCTGGGCCGATCAATAACTCCGGACGCAGGAGGGGGCCCAATCACCTTCGACGACGAGCGACTTCTCAAACCTTCCGAAGGTGTGGCTGCTGCTTGGCGAACCTTCCAAACCTCATGGAGAGCCGAAGGTCGTTCCGCGATCAAGGCTTGGATCGACGAAGGCCAACGCCAGAAGCAAGTTCGGACTCAAGCTTCGAGCAATCAACCTCCTCCGAACCCGCAGGTTTAGAAGTACCTTAGGATTTTTGGCCATGTAAAGCTTTATGCTTATAAACATTTATCAATGAAAATCTTGTTTGTTATATTTTTAGGCTTTGCCTCTTACGGAAGACATCGAAGTGTTAGACCTTAACGACGTAGTTCGCTCATTATGGGCTACCTTTGATCTTCTTAAAGCTTATAAACGTCCTCGATTTCTAATTCCTCGAGATGACTCCGGCGTAATTGCGCCCGAAGTAATCAAAGATGTACTGTCTTATATTAAAGAGGAAGAAAAGGAGGTTAATGTAAACACTTTGTCTTCTGAAGACGTTATTTGGTCTGAAGACGAAGATGAAGCTCGAAATAAAAGGCCTGAAGAACTTGGAAGCTGGGAAAGGAGACCCGAACGGCTTCGAACTTGGGCCGAGCTTCAACAAGAACAGAAGGATTTTAGATCTTCGAAGGGGAGCAAGAGAGTTAAGCGCAAAGTTATTAGAACTCCCGGTGCTGGAACTAGTCGTTCCACCCCTAGCTCTAGGGACCGAAGAGGTCTCCGATTCCTTCTTGGTATAGATACCAATTTTTCATAATGTAATCTGTAAACACATTTATTTGAATAATGAATACCGATTTAAAATTGTCTCCATATTTACTAGCCCCTCTTTGGGTATAAGCAACTTCGAAATATATTCAAAGATGGTTATGCGCAAAGAAAAAACTTCGGAGTACAATTTTTTGGGGGTTCGGAGCCCCTCTGTAATCTAAAGATCTTTTAAAATCTTATGAAATGTCTTCGACTATTTGCAGTCGGAAGAATGGCAACTTAGTACCTTTGTTTTATGAAAGAAATCACTTGAGATAACTTTCAAGATACTTTAGTATCTTAGATAATTTGTCACTTTGGACTGTGTTAACATACATTCGAAGCTCATGGCTCAAATTCTGTTTTGCTTTAGCCACCTTCGGCTTATTTTTGCGATCTCTGTCGAACCAATGGTTCGGAGTTTGCAATGGTCTCTTTGGACTCTTTTTACGGATGTCTACCAGCCAATGGCTTGGACTCCGTATATTTTGGCCACCTTCGGCTCTTTTTGCGGAAGTCTACCAGCCAATGGCTTGGACTTCGCAGGATTTGGCCTCCTTCGGCTCTTTTTACGGAAGTCTACCAGCCAATGGCTTGGACTCCGCAGGTTTTGGCCACCTTCGGCTCTTTTTACGGAAGTCTACCAGCCAATGGCTTGGACTCCGTATGATGTGGTTTTGGGCTCTTTTACGGATGCCTACAAGCCGATGGCTTGGGCTCCGGATTATGTCAGCCCCCACGTCGGAAGCTTCGAACTTGCAGGTTCGAAGTCCGAAAATACAACCCAGCTTCATGACACTTCCCTCTCGGTCGACCCCGCGGTTCCAGTGCGTCCACTCGGAAGCTGGAAGTCTATGAGGGGAAGGCACTATCAGGATCATATGCTTTATTAATTTAGAAGATGATTACAAGCGAATTACAAGGAGCCCTTATGCGAAGTATCGCTTTAGGTGCTCCGCATGCCAAGTATGTGCTAACTCTTCACCTTCTAAATTAGCTAACTTAAAGGAGCCAGGGCGCCCTGAACGGACAATTAGGTATGGACCTTCCCATTTATTCCCTAACTTCCCTGGTGCTATAATGCTTCGTAGAACAAGATGACCCGGTCTTAGTTCATTGAGCTTAACCTTCGGGTCAAACCAAGCCTTCGTCTGCTGATGATACTTTGATAAATTTGCTACAGCTCGAAGTCTTGTTTCTTCTGATAAATCTAGCGAAGCTTGTCGTTCTTCTTCAATGTCTGGTTCGGTGCTGCGAAATGATCCTCCTTTGAGCTCCGTTGGAGTCATAGCTTCATCTCCGAATAGTAGTCTGAACGGAGTAAAACCTGTGGACCTTGTTTGCGTAGTCCGAATGGACCACAAAATCTTCGGAAGCTCTTCGGTCCACAGTCCCTTTGCTAATCCTACTATTCTTCGATTTAGCCCTGATAAAATATTTCCATTGGCTCGCTCTACGGCTCCATTAGACTGAGGATGCCTCACTGCAGCAAAACATAACTGAATGCCTAGATCTTCGCAAAACTTCCTGAAGGGTTCTGCGTCGAACTGTGTTCCATTATCAACTGTGAGGTATCTAGGCACTTCGAACCGGCAAATGATGTTCTTCCAGAAGAATTTCTGTACATTGTTCGAAGTGATAGCTGTTAAGGGTTCTGCTTCCACCCACTTAGAAAAATATTCAATAGCTACCACTGCGAACTTCAGATTTCCCTTGGCTACTGGAAAGGGACCAATTAAATCCATACCCCATCTGGCCATAGGCCATACTTGAGCAATGACTTGAAGAGCTGTTGGTGGGCGATGACTCCGTCGACCCATCCACTGGCATCCTTGACAAGTGCGGACTAAGTTCTCCGCATCAGCTGTTATTGTAGGCCAATAAAGCCCCTGACGAAGTGTTTTTCCTGCCAAAGCTCTAGGGGCTAAATGGCTACCACAAAGGCCTTCATGAATTTCTCGAAGAATTTCTTGGCCTTCGCCTTGAGATATACATCGGAGTAGAGGGGAACATACTCTGGCCTTGTATAAAATACCGTTGATTATTTGATAATTTCTGGCTCTAAGCTTTAATCTTGACAGCTGTGGCTCTTCGGGCAAATTTGTTCCTCCCTGTAAAAGTTCCATGATTGAATTTTTCCAATCTGCACTAGGAATGCAAAGAATCTCTGCAGAGGGAATTTGTGGCACCGAAGGTATATTGAGCTCCTCATAGAAAGCATCTTCGGGCACATCCACAGCTCCGGCTGCAGCTTTTGCTAAGATGTCCGCTTGCACATTTTCTGCTCTTGGTATACTCCGAATGGAAATACCCTTGAAGTGTGCTTCGATTTTACGGATTTCTTCTAAGTACTTTGCAAGCTGTGGATGCCGAACTTGGAAACTTTTATCTACGTGCCCTGCTACTATCTGAGAATCTGTCTTTATAATAATTCTTGTAGCCCCTAGAGCACGTGCTTTTCGGAGTCCCAATAAAATCCCTTCATACTCCGCTATATTATTGGTAGACTTAAAGTTGAGTCTTGCGGAGTAAATTGCTCTTTGCCCTGAAGGTGAAATCAACACTGCTCCAATGCCTGCTCCGGATGCTTGGAAGGCCCCATCGGAGTAAACAATCCAAACTCCGTCACTTGACTTCTCCGGAACCAAATTTGCACGTGGAGTCCATTCAACTACAAAATCTGCTAGGACTTGCGATTTGATTGCTATCCTTGCCAAGAAAGATATGCCGAAGGGTGCTAGCTCAACTGCCCACTTCCCAATCCTTCCAGTGGAATCCTTACTTCGAAGCATATCTCCTAAAGGATACGAAGTTGGTACAATTACATTGTGTGCCAAAAAATAATGTCTTAACTTCCTCGAAGCCATTATCAGAGCATAAACGAACTTCTCAAGTTCGGAGTATCTTGTCTTCGCTCCTGATAATGCTTCGGATACAAAATAAACAGGATTTTGGACCAACTTCCCATTGAAATCCACTTCTCTGACAAGGACTGCACTGACAGCAGAACCTGTAGCTGCAAGGTAAAGGAGTAGGGTTTCGTCCGTAGTAGGCACCGTGAGTGTAGCAAGATTACTGAGATACTCTTTAATATCTTCGAAGCTTTTCTGACACTCCGGTGTCCATGCAAAATCTTCGGACCCTTTCAATGCTTTAAATATAGGCAAGCTTCTCTCCGCAGACCTTGATAAAAACCTGCTAAGTGCTGCCAGACACCCAGTCAGCTTTTACACTTGGTTTAAATTTTCCGGAGGAACCATCTTTTGTAGCGCAGTTATTTGAGTAGGGCTAGCTTCAATTCCCCTGCTTGAAACTAAATACCCTAACAACATTCCAACCTTAGCTCCGAAGATACATTTTTCGGGGTTAAGACAGATCCCACATGCCCGAAGGCTATTGAATGTTTCTGCTAAGTCTAGGCTATGCTGGTGCTTTAAAGCACTCTTTATTACAATATCATCCATATAGGCCTCCACATTACGACCTAATTGATGACCTAGAGCCTTAGCAACTAACCTCGAAAAAGTAGCCCCGACATTTCTTAATCCGAAGGGCATTCTTACATAACAGAAGACTCCCGAAGGAGTTACGAAGCTTGTCTTGATTTCATCTTCGCGCTTCAACCATATTTGATGATAACTAGAATACGCGTCAAGGAAGCTTAATAACTCCGAACCTGCGGTGGAGTCAACCAATTGATCAATTCGGGGCATGGGGTAGGGGTCACGTGGGCATGCTTTATTCAAGGATGTGAAATCAATGCACATGCGCCACTTCCCGGAAGACTTCTTTCTGACGAAGACTGGGTTGGCTAACCATTCTGTGTGAGCCACTTCTCTGATAATCCCAGCCTTCAACAATTTCTCAACTTCGTCCTTCGCTAGAGCAGCTCTTTCTGCAGACATTTTCCGGAGTCCTTGCCGAATAGGCCGGGCCTTCGGGTTTACAAGTAAACTATGTTCAATGATATCCCGATCGACTCCGGTGATATCTTCGTCAGACCAAGCGAAGACATCCAAATTTTCTTCTACCACCTTTTCCAAGGAGGTTGCAACTTCTGGGGGTAAATCTTTACCAAATTGAAATGTATACTCTTTACCATTTTAACAATGACCTTCATTGCAATTTCTCCCTCAGGACTTGGTCTCGGAAAGGACTTCTTTGAAGCTTCGGAGGAGGCTGAAAAAATTTCTTCATTATCTTGTACACTGTTTACTTGTCTCGGATCAAGAGGGGGACCATGACCATATTCCGCTCTCTGAGCAATAGCTTGATCTTCGAAGACAGTAAGGACTCCTGCTTGTGTGGGCATCTTCATGCACAAATAATTGTGATGCACCACAGCTCCGAACTGGTTTAGCATGCCTCTTCCGAAGATGACGTTGTAAGCATACGGGGCATCTACAACATCGAAGATTACTTCCTCAGTCCGGGCCAATAAACATTCTCCGAAGGTAACTTCCAGGCCTATTTGGCCAAGTGAATCAAGCGGAGGTCCTGCGAAGCCTTGCAAAGGACGAGCCGCTGGAAGGAGATGCTTCCTGGAAATGCACAATTGATCGAAGGCTTGAACAAAAATGATATCTGCCGAGCTACCTCCGTCAATCAACACCCTTCAAACTTCAGTGCCCGCAATATCAGCAGTGATAACAAGTGGATCTGCATGCGGGAACTTAATACCAGTTGCATCCTCCGCAGAAAAGGATATCGGTACATGAGACCACTCCGGCATTGCAGCTGCAGATGACGAAGTCCCAATATGACCTACTTCCCGGACGTACTCTCTTCGCTGTCTCTTTGACATGGTTCCGAGGTTACCTCCTCCGGAGATGGGGAGAACTACTCTCTTTCCTCGATCTTGCCCTTCCTCTTGCTTTGGAGGTGGCATAACATTGGCCACCAGAGGGTGTCTTGCAGCATCAAAGTTTTCTATCCGCGCCATAGCCTGGACCGGCTCAGGGCGCGTTGCAGCTGGAACTCGGTCGGTAGTACCTCGACCCGAAGTTCTCTCTAGGTACTCTCCCCTTAGGGTAAGTATAGCCTTGCAAGTATCAGTTGCATGGCTCCGATTTTCTCCATGGATGCAGCAGAAAAGGGTCTGGCCCTTGCCAGCCATTTTCCCTGGCGGCCTCCAGCCGCTGGCCTTGTTCCCCGTAGACTGTGGAGCTCTCTGTGTAAACTTCTGTGGGGGTGCAATATTCATGACTTCAGAACGAGGGTGCTTTTGCCCTCTTCTCCGATCATGTTGAACTTCGAAGACTGGTTCTTGCGGCTGTGCCGAAGTTTTCACTTCTACTTTAACTTCTTGCAATATGGACGAAGTAGCGGCAGTTCTTCGAAGCCAACCCTCTTTTGACCTCGCATACTCCTCGAAGTATGACATCAACTGAGAGACCGAAGAGATGCTCTTCCGATGAAGCTTATCCAGGAGGCCTTGATGAGTGACGCCTTCCCGAGCTGCATCAACTACCGAAGATGCAGACAACCCCCGAATTTGCGACTTCGTATGAGCGAAGCGCTTAAAATATTGCCTCAATGTCTCTCCGAGGAGCTGTTTCACCTGGAAAAGGCTTCCTGTTGACATGGGAGGCACGAAGGTGCCTTGAAAATTGCTTATAAACTTCTTCTTCAGCTGCGGCCATGAATTAATTGATCCTGGCTTCAAGGACCAGAACCACCTTAACGCCACTCCTTGAAGAGCTAAAGGGAAGCACTTCGCCATGGTGTCTCGAACTCCTCCGCTAGCTTCAATTGCTAGGGCATAAGAACGAACGAACTCTCCGGGATCTTCATCTCCGGCATACTTACAGAGCTTCGAAGTTTTAAACTTTGGATCAAAGCAAACTTTCTGCAGCTCAGGATGCACCGAAGATTCATTATCGAAGGAGGCGTTCTCCGGGGCTTCGGGATAATCGAGATCATCGTCTTCGGGCACTTCTGGGATAGTTGGGGTGGCTTGAGAGCGAAGCCTGTTCGCAGCTTCCTGTCGCCACCTTGCCACTTCAGCTTGAAGGTTGGCCATTTGAGTGGCCATATCTCCAAGATTGTCTTCATCTCCTCCGGAGGATCTTCCGGGTCTTGAGAACTAGTAGGATCAGTTCGAATTGGGATGGAAGGTGGAGGAGGGACTCCGGGTGGTCGAAGTATGGAAGGGGTTGGCGGAGAAGCTTCGTATGTTCGAGGGATGGAAGCCCCTTCCAGAGTTTGCGGAGGGAATGTCGAAGGCCCTCCGACTTCAACCGTGTCGAATGGTATCTCTCCGGAGATCCGAGAAGATCTTCGAGTGGGATTGCGGGGTGCGCTCCGCTTAGGAGGCATGATGTAAGAAGTTGGTAGAGAACGAAGTTTTTCGGACTAGGTTCCCCACGGACGGCGCCAACTGTTGGCGTAAAAGATTACGCTAACAGGTTTCTGTAGAATAGAAACTAACAAACGAAGTGTTTGCGAAAAGAACTGTTCTAAGCCTCCGAAAGGATAACAACTTAGAATAGCTCGAATGTGTGTATTGAATAACTTGTATTCAGTCCTTCTTACAGGGTAAAACGGGGGGTATTTATAGGCCCAAATATTAAGGAAAAGACCTTTTTACCCCTCTATTACAACCGACATAGTGGAAACTATTCGGTACCCTTGATAGGGCTAAAATGGTAAAAGACTAATCTAATAATATAAAAGATAAATCTTCCATCTTAGCTGGCAATAAAGATCTTGAATTGCCTTAGTTCGAAGATGTACTCCGAACCAATGCCTATCTTTGTACTTCGAGCTTGACTCAGGGTATCTTCGAAGATGGACGTCTGGGAACCTTCGAATCCACTATCTGTTGTCATGCTGTTGCGGCAATAACCCCGAAGATGAGATATTTTCCCCCAACAAGGGTCATTAGTGAAATTAATGGGTAGAAGACAAGGAAGGATCGCATCCATAAAAGTACGAAGGGACTCTTTGTCCTGGAACACCTCGGGGAGGATTAGCCAATGAGGGCACTCATATTCAGAATAGTGTTAGGAGGGATACTAGAGGGTCCGATCAAAAAACCCAAGTTAAAAACCTCTAAAGCAAGTGGCCAAAGAAGCAAGAGAGAAAGGAAAAGCAGAACGGCATGTTGCCGCCTCGCCTAAGGAAGAGCAACGACGATATACAAGAGTAGTTGATTCTGGAACAATGACAGGCAAATGCATGTGAGTAAGAGGAGGTCCTCCAACAACATCGGCCATGTACACATTAAGCCAGAGCTGGATAAACCACCACGGGCCGTTAAGATGGCTGATGGGGTCACCAGCCAAGAGCTTGGCCGATGTGAGATGAAGAATATGATAAGCGGATCCAAGGAGGTATCGGCCAAGGGGAACCATACACGAGAAACAAGGCGTTCGACCATTAATTGGAACTGGAAAGTTGGGCCCAAGGCCAATACACAAGAGATGAACCTTTCCAACCACAAGGTAAGAAAGGCTACGTGTTCATGAACATCCACTGGGACAGTCTTCTTGTTGTGCCTAGCAATATATTGGTCCCAACTATCAAGGGATTTGCTACCGAGATGATGGCTTGGTTTGGAACAGAAAAAAGGGGTCGCCTGATTAGTCTATGTCAAGGTAGGTTAGGAAAACAACATCAAGCAAGGAAGGACTCATCGGACCGTGACCAAAGGCAAAAGCATTTAAGGCATAAGACCAAAAATAATAAGCGACCACCAGCATCGACTCATTTTGGTATGGTTCGACAAGGGAAAGACTGATACAATGGACGATGTTATTTTACTCCCAATCAGCACGGTCGGAGGCTGATACCCTGATGTACAAATCACGCCAGCCGGGGAGAGAAGGAGGAAATGGTTCAAAACTGGATTGTCAGACCGAAGAAAGCATAGAAGAGAATTTGAAAGGGATTCAGCATTAATAAAGTCTGTAGGGTCGGGTTTACCCATAGGTCCTAAAAAGAACAAGACGGATGAGTGCTAATGGGGATGAAAACATGGGTCTATAGATTCTACAAAAGGGAAAAGAAGCAAAAGAAAAAACAGTAAGTCAAGGTAGCAAACGAACCAAGAAGAATCGAAGAAAGAGGATGCCAAAGAGTTTACCTCGGGGACTGCGCCGATGGTGGACATCGCTGGTGATGCCAAAAGCTTGGGACTGGCAAAGAAGAATGAAATAGTGAGTGGCGGCAGTCATAAGAAAACAGTGGCAAGCTCGGGGGACAAATGCAGAAGCAGTGAGCAGAAAGCATGAAGAAGAAGGGCGGAGTGACCGGGGTACTTATAAAGCAAGAAGCAACTCCTCGGCGGCCGGGTCAAGCCGATTCCACTAGATTTGGTGGGGCCACCTACAACGTTCGGCAAAAGGTAATCATGAGTACAGTTTTCAAAAGTGCCGAGATCTTTGCAGGACCAAGATTATAGAAACCGAATCTTCGACTTAAAGATCACCAATACAAAAAATTGTGTGGGATGAAGCCTGGTCCGATGTTGCCATGCATGAACATATATACGTCGGACCAGGAAACACCCAACACAGTCTTAAATTTATGAAGATGAAGAAGTGGCAAGATGACAAGGAAATTATGAAGTCGAAACCCTAGGCAAAGTTACGAAGATGAAGGGTTTCGACTAGCAATAAAGTAAAAGGACCGTGCAGATGGATGATTGAGAAGACGTGGTAGCAAGGATAATGAATGTTGTTAATTTCGAAGCATCAGCAGCCACTTAATGCTCCGAAAATGGGGCATGTGTTGACTCCAAGATTTGGTAAAGACCAGAGCCCACCAAAAATGTCGTACGGTCAACAAAAGTCAAGAAGATTCCGGCCAAGATGGTCAAGGAAACCCATCCATGCTGTTACGACATGATCGGATGCAGAGGAGCCGATGGAGATAAAGTTGAAAAGAATATAAATCCAGAATTGGTTAGGATAGAGTGCTTGGATGACAAGTCTCCATACTATAAATATGTACTCCTAGTTAGATTAGAAACACACATATCTTTCAAACAACAATTTGGCGCATCGCCACCCTTGGTTTCCAAGGTTTATCCCAGTGGAGTTCGACACTTGGAGCTAGGATGCATAGTATTGATCTTCGGTGAAGAGGTGAGTCCCGCCACCCTCGAAGACCATATCGACTAGGTCAGTATCCTCATGTCTGCATCATATTGATCTCTTGAGGTGAACGTCGAAATAGTACGGTCACCGGTTCTCGGTGTATTGGCTAGGTCTAAGGCTGCATCAGATTGATCTCTTAGATTGATGTGATCTAGCTGTGTTAGTTTGAGGCTTCATCGGTTAAGTTCGGCATCTCTTGCTATTGTATCTTTTTCATGTTGTATACTGTTCATCTAAATAAAGCATGCCTGGTACTTTGATATATTATTAAGATCATCGTGATTAGCTACTTTCTTGGTTAGGTCCGATCTAGTTATTGTGATGATTTTTATGATATAGACATGTTATCTAGCAAATTTTATTTATTTCTGTCAAAGTACAAGCCGACAAGTTATCTTCAATTCAACACCACATCTTATTCGCCCTCGAAAAATCGATCATCGGCCTATGTGGTAAAACTAACCAACTTATCGGCCGATGACACGCTCACCTGATTGCTTTACCCCTAGTCATCGGTCCTATGGCCGATTGGCATGATATTCCATGAATATCCCATCCTCATCACGGTCATCGGCTCGATTGCCGATAGGCTATGCTATTGATCATATTTTCCAGTTTTCTTATCAGTTGCAGGGTCAAACTGATTGGCACGCCTTGAACCCCTTTTTTCTAAGAATGTAGGATCCGCACTGGAGTTAAGCAGATCTCTCAGGACACGTGTGTGCCAATGTGTGACCAAAAAATGCACCAACAAAGTGCCTCCCTTCGGAGGGCTTCCTTCATCTTCTCTTCTGTTGACAATCACTCATCATCTGGGATCCATGAGGCCCACAGTCTTCACCATGGATCCTCACCACGTGGTCACGAGACTTCGCAGAAATAAGAATGAAGTACGACATAGATCGTGTAAAGTGGAATCACTCGAATCACAAATGCTTAATGGTGATTAAGAGCTCCATCATGGAGTTTATTAGGGGTTCTATCCCACATTGTGATATTACAAATGAGTATATCAAGAAGGTAGAGAGTCAGTACACTGACTCTTCAAAGGTGCATGCTAGCACATTAATTAAAAAGCTCATCATGGAGAAATACCATGGTGAGAGAGTTAGAGAGCACGTACTTAAGATAAGAAACATGGCTTCAAAGCTTAAGCCAATGGATATGGAGCTCTAGGATGATTTTATCATACATTTTATTAGTACATCTCTCTCTAAGTACTTTGAGCATTTTGTGATCAATTACAATTCGAAGCCAGAACGCTGGAGTTTGGAGAAGCTGATTTCCTCCTGCGCACAAGAAGAGGAAATAATTAAGAAGGTACACAGTGATTCAGTTCACCATGTGCAACATAATAAGGGGAAGAAACATTATTCCCCTAATAAGCATTATAAGAGTTACTCTAATGATGCTAAGTACTCCTCTTATAAGTAAAAATGGAAAGCTCCTACGAAGGAACATGACGTCCTGAAGGGCATATGCAGACATTGCAAAATGGAGGGGCACCATATGATTGAAGGACTATGTGGAGTTCCTAAAATGGATGAACAGGAATGGCAAGAACATGATTGGTAAGGATGAAATTACATCAATAAATGAATCTATGTACTTAGAATATTCTACTATTACTTGGTAGATTGACTCAGGTGCAACTATTCATGGTACGAATTCTTTACAAGGATTCACTACAATGAGAATGTTAGTAAAAATAGAAAGAATAATTAGAGTCCCTAACGATATCGAGGCAGAAGTTGAAGCTATTGGAGAACTCCCATTAGAAATTAGAAATGATTGTACTATTATTTTGCACGATGTATTCTTTGTACCTTCCATGAGAAGGAATTTAATTTTAAATTCATGTTTAGACAATGATGGTTATGATTGTCATTTTGGTGATAAACAATGTGTTCCATTATTTTTAATAATAAAGTTTTGGGTCTTTCCTGTGAGCATGACAAGCTTCATTTACTTTCTCTGAATGTCTCTATGAATGTCATAAGTGCCAAAAACATATCATCTAAGAATAAGAACAAGCACAAAAGAATTGGTGATGTATGCCTTATCAAGGAATCAATTCTTCAACCTTTATAATTTCCAGACTTCGAACAATGTATTGATTGCATTAAAGGCAAATACGTCAAACAAATTAAGAAGGGTATGAAGCGAAGCGCGAGAGTTTTAGAAATAATTCACACGGACATTTATGGTTTGTTTCTTGTGACATTTGTGGTCTATTTCTTGTGACATTTGCGGATGGTTATAATTCATTCATAATATTTACAAATGATTATTCGCAATATGAATATATTTATCCAATTAGAGAGCGATCAAAAGATTTGGATAAATTTAAGATATGTAAGTCTAAAGTAGAAAATCAGCGTGATCTAAAGATTAAAATAGTAAGATCTGATCATGGGGGAGGCGACTGCCTGAAATCACATAGGGTTTAGGGAGGTACTACGGTCGACATACCCCTTATGACCATATTCTTGGACCTTTTACAAGGTTTCTTCAGGAAAATGGCATAGTAGACCAATATTGTACACCGGGCGAATCTCAGCAAAATAGAGTGACAAGTGACAGAAAGGCACAATTGCACTTTAATGGACATGGTAAGAAGTATGCTAACTTATTCTACTCTACTGACTAGCTTGTGGATGAAGGCATTGAAAAACCATTATTCATATTCTTAATCGGGTCCCTGGTAAGTCAGTGTCTAAAACACTGTATGAGTTATGGACATGACGAGAGCCTTCACTTAATTATTTAAGAGTGTGGGGTTGTCCTGCTGAGGCAAAAGTATTTAACCCAAATATTGGTCAGTTAGATTCTAAGACAATAAGTTGTCATTTTATTGGATACCCAGATAAATTTAAGGGTTTCCATTTCTACTATCGTGACAGACATATTAAGTTTGTAGAAACGATACATGCGGTCTTTTTAGAATATACTATGATTAGGAGGAGTACGATGCTTTGAGAAATTAGTCTTGAAGGTAAGCAGGTCTATGTACCCACTTATGTGATTCAAGAACCAATTTTTCATGTGCTCGTGATAGAATCAATTTGTCCAGCACCTATGGTTGGACCTTCTAGCAACACCTGTTGTTCATGAGGCTCCTGTCATTTAGGAACTTGTAGTTCTAGATGTTGCTAATGAAGAAAAATAAGAACATCCCCTACACTTAGAAAATTATGTGCCAAACCAAGAAAACATCATAAGATCACAAAGAGTAAGAAGATTAGCTATACTTGGTGATTATGAGGTTTACATGAGTCAAGAAATTCAAATGGAAGACGATCTCGCCTCTTTTGAAGAGGCTATGAGAAGTCCCCATTCACCTAAATGGCTTGAGACTATGGATGATGAGATGAGGTCTATGAGTATCAACAAAGTCTGGAAGTTATAAGAAATTCCTAAAGGAGCCAAAATAGTAGGTTGTAAGTGGGTCTACAAAATCAAACGTGACTCCCAAGGGAATATTGACAGATTTAAGGCTAGACTTGTGGCAAAAGGGTTCACTCAAAGAGAAGGAATAAATTATAATGAGACATTTTCACTTGTCCAATCTAAAGATTCATTCAGAATCATTATGACATTAGTGGCACATTATGACTTAGAATTACATCAGATGGATGCAAAGACAACATTTCTTAATGGGGATCTAAATTAGAATGTCTATATGGCATAACCTAAGGGTTTTATCATAGAAGGAAAATAACATTTGGGATGCTATTTAACTAAGTCCATTTATGGAATAAAACATGCCTCTAGACAATGGTACCTCAAATTTGACGAGATCATTAAAAAATTTTGGTTTAAGGAAAATAAAGTGGAGAACTGCATTTATGCCAAGTAGCAATGTCAATCTACTATTAGAAACTAAGAATTTCTTATCCTCACATTTTGACATGAAAGATCACGGCGAAGGTTCCTATGTATTAGGAATTGAGATTCTCCGACATAGAAATAAGGGGTATTAGGATTATCACAACAGAAGGCATACATAGAAAAAATCCTAAGGAAATACAATATGTATACATGTAAGCCTATGCTTGTTTCGATAGTCAAGGGTGATAAGTTTTAAAACTTTCAGTGTCTTGGGAATCAGTATGAGATTGATCAAATGAAACTAGTTCCATATGCTTCTGCTGTTAGAAGCTTGATTTATTCTCAAGTTTGTACTCGTACTAACTTAGTTTTTTCCTATCGGGATGCTTGGCAAATATTAAAAAAATCCAGACATAGATCACTAGAAAGGAGTTAAGAAATCCTTAAGATATATATAAGGCATAAAAGTTCTCATACTAACGTATGAAAGATTAGATATTGCGAGATGTGTAGATAATGAGAAATCTATGTCAGGTTATATCTTCACACTCACAAATGGAGTTGTGTCTTGGAAAATCTCCAAAAAAACTATGACTACATCCTCAACGATGTGTGTCGAGTTTGTTTTATGTTATGAGGCCACCGAGCAGGCATTATGGTTTAATAAATTTATTCCTGGTCTAAGAGTGGTCGACGATATTGAAAAACTACTTAAGTTATACTATGATAATGAGTCTATAATATTATACTTCCATAACAACAAGAAGAGTGGTGCTACCAAACAGTACAACATTAAGTATTCTGTTATTAAGGAGAAAATGCAAGATCAAACTATAAGTCTAGAGCATATAAGTAACAAGCGAATGCTTGTGGATCTGCTCACAAAAGGCTTACCACCTAGTGTATTCAGAGAATACTTAGCCGACATTGGTTTTAGGGAAAACCTATGATATTTGGATTCTAAGGGCCCAAAATAAATTAAGAATCCATTTCGGAATGGAAAGGTGCATTGTACGTAGTCGTTGAGTCACATAGTATGTAATTGACTATTGTGATGCAATATACTCTATGCATTGATCTGTAATGGAACAAGTACCGAGTTAAGTTAAGAACTAAGTTGCGAGATCTCCGAGAAAAGAGGGGGATCAAATCCATCTCCTTCCAATGGCCGACTCAAAATTCCGCTGATCCCACATGTCCGGATCAAGGGAGCCCAACCGATTATGGTTGAGGGGCCCCCGTCGTACCGTGCCATATAAAAGGAGGAGGCCGAAGCACTTGAACAGTGGTTGTTCATCATGCTAGCTCTCCATCCTACAAACCCTAAGCCTACTCAATCTGTTCTTGGTGCCGAAGTGACGGGAAGTCCATTGACTCCACATCAGCCTCATTGCTGGACTTCTCCACCATCACGTACGGCGATGCCATGGCAGTATCATCGTCCTCTTCTAAACCCAAAGATTTGTACTTCAATTCTCTCTCAGTTATACCTAAGAACCTATACCATGTTACTCCTAAGTGCTACCCGGCTAGACCTAGTGCTTGTGATCCACCTGGAACCTAAGCATTAGTCTATTATTATCCACTTCATCAAGTTATGTGGGGGAATGAAAGCTCTACACAAGCATGCTCATTTGCCTCGCCAGGCTTGAGCCAAGGCCAAGGGCATCATTTTGTAGTTTTAATTTTTGGTTACTTGGCCTAAAAATCTATGGGATATAAAACCTAATTAGTTTATATTACAATCGCGACACGAGACTGATGTGGATATCTCCTATATATATATATGACTCATTGATTGGTCTCAGCCAGAAATAGATAGATTTAAGGTAGGGTTTTGTCTCTTCTCACTATTGCACCATCATTGTAATCGACTCCATTCGTAACGTCGGCGTGCACCGACGAATGAGAGAATAGGTCTTTAAAATCATTCACCTTTATGATTCTGTACCACAAGAAGATGAATAATGTTTTTGAAAGTGCTTAGCACAACTGCTCGAACCTTTCATCACAACTTGTCTTCATCTACGTCGATTTTTGCTTCCCGTCGGCTCCTAAGGCCCACTAATTTATAATAGAGTAATTAATCCCTTGCATACTAGCGTAAAAACAACGCAGGCTTCATTTTTCCCAGCACAAGGTTTGGACGGCAGACTGACCAATATCACGTTTTCGTGTGCATGCTTTGAATTGAATTAAACGACGTTGGACACACATGCATATCATCCTCTTATATATATGTTCATTATTTTGTTAAGCACTTATTAATTAGCACATATACACGATATATACGAGAGACTCAATCGTATTTTGACCAATAACTACTAATATACTTTGTGATTATTAACATGTTTAGATATATATAATCGGTATTGTATATATAATAATAATTATAATGCCCTGAGGCTGAAAGTTGGTTTAATTCCTTTTTTGGCCGGCCCGAATAAATGCCGGGACTGAACCCATGCAACGTACAAATTAATTAACAAATAAAACAAATCTTATCTAAAAGAATGTATCATAAATAATGTTTTATTCAAAATATTAATTATAAACTGTATTACAAATTAATGGTTAAAAGGAGAAAAAGGTTTGGCTTCCGCGGCCTAGCATGGGCAAGATGCAGTTCTACAATCAACTAACATATATGCTGAGAAATGGTCTCGTCGTCTGGTAACTGCTGCATGCAAACAAGCGAAATGTCAATCAGAGAAAGCCAAAGCAGCGCATGCAACCGGCGCCTCATGCGTTGAACGAAACAATGCATCCCTTTATTATCTCTACTATTATAAAGCGTGAGAACGCTTTACAAAGCGTGAGAACGCTCTACGAATTCGATCCGCGTTTTTTCTCCGCTCCCTCCAACCGCCTGCCCGCGCGCTCGCCGCCCCGGGCATGCCAGCCCGCCTGCCCCACGCGCTCCGCATGCATGCAACAAGAAAAGCACGAGAAGAAAAAGAATAAAGGAACTGCCAGCCCCACATGCATACAGGAAGAAATAGAAAAAAAAAAAGAAAAAATGTACTTTTTTGTATTTCAATTCTTTAATTTCTGTATTTTGTGCAGAAGTACGAATTTTATGTAAAAATCCTTAGATTTTTGAAAAATCACGCGAAAACTAAGAATTTTGTGCAAAGGCCCTTGAATTTCTAAAAAATCACGCAAAACTATGAATTTTGTGTATAGGCAGTTAGATTCGCTGAAAATTCTAGAAATACCCTTTTCTTGCATATGTTTATTATTTCTTATATCTCGTTTCAACTGAATTATGGAAAAATAATTGTTGAATCTCTATTTATAATTTATTTCGGATAGTAATATATCACATTGATTCTTATCATCGTAGCAATAAAATAAGTCTCATCGCAAAGCACAAACACCTTACTAGTAGATTAGTAAACCCCGATAAGGATTTACAATTTTCACTATTCATTCACCACTCTTGTCACTGTGTTCTCACGTTCAATATTTTCACACAAAACGTTATCAAGCACTTCGATTATATTTCCCGAGGTTAAAGTGTTGAAAATTGGCCCATGAGGTGGCCCAATTATTTAATTCCAAAGCATGTGTACATGATTAATATCATATTGTCTATTTAGTGGGATAGAGACCTACTTATAAGGTAGAGTTGGGTTAGCTCGGCCCCTATTACGCTATCTTCAGCGGCGATATACAGCCGAAACAGAATTTCGGCTTTTGGCGCCCTTACCACGGGTGGTGATGATAAGAAGTCTTTAATTTTTTCAAAGGTGTTTTGCTGACTTGCCCCCCAAGTGAACTCGGCTTCATTCTTTAGCCGGAGTATAGGGACAAAGGTGTCAATCTTGTCAGACAAGTTAGATATAAAGTGACGTAAATAATTCATCTCGCCTAGCAACTTTTGCATGTCTTTCTTGCATGTCGGCGCTACAAAGTTTTTAATCTTCTCAAGCCTCTTAGGATAAATTTCTATACTTCTTTCATGAATCATGAATCCTATGAATTTGCCTGCCGACATGCCAAAAGCACATTTGAGCGGGTTCATTTTTAAACCATACTGTCACATCCTATCAAAAGCAACATTCAAATCGGCTAAGTGGTTTCCCATAGCATCCGATTTGACTACAACATCATCTATGTATACTTCTAACATAACTCCTAACAAGTCATGAAAGATCAAGTTCATAGCACATTGATATGTAGTGCCAACATTTTTTAAACCAAAAATCATAACGACCCACTCAAACAAGCCGCTAAAACCCGGGCATCGAAAGGCTATCTTGTAGACGTCCTCTTTGGCCATAAAAATTTAATTGTAACCGGCGTTGCCATCAAGAAAACTTATTACCTTGTTTAATAGGTAGCCGATGCTCCACGAGCTTGCGGCTCAATCCGGGCATTTCGCTATACTCCCATGCGAAACAATCGACGTACGACCGAAGAAACTTTGTTACTTTGGCCTTCTCACTAGCCTCTAAATGTTGCTTTACAAAAGTCGGCCTTGGGATGCTACCATCGCCTATGTCTATTTCTTCTAAAGGATCGGCCGACGCAAAACCTTGACCTAATTTTTCTACTTCGCTAAAGTCTTCGATGGCCTCAGCAATACCGCCTTTAGCAGACCGATATTGCTCTACACGAGACTTTAGCCAATCTAGATTACTTTTGCTAGACATAACTACTAATTTAGAAATAGCCATGCTACACCAGCTAGCTTTATAGACACTGGTACGAAACGTCCTCCGGACAAGCTAACGAAGTCGTAATCCGAAAGATCCCTACCTGATAGACATTCTACTTTGTTGTGGATGGTGTCAATTGACACATTGGCTAACGCTACCTGGGCCGAAGTTTCTGCTGGTATGACCTCTACCTCATCGTCATCCCACTGAATCAAGCATTGGTGCAAAGTGGAAGGAATACAACAATTTGCATGAATCCAATCGCGCCCGAGCAGTACGTTGTAGTTACCTTGCACGTCAACGACGAAGAATGCTGTCAGCAACGTCTTGTTGCCTACTGTCAACTCCATAGAGAGTACGCCTTTGGCCTCGGAACTCTCACCGTTGAAGTCGTTGAGCATCAGGTTAGTTTTCTTCAAGTCCTCCTCGCCCCTACCAAGTTTCTTCAATAGCGAGTAAGGAATAAGGTTAATAGTGGTGCCACCATCGACGAGCATCCTGGAGATCGGCTTCCCATCAATGTGACCCTAGACATAGAGAGGCTTCATATGGCGAGCCATATCCTCGGGTTTTTCAAAAATAGCATTGCGCGGGCCAAGGTTCAACTGAGCGACCTAGGCCTCGTCTTGGGGTAAGGCGAACTCGGCGGGCAGAATGATGACGTTGATGTCCATCGCCTGAGGTGCGGGTCCCTCAGAGAGGGCGAGTAGTCGTCGTTGAGCGTGTCGTCGTCGTCGCTTGGACTAGGAGTCGGGTTGGTTATCTCAACCGACTTGATCCTCCATACCTGTCTTGTAGCTGGCCGGGGGTGGATCTCCTCAAAGATGGCATCTCGCTCATCCTCGGCTTTCTCCTCACGCATCTCCTATGCCCGTAGGCATTGCAGACGCCTTTTCTGTGATTTGGACATGCCTAGAGGTGCCCAAAATGGTTGTGGCTTGGTACCAGGCGCCACTGCCCTGTTTCTATTATTTTTGGTTGAAGGGGTACTACCTAGGTCGGCCTCACGTATTTTGCAATCATAGGGCCCTTCGCTGCGGACCCTGCCAATCGGACCAGGCTCCGGCGCTAGCTTTGGCTGGAGTAGGGAACTTACCTCCGTCGGGCTTCGGCGAGGGGGCCTTCGGAATTGGGACTTCCTAAGACCCTACTCTGACCGTGATAGCTTCAGATTCCCTATCATTTGCCTCTTCGCACTCATCTCCCCTGGCTCCGTCCTGCATGAGTGTAGGATCGATGTACCGACTAGAGGGGAGTGAATAGGAGGTTTTTTAAAACTAGTTTTATTTAACTATCACTAGACAAGTTTTTATGAATTTTCTTTTCAAGACAAAAAATCTAGAGATAAATTAAGATTCAACTAAGTCTAAAGGATTGCAACCTAGGATGACACGATTAAATTACTTTAAGAAAGTAAATTGCTCAAAGTAAATTTTCTTGAAGTAAAGGGACAAGAGACAACCGAATTTTATCCTGAGGTTCGGAAATTTGCCAATTTCCTACGTCCTCAATGAGGCGAGTTTCACTTGACCGCTCTCTTCACAAAGCCGCCGGATTCCTCAAGGGGAATGAGCTTGATGATGAGCCGACACTGGAAGTATAACTCTCGGGCCTCGATTATTAAAGGTAGCTCTTTTCCACTTCGGATAAGCGAGCTCGGCCTTCACAAACTTCTGGGTCTTCTCCACACACTTCTTGGAGAGATCATCGAGTTCTCCTCCGATGCGTCTAGGAGGTGGCAACCTCCAAGAGTAACAAGCTGCAATCAAATCTAAGAGGAGAAGATCAAGTGCCAAAGTGCAAATGCAATGCAATAACCGATCACTTGATCACCCTTGCTTCCCAACCGCACTTGTGCTCAATTTTAGTGCTCAAGGGTGGGAGAGACCCTCTAGTGCTCAAGTATGCTCAAATGGATGCCAAAAGTCTAGCAAAGGAGCTATAGCAAGGGTTTATATAGCCACACACACAAATACTAACCGTTTTACTGATGTGACAGGGTGACCCGGTCTAACCGGCCATACTGGCCCGGTCGGACCGGCCCTACCCGGTCTGACCGGCCATCGGCTTGGTCGGACCGATAAGGTCAACTTTGGATTTGTATAGCAGCAGCAGGAAAAAATGTGCACACCGGTCAGACTGGCCCCATGTCTGATCGGATCGCCCAACATATCCCAGTTTGACCGGACCCCCATGTTCGGTCAAACCGACTGTTGCCAGAAAACGACAAGAAGCGCAGTTTTTGCAAACTACTCACACTGTAGCAAATTTTCCACTTTTGCAAATTACTATGTGACCAAATGCTGCTATATGAAATGCAAATTGGCACTTGAATATTAACTCATAAACATGATGCAACCCCTCTTTATAGTCCGACAAAAATAAAATTGAAACCTAGCCTAATTGATTCCTCCAAACACCTCGATCAATTTCTAGTTTTCTTCAAGCCTTTTGCCGTTGCTTTTCAACTCGTCAAATTCTTGGGGTTCTCCATCTGGTGCTCCCTTCACACGGGACCAAAACATTTCCATCACACTCAAGAAAAATATTAGTCCACAAATGTGCGTTTATCATTAATTACCAAAACTCACATGGGGCCTAGATCTTCAATCTCCCCCTTTTTGGTAATTGATGACAAACACTCCAATAATAAAGAGATATTTTGATAAAGTTTCAATAATTAAGCCCAAAGCTCCCCCTAAATGTGAGATAGGGTGTAAGAGATATGGAGCCAAAATATGAGTTACAATATTATGAATGAGACATATGTCCAACAATAAGTGATAGCGAAATATCATAGGAGTAAAATCATTTCACAAACACCAAAGCATAATTAAGAGTTCAACACAGTGTTGACACAGAAATGTGCCCCCGCACTTGGGTCAGTTTGACGATCCAAAAGTGTGGATACTTAGGGACAAGCCTAAGCGTAACACAACACCGACGTCGCGTTCTGACTACCTTAGCCGTGGTAAGGGGTGGAGTCGCCAGGTAATTAGATCACACATAAATAATCCAATTAGCCAAAAGAAATGTATTAAACAGAACAAATCAGAAACTGGACGAAGCCTGACTGATTCGAAGTATGGTGCGAAGGGTGTCGCCGAAGCGTACCTTCGGCGTCTGATGCAAAGTGTCCCGCCGAAGGGTACCTTTGGTGTTCGGACTGATCTAGCACGAAGATAGACTCTAAACCGATCTGGACGCGACAATCGACTGCGAACAGCGGGGTTCGGCGTGAAGTCTCCAATACAGTAAAATACAGAATAATGACTTAGACGCAACACACGAGCATGACTTCATCTGGAGCGGAGTACGAGCATGGCGAAGCCTGTCGTGACGAAGTCTGTTGGCGAAGCATGTCGGCGCGTGGACTCAGACAAACTGACAACAGCGTGATAGTATGGAACAGTCGGTCAATGCAGCAATCTCGCTGAAGGGTGTTCTGGCAACCTCCGAAACTGATCTCTTTGCTCCGAACACCTCCGATGAAGTAGGTCCAAACGTGGAAACCTGCAACAGTGTAGATTCGAAGTACCAATTCGGCCTGAGGACCGAATTCGGCTAAGTGTTGCACTCGGGGCGAAGGTAGCAATCTATTACACAGATTAGCGCATACTTCACAGGCGATGTAACAAGGCGATATCAATCTATTACGTAGATTAACGGATACTTCACAAGCGAAGTAATAAGGATTACCACTGTTCCAAAGTGGCCGTCGGAGGGCTTCCAGGAAAACCCACGAAGAATACAGAAAGTAAAGGTAAAATAAAGTTACGATTCAATGATAGGGCTTTGTGGTTGATTGTGTTGGGGGGTTTAATGAACCGGCCCCACCCCTATATTTATAGGGGCTAGAATTCTAATCTCTAAGCCTAATATAGTAGGATTCGATTTGATCACGCGCGAAAAGACTTAGTCAAAATCGGACTCAATCTCTAACCTTGCCCGAAGTGGGCCTTCGGCCAGGCCCGCTGAAGCCTGCTCCTCGGGCCGAAGCTTCAGCGGAGTGGGCTTCCAAAGGCCTTCGGGCCGAAGGCTATGGGGCCGGCTTGAAGCTTCCGAAGCCCATAGCCTGGTGGACCTTCGGCCCTGTAGGGCTTCGGCCAAAACCAGGACATGTGTATTTTCGGCCCAAATTACCAAAATTGATATTTTGATAATATTAACCGTTAATGCCATTTTTCACAATCAACACACAGCATACTCAATGTAACGCCTGGATTTAACGAAAATCAAGACTTTATTGAATTTCCATAGAAAAACAATAATAACAAGATGTCCATCATGCGACAACGTGCATATAGTCAATCATCCGTGGTTCGCAGACCACATTATTATATAATCATAAAATTTAGAAAGAAACTATGAAAATAGAACTACATGACGAACATCTTCTTCAGGATCGTTTTCTTGACTGGGTCGCTACTCCATAACATCCTCCTCGTAGTACGCAGTCTCTGAAGTGTTTGTCCAACGGGTATGAGTACAGAAGTACTCAACAAGCCACCGAGAATGCAAAATAATGCAGGGTAATAACAAGGGAATGATAATGGCTTAAAGTGCGGAAAAGTACGTTTTTTAGTTGCAACATTTAGTGTAGTCAAAATTAATTATACAGAATAATAAACATGAACAATGTAATATCATCTAACTTGAGGAGTACGTTTTCCCTCCTTACTCAACGGTCCTTACATGCCAAGTCATCATGCAACACTCATAACTATAAACTAAATACGAGAAGTCACGCAACCCGCCCTTGACCGTGGGCTCGACTTTTCAAAAAGATTTAAACTCTGATCAGAGGTGTACTACTGTACCCAGAAGGCACGCACTCATCCCACACACCAAAGTGTAACGAGATGACCCATACCATGGGAACTCGTGCCAAAACCTCAGCATGAAATGCTCCAATCCGATAACACCCTCTCTAGGTTTTGCCGACGCGCCCGACCACTCCGGGCTAACGTCGCACCCCTTTTGTGCCACATCGGTACAAGCCACCCGCAAGTGCTGCTTGACCCATCTCCAAGTGGTGTCTCGAGTTGGAATACCCCATACCTTAGTTAGGACTTACCCACTAGACTTGTGGTTAGTAAGGAAGTGTATTGCAATGGATCCCGCAGACCAGTCCTTATAGTGCCCCGGGTGCTACCGACCAATGCCCTATCTTGCATCCGGAACCCACCATGCTTACACACTTAACCAAAACTCCATAACCAACAAAATTCCAGGGGTGAGAGAATAACAGGGATCATATCGTAGAATCCAAATCTCTACGACTCGTTTTTACCCTATAGCGGTTGTGTCAATACATTGGACACTATCTAATAATACTATTAATATGGTGACAAGGAGTTTAGGCTCAATAGCATGGCTTGGGTTTGCACTTCAAGGTTGGGGATCTGAATAAATATATAATGTAAGACTTTCAATTTGACTAATGCATTTATAACCTATGGGTTTTAGTGATATTTTAAGAAAACTAGGTTCAATATGCTCAAAAATAAGTTTGGTGACTTGCCTTGCTCAGTGAAAGGTGACGGTGGAACCTCCGAGTAGTACTCCGGATCTTCGACGGCGTCGTAGTCTTCTCGATACGAATAAAATAATCATAACATTCAATTAAACAATCCAAAATCACACTACAAGCATAAAGGTTTTGGTTGGGGTAAATTAAGGAAAATAAAGTTATTAATCTCCTGAAATTATTCTTTGAACTTCTAAAGTAATTTCTGGTGGAGTTATGAATTTTCTAAAAAGATATAAAAATGTATCATAATGTATTTTAAACTACCCATTAATAAATAATAAAAAGTTCAGAATAAACCTATTGTTTTTATTGCATAAATATGAAGAGAATAAAAATATAAATTTTCTAAAATTGGAATGGTCAAATTTGGAGTTAAAATGAGCAAGATATGAATTTTTGAAGTTTAAACCAATTTCTGGAATTTATTTTAAATCCAAAACAGTCGTCGGTCCACGGTGAGCCGAGTTCACCGTGAACTCGCGCACTGTGCGCGTGCGCCGGATCGTGGATCGACGTTGGATCATGATCGGATGGCTGCATGCGAGGCGGGGGTTTTAAATAAAAACGGACGCATGAGATTAAAACGTACCGCTTCGTCGAGATCTAATGGGCCAGATTAAACCGGGCGATCGGTTTAATCCCAACTATCGGATCACGATCGTGCGGTCACGGATGAATCCGACATGGCACGGGTATTTTACACGTGTCGGTCGTCTTCTCCGATGACGGCGACGGTCTAGCGGCGACGGTGATGGCTGGTGGCCGGTTCTCAAGGCTAAAATGGGACCAGC
This sequence comes from Zizania palustris, assembly GCA_019279435.1. Classification (NCBI taxonomy): domain Eukaryota; kingdom Viridiplantae; phylum Streptophyta; class Magnoliopsida; order Poales; family Poaceae; genus Zizania; species Zizania palustris. Next base: position 82,963,478 of record JAAALK010000079.1, read on the forward strand.
ACAACACGACGGTTAAGGGGGTACCGGAGATGAGGCCTGGGGTCGACGGAGCATGGACGGCATCGAGCGGGGGCGGCAAAGGTGTTCGGGTCCTCGTTGGCGGTGGGGATCCGTCAGGTTTCATCGGCGAGGGAGGGGTGGGCAAGGTCGGGGTGGTCACGGCGGTCACACTAGTGTAGTCGATGGCGACAGAGGAGGCCTCCGGCGACGGTGAGCGGTGGCTGAAGTCCGGGCGGCGGTGTGGTGTTAAAAAGTGAAGCATAGGCGTTCTGTTCAGTTTTAGTTCAATTGCGTGCGAGGGCTGAACGTGGCGTGGTGCGGGGTTTAAATAGGGACGCCTGTGGTGTAAAATTGGCAGGCGTATACATGGAAAGCCGAGGGGGGTTTCCTTATTCTGGCGAGCTCCTAACATGCATGCGCGTGATTATCCCGGGGCGATGATGCGTCGGTGTAAAGGGGGAAACCATCAGCAAATCATGGGGGTCTTAATGCCGGCGTCAATTTCATGGAATGGGGCCAGCGGCGAGGGGATCGTGGAACTAGGGTTTCGGCCGGAGGGATTTGGGGGCGGTGCGAGGAGGAAGACGGAACTAACAGTGAGGGCCCACTGTCAGCGGGGGCGTGAGGGCGCGGGCGTGGCAACGGTCGGGTCTGACGGGTGGGGTCGGGCTCGACCGGGGAGCGTTGGCACCGACAGGTGGGCCTGGCTCGGGTGCGCGCGCGAAGGTCATTGATGAGCGGGGCCCACTGATCAGAGATGGGGCGTGGGGTGGAGTGGGCTAGGCCGGCCTGAGGAGAGGGAAATGGGGAAGATGGGCCCATTATTGTTTAAATGTATTTCTTAATAAAAAATAATTGCTGAAATTGATTTAAAATACTTGGGTTGCTTCCAAAGGTGATAAAAAATTGTAAAAATTCTCAAAAATACGTCTTGGCTTTAAGATCATATAGAAATTTTCTCAGTCTCTGGTTTGGATGGTTTCTCTAAAATTTTTGTTTATTTGGGCATTTTCAGCTTTATAGAGAATAAAAAAATAATTCCTTTCAGAAAAATATAATTAAATTGCACTTTTACCTTTTTGGAAATTTGGGTTGTTACACTCAATCATAGCATATGCGAATTTGTCTCAACACAAGCAAATAGTTCAAGAAAATAGTTCAAAAGTTAAGAGGTTCTATTACAACCATACGAAGTTAAGTAGCTCAAACTAGACTCTAAGAACTAATCCTGACTTCTCCCCCTTTTGGCATCAAGAACCAAAAATGAGAGGCTAATCCTGGGATGGAGGAGGCTGAGCATCATCAAGGCGGCGACGGCAGCGCTGGTACTAAAGGGGATAGCTTGAAAAAGAAGAAGAATCAAGCCAGTCAACTCGAGAAGAAAACGTGTCAATCTGAGAGTTGATGTGGTCCTGACCACGATTAAGGTTCTGCAGATGGGTATTTATTGCTTCTTGACACAAGGCCATCTGATACATCCTTGCATTTAATTGCTGAAAACCCACTGTCACTTGCTGCAATACTGGATCAAAGAATTGAGCGGCATCCATACCAAAATAAAGAGGAGGAGCATAGGGGCCGGATCCAAAATCCTGAGGAGGAGGAGGAGTATAAGAGCTGATGGGCATGATCTGAGAAGCTGGAAGATCCATGCCCTCTTGAACTAGGTCGGTTGGAGCCAGAGAAGCAGCCGAGAAACGAGGCCTGTATTGAGAATGAGGGATATCCAGGCTCTCAAGAACATTTCTCACATTGCTCGAAATAATCCTCATGATGAAAGGTGCATAATACACTCCAAGTGTGAGGCTTCCCTTAGAGAGGGCCATCTCACTCAGCATAAGGTGGATGACATCAAATCTTTTCCCGGTCATCACTGCGTCCAAAAGAGTCCAAGCAACACCACGAATAGCATTGTTGTTCCCTAGACGAGGCAATATGGAATGACGCAAGATGCGATGTGCCACACTATGCAAGGTCTTCATACCTGTGACCCCTCCAATCTTGTGAGTAGCTAAAGGAAGATAGAATAGAGCCATTTCTTCTTCTGATAAAGGATTATGAGTGAACTCGTCATGCAGTTTAAGGCCAGAAGAGAATCTGATGTCCCAAGCACTTTGAATATCTTGCTTTGATGCAATGCAGAAAACATTTTCAGTCATCCAAGTGAGAGAATCACAAGTGGCCGGAATGAACACTGTGGCATAAAATTGGCGAATAATATCCCAGTTGAAATCTTGCTTCACACTTACTATCTTGTGAATCCCCACTGTCCCAAACACATTTCTAAGTGCTGTCGCCTCTCCACTTAAGTCCCTCCAAGAGATCCATTTATGCGGAGCCAAAGATCAAATTGCATAAGCAATGTTGTACACCTCCCTCTGAAATTTTGTGTGAAATCTTTGATCTGAGGTGTCTCTTGGCCTTAGAAACTGATTGTGATGACGTAGACGGGCAAAGTTTTCTTGATTTCTTACATCCACTTTAAATACAATACTAGCAAAGGGATCCTCATCGGCTGCCGAGGGCTGAGGAGATATTTCTTCATTTTTAGAGCTATCATCCTCATAAACAAAATCTTCTTCACCATCTTCTTGAAATTGCCGTGATGACTGCCCATGGTCTTCTACATGCTTTGAGCGATGCTCATTTCCTTGAGAGTGACCAGTGCGAGGCATGACTGAAGGAATCAAGGAGAATATGAATAAATGAATCAAGGAATAGCAAGATAGGATTATGTGAATGATTGAGATAAATTTATGATGTTGCCAGAGGGAAAAAGTATCGAGGAGCAAAGATGTGCAAAAAGGAGCGCTGGAATAGGGGGCCAGTTTGACCGAGGTAATTAGGCCGGTCTGACTGCTACTACATGGCCGGTCTGACTGCCCATTGCCAGCTGGTCTGACCAGCCTAGCACCCTGGGCAAAAATCCCCTTTTGCACAAAATTTCTCCCTAGGTCAAATCTGTATAAAAATTGCATAGAGGCATGGGAATTGGTACTATGAGGCTAATAATTGAAGAACAAAATGAATTTAGCCTAGGCAAGGTCACATGCAATCCCATGAACACAAACACTAGCCCTAGCCTTCAATTTGAGAAAATCAAGAGATTGGGCAGATGAAAGATTCTTACCGGGAAGGGAAAAAGAAGTCGAGGTTGGACTGGAGAGGAATCTCCGGTTGGACAACAAAAATTGAGGAGGATTTGATTTTGGAGGATTGGGGGCAAGAGAAGAGGAAGAAGACTCGGTTTGGGGATAATAGAGGAGAGAGAAACTAAAAGGAGAATGGGGGGATTAACCCTGCCCGAGCCCCGGTCTGACTGGCCATGGGGGGCCGGTTGGACCGACTCAGTATGGGCAGTCGGACCGGCCAAGCCCACCCAGTCAGACCGATTGCACTAAACCGAGAAGAATTTTTCGATTCAAACCAAAAGAGCAAAAGTGGAAAAACATAGAAAAATAATTTTGGAAAATTTCAAACTTTGCAGAAACAATGTATAACTCCCAAAGTTTATGAAACACCAAATTTTCAAATTTTTGGAGCTCAAATTTAGGTAATTACTCAAATGTACGCTTTGGTTCAAAACGGTCGTCGGACAATTTTTACCGAACTTCAACTTTGAATATCTTTTAGTAGGTTTGTTAAACTTTAAACATTTGAATACAAAAAATGTTCATATGGTCCATCTATACAAGTTTTCTTTTGGGCTTACGTTCAAAAAGTGTTTAGAATTGAAACTAGGAATAACATCCGATTTTGCTCAAAACTAGAATCTATAAGATACTTTTGGGCCAAAAAAGAATTTTCAAGGCCTAGATGCGGTAAGATAAAGTAAACTACCAATCATGGATCTATATAATTTTTGGTCTACTGGTTTACCTCCCTCATTTAGGTCGAGATGTCCGTTGGTCGCCATGGGTGTCTTGATAGGCTTTGCTTCCATCAACCCGAACCTCTTGAGTAGGTCATGAATATACTTTGTTTGGCTCACAAATGTCCCATTCTTGAGTTGCTTGACTTGAAGTCCAAGGAAGAAACTCAATTCTCCAATCATGGACATCTCGAATTCCCTAGACATCATATTACCAAACTCCTTGCAAAAATCTTCAACTTGAGTGAAACCTTGTGACACCAATCTCGCCTTGTTTCATACAACCAACCCGTTCTCATCTTGCTTGTTCCTAAAAACTCACTTGGTTCCAATGACATTGTGCTCCTTGGGTCTTTCCACCAATGTCCAAACCTTGTTTCTTTCAAAATTGTTAAGTTCATCATGCATGGCATTTATCCAATCCGATTCATTTAGAGCTTCATCTATATGTTTAGGCTCAATAGAAGAAACAAAAGAATAATGCTCACAAATAGAAGCAACACGAGATCTAGTTTGAACACCCTTACGAATATCACCTAAGACTTGATCAATTTAGTGATCCTTTGCGGTGGCATTGTGAACCTTGGATGGGATGGTAGGTGATTGATCTTTAACCTCATCTTCATCAAGTTGATCCATATTTTGCGTAGCGGAAGTAGAGGCTTCAACTTGTGTAGAGGATGGAGGTTCTTCATCTTCTTTAGGCTTGATATCACCGATAGACATATTCTTCATCGCACTCATCAAGCCTTCATCACCTACATCATTCAAATTTTCGCGCCCCTCTTGGGAGCCATTAGTCTCATCAAATTGAACATCTGAGGTTTCTTCTACAATACCTTTGCTCTTGTTGTACACTCGGTATGCATTGTTATTTGATGCATATCCAACGAGAAATCCTTCATCACAACGACTTTAAAATTTGTTATTCTAACACCTTTTCTATAAATATAACATTTGCAACCGAAAACAAGAAAATAAGCAATATTTGGTTTTCGTCCAATTAGAAGTTCATACGGAGTCTTTTTCAAAAGATGATGCAAGTAAAGACGATTAGATGCATGGCAAGAGGTATTTATAGCTTCCGCCCAAAAATAGTCAGAGACACTATACTCATCAAGCATAGTTCTAGCCATCTCAATTAGGGTCCTATTCTTTCTTTCCACAACACCATTTTGTTGTGGAGAATAGGTGGCGGAAAGCTCATGTTTAATGCCGAGATCATCACAATAATCCTCAATATTTGTATTCTTAAACTCAGATCCATTGTCACTCCTAACTTTTACAATAGAAAAATTGAATTCGTTTTGAGCCTGTTTTGCAAACTTTTTGAAAATCTCGGAGGTCTTAGCTTTGTCATGCAAAAAGAAAACCCAAGTAAATCTTGAGTAATTATCCACAACTACAAGACAATAGCTATTTCCACCGGTGCTTTTATGAGTTGTTGGACCAAATAAATCAATATGCAAAAGCTCTAATGGTCTAGAAGTAGACATGACACTTTTGCTAGGATGAGAGCAAGTGACTTGTTTTCCCGCTTGACAAGCACTACAAAGTTTATCTTTTTCAAATTTTATATCTTTTAAACCAATAACTAAATCTCATTTTGAAAGCTTATTTAGTTGACTCATCCCTACATGAGCAAGCTTTCTATGCCAACGCCAACCCAAGGAAGTTTTTGCAACCAAAAAAGTTTTTAAATTAGCTTTACTTGAAGAGAGATCCACCAAATAAAGATTTCCAAAATGAAAGCCTTTGAAAACTAAGGAGTTATCATGGATACAAGTTACAAATATTTCTTGAGGATTAAATGTGCATGAAAGGTCTAAGTCACATAGTTGAGCAATAGATAACAAGTTAAAATTTAATAACTCAACTAGTGAAACATTTGAAATAGAGAAATCATTTGAAATAGTAATTTTACCTAATCCCATTACCTTCCCTTTGCTATTATCACCGAAAGTCACTTTCTCTTGATCTTTGGCACCAACTTTAAAAGATGTGAACATTTTCTTATCACCGGTCATGTGTTGAGTGCACCCACTATCAAGTACCCAATGTGATCCTCCGGTGTGGTAGTTTACCTACAAAAAGAAATCAAGCCCTTTTAGGTACCCAAATCCTTTTGGGTCCTTGTAGGTTAGTTACCAAAGCTTTTGGCACCCAAATAGATTTCTTCTTTTCACCTAAAATACGGGTGCCTAAAAACTTAGCATAAATAGAGCCATCATTTGCTCTCTTAAGCATGTAATGAGAATCAAAAACATCACATTTAGGAATCTTATTAATTTGACATTCACCAATCATGTGACCAACTTCATGGCATTTATTACAAAATTTACCATTACTCTTAATAAATCTTGGAGCTTTGTTGGAAGGCTTTTTACCTTTCTTGGGAACAAACCCAAGTCCCTCTTTGTTAAAGTAGCACCTTTGCTCACTCAAGATGTTGTCAAGAGTAATTTTAACCTTGAAGCATCTTTCTAATCTCTTACTTAACTTAGCTACTTGCTCCTTGAGCTCATGGTTCTCAACAACTAATAACGGATCACACGATGATGGTACATTAGTAGAACATAATGAAACATCAATATTAGATGAGCATGGCATGGCAAGCAAGTCATCACATAAAGTGGATATACTAGTCTTAGTTGGAATGGACTTTACAACATTTAGACAAGTATCATCAAAAATATCACATGTAATGCCTACATCCGCTTTGGGCTTATTGGGTGTAGAGGCAAGGAGAGTTTCATGAGTTTCCTCAAGTTTCTCATGAGAGACCAAAAGCTTCTCATGAGAAATCTTTAACTCCTCATATTTAGCCACTAAAGACTCATGTTCTTTCTTTAGAGCTTTAAACTTGACTCTCTCTTTGCCATTTAACTCATTAAGATCTTCAAGCATTTGTGCTAGATCATCATAAGACAACTCATCATCACTATCATCATTTCACTAACATTAGTGGATTTTACCTTAGTACTTCCTTTAGCCATGAGACAAAAAGGAGAGTATAGCGATGGAGCCTCCTTTATCCTGATACCCGCCATGTTCTTCTTTCATGGATTTGAATCACCACCGGAGTCAGAGCTTGAGGAGGAGTCGGAGCTATCTTCATTTGAATCTCATTCTCCCACAAATTCTTCATTTCTACCCTTGTTCTTGTTCAACTTCTTGAAGAGTTTTTTCTTTCCACTCTTCTCCTTATTCTTCTTGTGAGATTTATCATCCTCGCTATCTTGTTTGTTTGGACACCTTGAGGCAAAGTGACCCTTCTCATTGCACTCATAACACCTCACATTCTTTAGACTCCATTTGGTTGACTTATTATCACCATTATTCTTGAAGAACTTGAAGAGTTTCCTCTCTTTTTCATGAACCGATTGAACTTTTTCACAAAGAGAGCCATCTCTTCATCTTCGGTATCACCATCATAAGAAGTGTCTCCTTCCTCTTCACATTTTTTCTCCACCTTGGCTTTCAAGGCGATACTCTTCTTCTTGAATGAGGAGTGATCTTCGGTGCTTCCTTCAATTCTCTTGTTCTTGTAAATCTCATTTGTGTTGATTGTCCCCAAAAGTGTTGTGGGAGTCAAATTTAATATGTCCGAGTTAATAAGGAAGGTCACCAATGTGTCATATTTCTCGGGCAAGGCTCTCAACATCTTTTGAGCAACTTCCAACTCAGAGTACTTTACTCCAACACCCTTGAGATCATTGACAATCACATTTAGTCTTGCATACATCTCATTGACACTTTCATTAGGCAACATGGTGAATGTTTCATAGTTGATCTTGAGGTAGTGTGACTTGACATTCTTCACACTTGTTGTTCCGTCATGAATATCTTGAAGTGTAATCCAAATGTCTTGTGCCGTTGGAATATTGCTTATCCTATTAAATTCTTCGGCACACAAACAATTGAACAAAGCATTTGTGGCTTGAGCATCAAGTTGCATGTCTTTCTTGTGTTGAGTTGTCAACATGGTCTTGTCTTCAACTTCAAAACCTAATTCAACAATAGGCCAAATTTTAAAGCTCATGGCTTTGAGGTGAGCGGCAATACGAACTTTCTAAATAGAATAATTTGAGCCATCAAAGAAATGACTTTTGCCTACGTTGTGAACCACCTCGTCGGACATCTTCTCTCTAGGCGGTAAAGCCTAAATTAAGAGATCAAGCTCTAATACCACTTGTAGGATCGATGTACCAACTAGAGAGGGGTGAATAGGTGGTTTTTTAAAACTAGTTTCTATTTAACTATCACTAGACAAGTTTTTATGAATTTTCTTTTCAAGACAAAAACTCTAAGGATAAATTAAGATTCAACTAAGTCTAAAGGATTGCAACCTAGGATGCCACGATTAAATTACTCTAAGAAAGTAAATTGCTCAAAGTAAATTTGCTTGAAGTAAAGGGACAAGAGACAACCGAATTTTATCCCAAGGTTCGGAAATTTGCCAATTTCCTACGTCCTCGTTGAGGCGAGTTTCACTTGACCGCTCTCTTCACCAAGCCGCCAGATTCCTCAAGGGGAATGAGCTTGATGATAAGCCGGCACCGGAAGTATAACTCTCGGGCCTCGATTACTAAAGATAGCTCTTTTCCACTCCGGATAGACGAGCTCCAGCCTTCACAAGCTTCCGGGTCTTCTCCACACACTTCTTGGAGAGATCACTGGGTTCTCCTCCGAGCCGTCTAGGAGGTGGCAACCACCAAGAGTAACAAGCTGCAATCAAAGCTAAGAGGAGAAGATCAAGTGCCAAAGTGCAAATGCAATGCAATAACCGATCACTTGATCACCCTTGCTTCCCAACCGCACTTGTGCTCAATTTTAGTGCTCAAGGGTGGGAGAGACTCTCTAGTAGTCAAGTATGCTCAAATGGATGCCAAAATTATAGCAAAGGAGTTGTAGCCAGGGTTTATATAGCCACACACACAAATACTAGCCGTTTTACTGATGTGATAGGGTGACCCGGTCTGACCGGCCATACTGGCCCAGTCGGACCGGCCCTACTGGCCCGATCAGACCAGCCCTACCCGGTCTAACTGGCCATCAGCTCGGTCGGACCGATAAGATCCACTTCAGCTCTGTATAGCAGCAGTAGGAAAAAATGCACGCACTGGTCAGACCGGCACCATGTCCGGTCGGACCGCCCAGCATATCCCGGTCTGACCGGACCCCCATGGTCGGTCAGACCGATTGTTGCCAGAAAATGGCAAGAAGCACAATTTTTGCAAACTACTCACACTCTAGCAAATTTGCCACTTTTGCAAATTACTATGTGACCAAATGCTGTTGTATGAAATGCAAATTGGCACTTGAATATCAACTCATAACCAAGATGCAACCCCTCTTTATAGTACGACAAAAATAAAATTGAAACCTAGCCTAATTGATCGCTCCAAACACCTTGATCAATTTCTAGTTTTATTCAAACCTTTTGTCGTTGCTTTTCAACACGTCAAATTCTTGGGGTTCTCCATGTTGTGCTCCATTCACACGGGACCAAAACATTTCCTTCACACTCAAGAAAAATATTAGTCTACAAATGCGCATTTGTCATTAATTACCAAAACTCACCTGGGGCCTATATATTCAGCGAGTCAGTTTGGAGGTACTACGGACAGCCGGTGGATGATATCCCCCTTCGCTGCGTCTGTTTGTCCCTACTAGTTATAATACTCTGAAGGAAAACAAGGGACAGTGTTATGTTGCGAAGTATACTCTGATTGCGATGTGGACGAAGCCCACGGGGTCCCCACCCAATTGTATGGCGGAGGCATCGGTGGCTCCAATGGCTTCATCCACTGCGAGCCGAACCCATTACCCGGAGGGGGGTTTAGCCAGGTTGACGGTATCTCAGATCATATAAGCGAAGGGTCCTGCCAGACCGGAGGTATGTTTGGCCATTGTGGGTCGGATCCTCCCGCTGGAAGGTTCGTCTAGAACAGAGCCGGGTTTGGCCATTGGGGTCCGAACTCGTTCTGCGTAGGGTTTGACCACTGGGGTCCGAAGCCATTGTACGGAGGGTTCGTCCACTAGGGTCCGAAGCCACCGTATGGAGTGTTTGGCCACTGTGGCCCGAAGTCATCGTTCGGAGGGTTCGACCACTGTGGTCCAAAGCCACCCTCTAACTGTTTTGTCTCCTTCGGTTTACTTAGCCTTTTTGCACGGGGGCCTGTTTCCTTAGCTTTTCTTTGGTGCTTGTTTAACAGCATCTGATATGTCACCTTCAGCTTCTTGCAAGCCCTAGCCGAAGGAGACATGTTGACATTCTGTTTCCACATGCCTACTTCAGGGTTCTTAGGTACGAGTGTGCGTGTGCGTGATTCTCCAATAATGACCACTTTCCCTTTAATCGACTCGGCCTGCTCTGGCCGAATCAGCACTCTCTTTTCATTGAAGTCGACGGTGTTCACGGGAAAGAGGTCTTTATCCAGCATCATCATTGGACTGGGGTCTATCTTCAATCGTCCTTCCTCTATGGCCAATTGAACCTGTCAATGAAAAACATTGCAGTCGTTAGTATAATGTGAATGTGAATCATGCCACTTACAGTATGGATGTTTCTTTAGCTCGTCGGCATGTGGAATGACTTGGCCTTTACGCAACTTGAGAAGCTGATTCATCAAGAGGAAATCAAATATTTTATCACACTTAGTTATATCAAACGAGTACTTGACTTCGCTAGGCCGATTCTTGGTCGGGGACGGCCGTAGCTCAGAGCAAGTAACATGTTTTCTCTTAGCATTCCAAACCCATTCGACCACATACATGTCAGCCGAATCTTCTTCTTCCTCCGATTCTTCCTCGTCGGAGTGTTCCATGACGTGGACCTCAGCCCTAGGCTTGCTAAATGTCTTAATAAACTTTTTATCCTTGGCTCGGCCTTCTTGGACCAGAGCCTGTTGCAAGACTTGGCTAACTTCTAAAAAGTGTTGGTTGTCTAGTCTCTCTTTAATTTTAGAGCGCAACCCACTGAAAGCTAGATCTATCAAATCCCTTTCTGAAATATTAAGACTAAAACACCGGTTTCTTGTATCTCGAAAGCGCTTGATATACTCAAAGACGCTCTCGCTAGATTTTTGTCTAACTGATGTCAAGTGTGAAAGCCTAAGTTCTGTTTCACCAGTGTAAAAGTAGTCGTGGAATTTTTGTTCTAATTCAGCCCACGTTTGGATAGAGTACGGCGAGAGCGCTGAAAACCAAGTGAAAGCGGTGCCGGATAGTGAGAGAGAAAATAGTCTAAGTTTTAAAGCGTCCGACCCACTAGCTTCTCCACACTGTGCTAAAAACTAACTGACATGCTCTAGTGTGGTTTTGTTACTCTCACCGTCAAACTTGGTGAATTTAGGGACTCTATAGTCGCGAGGGTAAGGTATCATGTCGAAATGGTCGGGGTACGTCTTCCGGTAAACCCTAGCTCAACCCCTAGGTATGAAGCCGGTGCACTCCCTAAACAGTGCACGGATTCGCTCCTCAATGTCATCCTAGCCTACTACCTACATGCGTCTCTCATGTGGGGGCACGACATGTGGCGGTATGTCGGCGTGTCGGCCACGGGGTTCTTCCTCATGCGCTAGCTCGGGATGTATGATGTGTTCAAGCCTATGTGCTTGTGCATGTGGCGCGGGCAGCGTGGGAAAAACTAGCGTCGGTGTAGGTGGAGGCGGCACATGGTAGGTGGTGGTGCTAGTCTGGTCGTAAGCATGGTGACTGGTCTCGACCATGGATATCGAGGCTGGAGCTGTAATGGCTTTGTTGGTACTACCATCAGTTCTGTTGTAGACGTGATTTATCAGAGGTACACTAGCAATCGGAGCTGGAGGTGCGGCCTCGATAAAAACGAACCTTCTAAGTGTCGCCTCTACCTGGGAGCTAACTACCAAATCTAGACGGTTGGCTAGCGAAGCGCTAACAACTTGATCTACTTATGCAGCTATTTTTTTCTCAATCTCTAAAGAAGATAAACATGGTGATACTGGTGTTACCTGGGTCTGAGTGAGGTCGGGGATGTTGACGTCGTGCTTGATGAAGCCTGCGCGTGTCTTGATGTAGCTTCCAAGCATGAGGTCTTGGCGTGCCTTCATCTTCGCCTCGATCTCTGCCCGGTCTTATGCGGGAATATCTTGAAGGATAGGCGTCATGATGTTGAGGTTGTCGATATCTATGCCTCATGGGATCCATCGGTGATGTAGACATAGTAGTCGTTGTAGATGTACCGACGGCTGATGTAGATGTACCCGTCATGTTGGCGTAGCCCTCCCAGAAGAGTCGCCAAAAAGTGTGTTGACACGAAAACATGCTGTAACATCCCAAGATTTAAAAATAAATAAAATAAAGGAAATATATTTTCAGGGAATTAAAGGAATTATTTAATTAAAGAAAACCCTAAAAGAGCCCTACTAAAGCCAAACAGGGAGAAATATTCAGAATTTCAACTCAGAAAATTTATGATAGAATCCAGAGGCCAAGATATAATTTAGGGAATTTTTTAAAATTTTTATCAACAGTGATTCAACTCTTCAATAAATAAATGAATTACTGGAATTATTTTAAATTAGAAAAGCATTTTAATTTATAATGGGCCTCAACCCTCAATTCGCCTCCAGCCCAGCCCAACCCAGCCGCGCGTCACTGACAGGTGGGACTGACCTGTCGGCGTCGCCTCCCGCCTCTCTCTCCCGCCCGTGCCCCACTTGGCCCCGCCTGTCAGCCTCACCAGCGCGCCCCTCTCTCTCTCTGGTCGCCAGGGCCCACCTGTCGGACCTTCCTTTTTCGTTCGCCCGCCGATAGGGGGGCACCTGTCGGATGCTTCGTCTCCGATGGAAGGGGATCCCCCCTTCCAAACCGGTGACCCCCTCTCCATTTCTCGCCGCCAGCCACCCGTGTCCACCGATCCGACCTCGGATCACCCTCCCCAAGCACCGGCGCCCTCTTTCCATCCTTAGCCGACGCGGTTTCGCGCTTAAGGTAAGCTTGGCCAAGAATTTGGAAGCTCGCCGGAGAGGAAATGGAAACCTCTCGGTTCCCTTCCGTTTGGACGCCGGCGACCCCCTATTTATACCCCTACGATCACTGCAGACGAGACCTCACACCCTCGTCGCTAGCCACACATTCCCGAGCCCCCACCACTCCTCTTCGAGTTGTAGGACCGAAAGTAGCGACCAGAGGGGGGGTGAATGGGCGCCTTAAAAATTCTTTCGAATCTATGGCCTGTTCCCAATACCCAACGCACCTCAAAAGACTTAGCAGCAGAAAATAAACAGATAGCCTAAATCTAACAGGTATCTAGCCTAGAGGCAGCTGATGACAAACAGAAGACTCTCAAAGCAGTGCTAATAGATAGATAAACAATATACACAAGACTAGGCAAGGCAAACTTCTCAGTAAAGCAATCTTGGTGCATTATGAGAAAGAAGAGAAGTTACCTGTTCAATTCTGTCTCCTGTTCGAAACTCGGCGAAGCTTGCTTCGCAGATCGAAGCCTACTTCGCTGGCCGAAGCCTGCTTCGGAGGACGAGGCCTACTTCGCAGGTCGAAGTCTGCTTCGAAGGTTGGTGACGGAGCCTTCTTCAGAGGTCAGTTGCGAAGCTTGTCCGAGGTGCCGAAGGTGTTTTGGTCAAACCTAGTTCGAAGGGGCAGGGAGCGAGGTATACTTCGGAACGAAGTGACAAAGTCGATACCTGCTTCGAAGTGTGTACTTCGAAGGCAAGGCTTCGGACACAACTTCGAACCGAGCACTTCGAACCTAAACCCTCGAACAGGAAACTTCGAATACAACACACAAACGAACAACCTTCGAACAAAAAAGTGAAGCCTGCCACACGACAGAAAACCAAGTCGGAAGCCAATACACTACCTTCGAAAAGAGCAAGCTCCGAAAAGAGAAGCGAAGGGTGACATGCCACACTGAAGTCAGTGCGAGGCCTAGCGAGACTACGAGCTTCGAACCCAACTTCGAAATCTATCGAAGTATGGACTTCGAACAGCTGGAGCTGAACCCCCTTCGCACTAACGTTCGAAGTATGTGATGCTGTCGTTCAGAAAATGCTTCGAAGCTTAGCAACACAGAACGCAAACCAAAAATCGAAGATCGAACGAAGGCTTCGAAGATGTTAGATCGAAGCCTGCCTCACGGAGCTGAGGGGCTTCGAACAGAGAAGGCCTTCGCCAGAAACACAGTCAGAAAGGTGATAGAGCCTGTCAGCTTCGATCAAAAAGCTGTGCAATAGAAGGTGAAAAAGCTGCACAGAACACTGTAGCTGCAAGGAAGTAGTACTACTTGCAACAGCAAGAACTAGTACTACTAGAGTGAAGAACACACCCAGCCGAAGCCTCCAAAGCCTCAAAAATCACGGGAGGACTTGCTATGCTAATGAAATGAATCCATTTAAAACCTTTGCAGATGCAGCACACACAACGAAATAGGGCATTTACTACAACATTAAATGCAAGGCAATAAACACAGGAACATGCAGCCTGGCTGCGCACAACAAGAAAGAGGAGGGAGAAAGCAAGAGACAAAAAAGTGACCCAAAGGAGTAGTATTGAATTCAGCCAAAAAGGGTAGTCCAAACCCTAGGGATTGGGGTCCTATTTATAGGCTCCCAACACTAGGAACATTCCACCTGCCCCTTAGGGTTTTTACAGACGCAAGAATAAAGGAAAAGACTCTACTGCCCTTAGGTATTTTTACAGACACGACTGACTGACTGTGGGCCTAGAGTTACAGATGACTTATCCGGAAGCTAAGTTTTCGTAGCGACTACGGCTTCTCTTCTGGACAGTCGGATACAAGATCAACGGTTGTCAGTTTTGCGCCGAAACTGACAAAGCCTCCACCGACTTTGCACCAGGTACCCAGATTGGGCCGGCCCGACTCCGCAGCTCTCTCAGCCCGGCAATCGCTCACCGCCCGTGTACCTGAGTCAACCCTGGTCAACAGCCCAGTGGGTCTTCTACTACTTCTGGCCCATGTACCCGGATTGGGCCAGCCCGACTTCGCAGCCTCCTCTGCCCGACAGTCGCTTGCTGCCCGTGTACCTGAATCACACGCGGCCCATGAAACAGCAGATCTCCTCTCTTCTTCAGTCCTCTTTGACTATCGTTGATAATGACTCATCACTTCTGGAGCCATGAGGCCCACGCTATTCAACATGGCTCCTCAATCTCCCCCTTGATGAGTGCATTGTCAACATTCCTCTTCTTCAGCTCTTCAGCACCTACGAACAAATGTGGAAACACGAAAACAAAACACAAGAAAACAAAGAAGAAGAACAAAATAAAGTAAAAGTTTAACCCTAATGACCGAAAACCAAACAAAAGCAAGAAGTGGTCATTATGGTTAACCAAAACGTAAAAGCTCAAAAATGAGTGCGATTTCAGAACAACAAGGACCCTTAAACTCTGATCCCAAATTTTCTCCCCCTTGTTGACAAGTGAACTCATCAAGCACTCAATAGAGACACAGACTCCCCCTGAAGTGCAACTCCCCCTCAAATATGCAGTGAATTCAACTGGAGTGCAGAAGGAGTGTAGGAAGCATGCTTCTCAGATATGATTGACTGCAATTACAACATCTAACAGATACGGCAAAAGACATACTGTAACGATACATGGCATGATCAGTGCAACATATGATATCTAAAGAAAGTCATTTGTACGCATTTTTCAGTTTTTGTAAACAAAAGCATCACCACATTTTCCAGTTAACAAGCAAGGTAAAGCATGAGATGCAGAAGCTAACTGATATCTACTAAGATAAGCATCATCCAAAACAAGTTGCTTCAGCAAACTTGTTGTCTTTTTAAATTTCAGGCTTTTTCATTTTCCTTTTTCATTTTTGCCAAGGGTTATTTGCATGTCAAACCTTATGCTAACCGACCAAGTCAAGCCTAGGCCAGAACTGGACCATCAGAAGCTTAAGACATTGGTCTTGGCACACACTACACTGTCCTAGTTCATACCAAAGTGCTATGGTAAGCAGTCCAGAACAATGCAATGCGACAAGGCAAACCCACTTGGATCTTTTCAACTCAAGCATAAAAAGGCATGGAATTCTCATTCAATTTTTGATTTTTATCATTTTTATAGCACATTTTCCATGTTAAAGCATAAAGATGTCCAAGTTGCATATCTGCATCTATGTGAGGAACTAGCTACAAGGCATATAACAGATAGCAAAAGCATTCAGCCTACACATGCTAGTTACCAGAAGCAATGGTGATTAAGTTTTCAAGTTTAAAGCATAAAAGCCATGCATATGACAGATATCAGACATATCAAGTGAACTGAACCAAAGCATGATCATTGACAAGTAATCAAAAGCATGTACCAGCTAGAATAAGTAAAGCAGTTCAATCATATAACAGAAGCAGGCTCAAAAGTGTGATATGTGAATATGCAAGATATGAACACACACAGAAAGACTCAAGAAAAGAGTAAAGAAGAAAGAAAACTGACGCAAAGTATCCTAGAAAGGATACACAACACCCAAATCCCCTCGTAAACGCTCGAATGTAGACTGATCTAGGGGTTTGGTGAAA
This sequence comes from Zizania palustris, assembly GCA_019279435.1. Classification (NCBI taxonomy): domain Eukaryota; kingdom Viridiplantae; phylum Streptophyta; class Magnoliopsida; order Poales; family Poaceae; genus Zizania; species Zizania palustris. The sequence continues at coordinate 82,979,900 of JAAALK010000079.1, forward strand.
ATGTCAACCAACTGATGATGGGTATCAACATGAACAAGGTCAATGACACCTTTCTCATATTGATCCCGCAAGAAGTGAAAGCGCACATCAATGTGTTTGGTTTTTGAATGAAGACATGGGTTTTTCCCTACACTAATAGCACTGGTGCTGTCGCAAAACAATGGAACCCTGGTATGAAAGAACAACCCAAAATCTCGTAGAGTGGAAATCATCCAAACCAACTGTGAGCAGCAGCTAGCAGCAGCTACGTACTCAGCCTCTGTGGTCGAAAGAGCAACTCCAGATTGCTTTCGTGAAGACCAAGACACAAGAGAAGAACCAAGAAACTGGCAGGTACCGGAAGTCGACTTGCGATCCAGCCGGCACCCACCAAAGTCGGCATCCGAAAAGCCAGATAGATCAAGAGATGATGATGCTGAATAGTACAGACCGAGATCGGGCGCATAAGTGAGATACCTGAAAATGCACTTGACAGCCTGCCGGTGAGACGCGCGTGGTGAAGACTAAAAACGCGCGCAAAGTCCCACGGCAAACTGAATGTCCGGTCTTGTTGCCGTCAAGTACAACAGCGAACCGATCATCCCTCGAAACTCCCTTTCATTGACCTTGACGCCGCTCTCATCCTTGTCCAGACCCCTAGAAGTGCCCATCGGGGTCATCTGCGGCTTCAATTCACCACCAAAGTCAAATTTCTTAAGCATATCACGAGTGTACTTACCTTGGTGGATGAAGGTGCCGTCCTTGGTCTGCTTGATCTGGAGCCCTAAGAAGTACTTGAGCTCACCCATGAGGCTCATCTCAAACTCACTGTGCATCTGCTCAAAAAACTTGGACACAAGAGAATCAGTAGTACCGCCAAAAATAATATCGTCCACATAAATCTGAGCAACTAAGAAGTCTGAAGCAACTATGAGCAAAAAGAGAGTTTTGTCCACAGAACCCATCACAAAGCCCTTCCCCAACAAAAATTGCTTTAACCGGTCATACCAAGCCCTGGGGGCTTGCTTCAACCCGTATAAATCTTTGTGCAACTTAAAAACATGTCGAGGAAACTTAGGGTTCTCAAAGCCGGGGGGCTGCCTAACATAAACTTCCTCCTCTATGAACCCGTTCAGAAAAGCACTCTTAACGTCCATTTGAAAAAGCTTAAAACCCTTCGAAATAGCAAAAGCTAGAAGAATACGAATGGACTCAAGACGGGCAACAGGAGCGAAGGTTTCTTCAAAGTCAATACCTTCCTTCTAGCAATAACCCTGGGCAACTAATCGAGCCTTGTTGCGCACCACAACCCCATCTTCACCTTGTTTGTTCTTGAATACCCATTTGGTGCTTATGGGGTTGCATCCTGGTGGCGGCTCAACTAGTGTCCAAACCCGATTACGGACAAAATTCTCAAGCTCTTCTTGCATAGCATTAATCCAATTAGAATCAGAAAGAGCATGAGAAACGTCTCTGGGCTCAAAAGATGCAACAAACGCAGATTCAGCAAACACAGCAAGAGAGGCAGAAGAACGCAAAGTTCTCTCAGTCAAATCACCAATGATGAGCTCCGAGGGGTGATCACGCTGAACTGCTCGGGTTCCCTGGTGATCCGAAGTCACCTCACTGGAGTCAGCAGCTGGCACCTCTGGACTCGACTGAGGGGGCTCGATCGTAGTGGAAGAAGTGATCAGAGGTCCGCCCTCATCCTCAGTCGAAGTCTCAGAAGGTGTGGGCTCTACGGGGGATGCAGAAGGCCCACCCTCATCAGCAGCTGGAGTATCCTCATCTTCCTCAAAGATGGACTCTCCGAGCTCATCATCACCAGAAAGCTCAAAAGAAGGGGTCAAAGAAGGCAAGGACTCATCAAATGAAACCTCACAAGTCTCGACAAGCAACTGGGATTCAAGGTTCCAAACACGAAAACCTCGTGAATGCAAAGCATAACCAAGAAAAACACCATCCCAGCAACGTGACTCAAACTTGTCCAAATGCCCTCCCTTCTTGAGCACAAAGCACTTGCAGCCAAACGCTCGCAAGTGGCTCACCTTGGGCTGTCTGCCAAACCGCAGTTCATATGATGTCTTACCAAGGTAAGCTCTAAGAAAGATGCGGTTGGCCAGATAGCAAGCCGTGTTCATGGCTTCAGCCCAAAAACGCCTAGGAGTCTTGTGCTCATTGAGCATCGTCCTGGCCATCTCGACTAGCGTGCGGTTCTTTCGTTCCACAATGCCATTCTGTGGGGGAGTGTAAGGAGAAGAAAACTGATGGTCCAGACCCTGATCACTACAGAAGTTGACGAACTGAGAGTTCTTGAACTCAGAGCCGTTGTCGGAGCGAATTGCTCGCATCCGACCATTGTTCTCATTCTTCAGCTTCAAAATCAGGTCGTGGACAAAATGAAAAGTTTCATCCTTAGACTCCAAAAAGAAAACCCACGAGAATCGAGAAAAATCGTCAACAATTACAAGTGCATACCACTTCCCACCGACTGAGCGTACCCGAGCTGGACCTACAGTGTCCAAATGTAAAAGCTCGCCCGGATATGAAGTCATCACCTGAGTCACAGGTGCGTGAGAAGCGGCAACCATTTTCCCATGACGACAGGGATGACAAACTAGATCCTTCTCCATCTTAAGCTTGGGCAATCCTCGGATGAGGTCCATAGAGCTTAACCTGACTAGCAGATCAAAACTCAAGTGACCTAACCTCCTATGCCACTTCCAGAGCTCAGAAGAAGATCCAGCAATCAAACAGCGAGAAGGGCCAAAAGAACTAGAGAAGTCAATTCGAAAAACTTTACCGAAAGGTAAAATCTGACAAATCAAAGACCCTCTAGAATCAACCACAGAAGAGTTACCCTTCTTAAAACGCACTTCCAAACCATCCTCAAGAAGTTGCGAAACAGAAATCAAGTTGAAGTTCAAATTTTTAACCAAAGCAACATTCTTTAAAGAGAAATGATCTGAAATGCGAATTGAGCCTATGCCACTTACTTTCCCTTGACCGCTGTTCCCGAACGTGATATATTCTTTGGAGCTCGGGGGAGTGAGACTGGAGAACCATCTGCGATGTCCCGTCATGTGGCGAGAGCATCCTGAGTCCATGATCCAAACATCCTCCAGTCCCCGGTCCTGCACAATCAGTGTCTGTAAGTGGGAGCAAATGGTCTGGCACCAGGTTTAGCAAAAGAGCTAAACCAGTGTCGAGCCATCTGCTCAAAAGATGGAAAGCGAAAACCATCAAAAGAGTTTGGACCAAAACGCGGCTCAAAGCGCGGTCCTCTATTCTGCCTAACCCTGCGGCCACGAGGTCCAGAACCGTAGCCAATATGGTCTGGAACTCTGCCGGAACGGACACCACCAACTGGAGCACGGGCGAGAAAGTCGTCTCCTCTACCACCACCTACACGACGCAGCCTGGCCTCCAGCCTCTCCCCGCGCCGAGGAACACGCAGTCTACCACCCTGCTGGTAGAACTGCTCCTGACCACCACGAGCACGCTCTGCTCTCTCAACCCGCTTCCTCCTGAAGCAAAACTCCGCAAGATGCCCGTCTCTTTGACAGTACTCACAATGATAGGTAGGCTTCTTGTGATGTAGTTGAGGCTTGGGGTTCTTGGGCTTAGTGGTGATTGGTGTTGTCTTCTTGGGCTGAGAGGGTCCAGGAAGAGAGTCTAGAGAAGAGTGGAGGTGTTTAGGCTTAGGAACCTAGATAGGTTTCTTGGGTGGAGCTTTGGGTGGTTCATGAATCACTCCATCCTTGGGCTGACAAGCCTGGGAGGTCTCAGTGGAGTGAGTCTTGGGATATCTCTGCTCAGGAGTCATTTTACTCCACTCCACTGCCCGGCTAATGGCACTCTCAAAGTCAGCCTTGGTGTAGGTGTAACCTACCCCAAACCCATCCTGCCTCTTGAACTGCTGGATCATCATGCCAAGTTGTGGCTCTCTGGCACTGATCCAACTCAGGATAGAACGGAGGTAAAAGTTCTCATTCTGAGAATCTGCTAGCTCCTCTCTCAAGGAAGCTAGAACCTCCACCTGAGACGAGCAGGTCTCACACTTACTCTCTACTTGGACAGACTTTTCGGCTTTCAGCTTAATCAACTCCATTCTAAGAGACAGGCAGTTCTCACAAATAGTGGGTGGAACTGACAGTGTCTCAAGCTCTAGCCTCGTCTGGGCAAGCTCAGCTCTCAACCTCTCCAAATCACCCAAATGCCCATTACCCTTGGATTTCAGCTCAGCTAAGGCAGCTAGATGAGATGGGCAATCAACACAGGGTGCGACGACAGTGGCTTGAGCATCTTTCAGCTCCAGCTGAGCGCTTTCAAGCTTAGTGGCCAAAGCATCCCTCTCCTCAACCCTTTCTGTGTATCTGGACTTCAGAGTCGACAGGTCACACAGAAGCACCTCACACTTCGGGCACTCACTGCTATCACCCAAGCAAGGGGAAGAAGATAGACTCTCAATTCTGCCGTTGGCTACGGCAAGCTCACTGTCTAACTCGTCTATCCTCTTCTTAGCCCCCCTAAGCAGTTTTTCCCGATACTTTAACTCCTGACGATTGCTCTCAAGTAAATCAACAATTTCTCGCTCATAAGATGATACCTTGTTGTCGTCGTCGTCGGAGTCGTCGGAGGAGCTCTTTCTTCTCTATCCCCAAGAGCCATTGAGCAGAAGCTCTTGCGGGATCTTCGGCGCTGGTGTGAGCGGCTCTTCGGCTTGTCTCCGAAGGCCATGAAGCAGAGGCCCGCCGGATCGTCCTTGTCCTTCCCCTTCCTCATGGCGATCTCCTCATCGCTTGAGCTCGATGAAGAGGAAGAATACGTGGCCTGCTTGGAGTAGCTCTTCTCCATCTCGGCGAAGAAGGCCTTGTCGCGCTTATTGTTCTCTCGCCGGTAGTCCCTCAGGGCCTTCTTGAAGAATCGAGTCTTCGGCTTGCCCTTGTTGAAGGAAGAGCTGTCGTGCTTCCCAGAGTCGTGGAAGCCACCACCCGTGCCCTTCTTGTGTCCATTGCGCTTGGGGCAGTCGGCGATGAAGTGTCCTAGATCACCACACTCAAAGCATCCGGATTTTGTGCCGTGTCTTTTGAACATTCTCTTATCATAGACACGACGCACCCGGTTGTTAAAAAGACACAAATCATCATCTCCCAACAACTCAAGCTGGTCCTCAGTGATAGACATCAAGGAGAACCCAGCACAGCTCACAGAAGAGGGATCAACAGAAGGTGTAGCAAGGGCCATGGATTTTGATCCAGAACCAGTGAGATTTGATCTCAACTGGATATCTACCTCAGTGGCCTTCAGCTTGCTAAACAACTCAGAAATGGTCAAGGTATCGTAAGAAGTGCTCTCAACGATAGAGGATACCTTGATCTCCCAGATCTTTGGGTCCAAGGTATGGAGAACCTTGAGCGCCTGCTCGTGATCTGAGACTAACTGAGCACCCTCAGCCTTGTTGTCCCGAAGCTTGTTTATGATCGACTGAAAACGACCAAACAAAGCCTCAACAGATTCACCCGGCTTCTGTGTGAAATTCTCATATTCACGCCGGTAGGTCTGATAGAGCCGAGCCTTGACCTGTGCTGTCCCCTCATGGTGTGCCTTGAGGGTAGCCCAGATCTCTCTCGCAGTGGAGAGATGACTCACACGCTCAAACTCAGTGGGACCTAAACCAGAAAACAGAATGTTCACAGCTTTACTGTTGCTCAGATGCTGAGCAATGATACCAGCAGTACCTTGCTCAGTAACTGGCAAAATGACAAACGTGGTGTGAACGCAAATGTCCCATATGTCCGAGCCCTGGCTCATGAGATAGGCTCGCATGCGAGTCTTCCAATAATTATAGCCATAGGCTTCCAAGGACGGGACCTTGCCAGGAGACGTCATGGTCACTACTGGGGTTTAGAACCGGTTAAGGTATGGAAAAACCCTAACCTCGCTCTGATACCACTTGTAGAACCGAAAGTAGCGACCAGAGGGGGGGTGAATGGGCGCCTTAAAAATTCTTTCGAATCTATGGCCTGTTCCCAATACCCAACGCACCTCAAAAGACTTAGCAGCAGAAAATAAACAGATAGCCTAAATCTAACAGGTATCTAGCCTAGAGGCAGCTGATGACAAACAGAAGACTCTCAAAGCAGTGCTAATAGATAGATAAACAATATACACAAGACTAGGCAAGGCAAACTTCTCAGTAAAGCAATCTTGGTGCATTATGAGAAAGAAGAGAAGTTACCTGTTCAATTCTGTCTCCTGTTCGAAACTCGGCGAAGCCTGCTTCGCAGATCAAAGCCTGCTTCGCTGGCTGAAGCCTGCTTTAGAGGACGAGGCCTACTTCGCAGGTCGAAGTCTGCTTCGAAGGTTGGTGACGGAGCCTGCTTCGGAGGTCAGTTGCGAAGCTTGTCCGAGGTGCCGAAGGTGTTTTGGTCAAACCTAGTTCGAAGGGGCAGGGAGCGAGGTATACTTCGGAATGAAGTGACAGAGTCGATACCTGCTTCGAAGTGTGTACTTCGAAGGCAAGGCTTCGGACACAACTTCGAACCGAGCACTTCGAACCTAAACCCTCGAACAGGAAACTTCGAATACAACACACAAATGGACAACCTTCGAACAAACAAGTGAAGCCTGCCACACGACAGAAAACCAAGTCGGAAGCCAATACACTACCTTCGAAAAGAGCAAGCTCCGAAAAGAGAAGCGAAGGGTGACATGCCACACTGAAGTCAGTGTGAGGCCTAGCGAGACTACGAGCTTCGAACCCAACTTCGAAATCTATCGAAGTATGGACTTCGAACAGCTGGAGCCGAACCCCCTTCGCACTAACGTTCGAAGTATGCGATGCTGTCGTTCAGAAAATGCTTCGAAGCTTAGCAACACAGAACGCAAACCAAAAATCGAAGATCGAACGAAGGCTTCGAAGATGTTAGATCGAAGCCTGCCTCACGGAGCTGAGGGGCTTCGAACAGAGAAGGCCTTCGCCAGAAACACAGTCAGAAAGGTGATAGAGCCTGTCAGCTTCGATCAAAAAGCTGTGCAATAGAAGGTGAAAAAGCTGCACAGAACACTGTAGCTGCAAGGAAGTAGTACTACTTGCAACAGCAAGAACTAGTACTACTAGAGTGAAGAACACACCCAGCCGAAGCCTCCAAAGCCTCAAAAATCACGGGAAGACTTGCTATGCTAATGAAATGAATCCATTTAAAACCTTTGCAGATGCAGCACACACAACGAAATAGGGCATTTACTGCAACATTAAATGCAAGGCAATAAACACAGGAACATGCAGCCTGGCTGCGCACAACAAGAAAGAGGAGGGAGAAAGCAAGAGACAAAAAAGTGACCCAAAGGAGTAGTATTGAATTCAGCCAAAAAGGGTAGTCCAAACCCTAGGGATTGGGGTCCTATTTATAGGCTCCCAACACTAGGAACATTCCACCTGCCCCTTAGGGTTTTTACAGACGCAAGAATAAAGGAAAAGACTCTACTGCCCTTAGGTATTTTTACAGACACGACTGACTGACTGTGGGCCTAGAGTTACAGATGACTTATCCGGAAGCTAAGTTTTCGTAGCGACTACGACTTCTCTTCTGGACAGTCGGATACAAGATCAACGGTTGTTAGTTTTGCGCCGAAACTGACAAAGCCTCCACCGACTTTGCACCAGGTACCCGGATTGGGCCGGCCCGACTCCGCAGCTCTCTCAGCCCGGCAATCGCTCACCGCCCGTGTACCTGAGTCAACCCTGGTCAACAGCCCAGTGGGTCTTCTACTACTTCTGGCCCATGTACCCGGATTGGGCCAGCCCGACTTCGCAGCCTCCTCTGCCCGACAGTCGCTTGCTTCCCGTGTACCTGAATCACACGCGGCCCATGAAACAGCAGATCTCCTCTCTTCTTCAGTCCTCTTTGACTATCGTTGATAATGACTCATCACTTCTGGAGCCATGAGGCCCAGGCTATTCAACATGGCTCCTCACAGGTTTCTCCTCTGCCCCCACACGATCACCTCCGGTCACCGTTCGCCACCGACACAAGCCACCCCGGTCCACGCCACTGCCACCGTCGAGTCCGTCGTCGACCGCTCATCACCAGCCACCCCTCGGTTGGCCGTAAGGGCCGCCGGATCGCCGTCGCCGCCCACCACCCGAGACGTCCTCGCCATCTACCCTCGCCGCCGGTCGCCGTCCGTCGCCCGCCATCGCCATCACTGGTACCATCGCACTCCTCTCACTCCCCTCTATCTGTTTCCGCCGAGAGCTAGGCCCCTAGGCCCTCGCCGTCGCCACCGCACCCAAGCCCACCAGAGCCGGAGATGAAGGGGGAAAAGTACCCCTTACGCCCGTGCCGTGCTGGACGGCCCCCTGACCGCACAATCGTGATCGAAGGGCTAAGAGTAAATCCCTTCGGGATTTAATCCTGGCCCTTGATCTGGTCAAAACAGTATCGGGCGATCTCGACCGTCGATCGCCACTTAAGCCTTCCAGCCTCGCGCCCAATCACTGGATCCAAATCCAACGGTCCTGGTTGATCCGGTCCACGCGCATAGTAACCCAGTCCACCGTGGGCCTGGCTCACCGTGGACCAGAACCTATTTCCTGTTTAAACAAAATTCCAGAAAATTGATTTAAACTTTGAAAAATCATAACTTGCTCAATTTAACTCCAAATTTCACCATTCAAATTTTATTAAATTCAGCATTTTATTCTCTACACATTAATGCCATAAAAACTGTATGTCACTGTTGCCCAAAATATTCTTATTAATTAAACAAATAAAAACCCCTTAGGGATAAAATTGTTAATTCATAAAATAAATTAGGAAAAACCTTAAAACCTAATCTTTAATGTTTTTCAACATAACTTGAGAATAATAAAGCTTTATTTCACATATTAAAAGCCCTAATACTTGTATGCTTATTGTTTTGTGATATTAGGATTGTTTATTAAATATATGTTTACTTTTTCCGTATCGAGAAGACTACGAGTTCGTCGAGGAGCCGGAGTTTTACCCTGAGGTTCCACCATCACCCTTTGCTGAGCAAGGCAAGTCACAACCCCCATTTTGATCATCATTGAGCCCATGTTTTAATAAATTATCGCTATAACTCATAGGATAATATTGCATTAGTCAAATATCAAGCCCTACACTATATTTATTAGACCCCTATCCTTGTGTGCAAACCCAAGCCATGCTTATTGAGCCTTAACTCCTTGTCACTCTACAAATATTATATTATTTAGTGTCCAATGTACCGACACAACTGCTATAGGATAAAAAGAATGAGTCGTAGATAAATGGATTCTACTATATGTATTTCCCCATTATTCTTGTCTCTGGACTCTGTTGGAGTTGGCTATGTTATAAGTATGGTGGGTTCCGGGTGCAATCTAGGGCATTGGTTGGTCGCACCCGGGCACTATAAGGACCGGTCTACGGGATCTGTTGCAAAGCACTTCCGTACTAACCACAAGTCTAATGGGTAAGTCCTAACTAGAAGTATGGAACAATCCGACTCGATGCACCATAGTGGAGGGGGCAAGGGGCAACCTGCGGGTGACTTGTACCGACGTGGCTCAAGGGGGGTATGGTGTTGGCTCGACGCGTCGGGGCACCATATGAAACCCATAAGAGGGTGTTGTTGGGTCGAGGTGGACCATATGGAAGGTTTTGGCATGAGTTCCCGTGGTATGGGTCATCTCGTTACACTTTGGTGTAAGTGATGAGTGCGTGCCTTGTGGGTACAGTGGTACACCTCTGATCAGAGTATTTAAATCTTTTCGAAAAGCCGAGCCCACAGTTAAGGGCGGGTTGTGTGACTTCTCGCAGTTAGTTTACAATTGTTTGAATGGTTGAGTTATTCATGGCATGTAAGGACTATTGAGCGAGGGTGGGCTGACTGTACCCCTCGAGTTAGAAGATGATGATGCATACACATGTTTACATTTCAGTACTAATAAATTGATCACATTTAATTGCTTTACAAATTATGCTCTTCCGCAAAATTAGCCACTATCTCCCTTGTTATTACTCTGCATTATATTTGCATCCGGTGGCTTGCTGAGTACATTTGTACTCACCCCCATTGACTTACACCACTAGAGCCCGTCTACTACGAGGAGTATGAAGGTCTGGAGTAGCGACCCAGTAAAGGCGAGACTGGAAGGATGCATTCATCTAGGACCTTTGATTTATTAGTTTCTCTTCACCTTTATTCACTTTTGTACTAAATACGGTCTACGAACCATGAATGATTGCTCGTATTGTACGTGGTCGCATGATGAACGTCTTGGTTTATTGATTTTCTATGGAATTTCAATAAAGGTCCGGATTTATTAAATCTGGGCGTTACAAGATTGTAGCAGAGCCGACTTGACTGTAGGATACCAAACAGACCTGACCCTAGGACTTCTAATAACTATATTTTTCTTACAAAATTACTTACCCTCTCATCTTCTAGAGTTTCACAAAAAATTTCTCTCTTTTGTAGATGCCGGTCCATACCATGAGTGGGACTCTTCGCGACGAGGCCGGATTCATCCGTGAGCTTCACATGCTCGTCGACTTCCTTGGATTCATCCATGAGCCCGCGTTCCATGGGATATTTCCCGATGCGAGCGAGAGCTACTGCGAGGTAACGGTCGTCATCCGCCCCTCCTCCACGCAGCCTCCCTTCTACACCCATGGAGTCGGAGGGCCTTCATTCGTGATGGCCAGCCAGCGCGCTGCACTCCAGGCCCTCGCCGAGCTTCGATTGGTCTATGACTGCCATCTCCGTGACACCGTCTACCGCTTCATGCCCATGCGTACACCAGGGAGTCACCGCAGCATCTACATCATCCCCCTCACTCAGAGAAACTCCGCCATCGCCCGCACCATGAGGCTTTTGGAGGCTATGGACAATCTTCACACGGAGGCCGTCCTCAACGCAGATAGCCAGCACGACACCATCGACTTCTACCGCCATACATCATAGAATCTGAACCGCGAGAATGCCGATCTTCGTCGCCAGGTCCAGCAGAACCATCATTTGACCACCTAGGTGGAGGAGCTGAGGCGTCAGAACGAGCTTCTACGCCGGGGCGCCACCGTCACCGCACAGCTTCGCCATCAGCTTAAGGAGTTGCGGAAGGACCTAGAGGAGGTTGCCCCCCTTCTGCCCCACAAGCGGAAATCGCTCCGGATCCCCACAGTCAGGCCCAAGAGGATTTTCTGCAGTGCACCTCCCGCCGGACCCTCCAGATCCACCACCCCGACCATCTCCACCGAGCCTGTGATCGAGACGTCCCCCGAGCTGTCTTAGACGTAGTTTTTACGGTTGATTGTTTACTTTCTATTGTTTTGGATTGTATTGCCACTCATGTCAAATATAAGGCATGGGTGAAGATTAAATAAAAGAATTATATGTAATCGTAAGGATAACATATTTTTGAAATAAAAACTTAGCCTCGTTTCCCCTAAAAGATTATTGTCTATTTTGGAAACTTCAGGATGACTAACACTCAGGGATCCGATGCTCCGCAAAACGGAGGGGACAATGGAAACTTACCCCAATCGGGAGAACCTGGACAGAGGCAGGCCCCAGTAGCCAACCACCCCACGTTGGCCGAGATGATGGCCAACCAGAATCAGTTGGTAGCCGCGCTGTTGAATCAAATGCAACAACAGCAGAACCAGATGCAGGAGCAGCAAGCTCAGTTCTTCCGTCTTCACCAGCAGCAGCCCAAGATTCCTCGACCTGCCACTCCCGCTCCTGCACCCGCCTCTCAGCTATTGGAGTTTCTCTGAGTCCGCCCTCCCATGTTCTCGAGCACCACCAACCCCATGGAGGCTGGTGACTGGCTGAGGATGATAGGGAAAAAGTTGGACCTCCTAACTTGCACAGAGCAGGAGAGGGTAGCCTTCGCTGCCCACCAAATCCAAGGACCCGCTACGGAATGGTGGGATAACCTGCGCGAGACTCTGCCGGAGGGACATGTCCATACTTGGGCGGAGTTCTTCGCCGCTTTCCGCGTGGCCCACGTCCCGGATGGCATTATTGCCCAGAAGAAACAAGAGTTTAGGGACCTACAATAAGGAAGCAGGTCCGTAACGGAATATCTGCACGAATTCAACTGGTTGGCCCGGTATGCGCCTAAGGAAGTCTGTATTGATGCGGCCAGGCAGTCTAAGTTTCTCCGGGGGCTGAAGGACGAGCTTTCCCTTTAGCTGGTCTCCGGAGACTACGCCAACTTCCAAAAGTTGGTAAACAAGGCAATCATTCAGGAGATTGAGCAGAACAAGGTCGACCTGAAAAAGAAGAGAATGATCGCCTTCCACCAAAACCAAGGAATGGCACAGAGGCCCCGCTTTGCACCTCCCCCACCAGCGCCCCAATATCATCCACGCCTAGTGTACCATCCAACGCCACCCGCCGCCAACGCCAGAGCCGGACATCCTCGCCCCGCTCCCGCCGCACTGGCCGCTCCAACTGCCCCTGCCAAGAAAGCAGAGGTTCTGCGCGACAAGGACGGCAAGCCCATGATATGCTTCAACTGCCGCCAGGAAGGGCATCATTCCCACCAATGCCCCCATCCCAAGTGTACACAAGGAGTCGCGGCCAACCCTGCCGTCCACGCCCGCATCAACCATGTCTCCGCCGAGGAAGCTCAGGCTGCCCCCGAGATCATCATGGGTAAGTTCACAGTACATTCGGCCCCTGCAGTAGTATTATTTGATACTAGAGCTACGCACTCCTTTATTTTGACAACTTTTGTGGAGAAGTATAATCTGAACAAATGCGAATTAACATGACCAATATTAATAGCCACCCCTGGCAAACAAACCCAAGCCTATTCTTATAGTCCAAGGGTATGGGTAGATATCCAAGGCAAAATATTCTGGGTCGACCCCATCCTGATAGAATGCCAATGCCTGGATGTAATTTTAGGAATAGATTGGCTCAACAAACACCAAGGTGTGATAAGCTATGCCCGGAGGCAAGTAACTGTGACCAGTGAAGAAGGGACTGTGGTCACGTTCCAGATGCCAAGTCAGAAGTCCGGAAGACCTCGTCTACACCAGATTACTTTGGAGGAGATACCAGTGGTCTGCGAGTACCCGGACGTATTTCTGGAGGATTTACCAGGGATGCCACCCAAAAGGGACATTGAGTTCCGGATTGATCTAGTACCCGGAACCACTCCCATCTACAAGCGACCATATTGGATGGCCACCAATGAGCTAGCTGAGATGAAGCAGCAACTGGAGGATCTTGAGAAGAAAGGATACATCAGACCTAGCACATCCCCGTGGGGAGCCCCTGTCATCTTCGTTGAGAAGAAGGAGGACAAGGCTAAGCGTATGTGTGTGGATTATTGAGCCTTGAATGAAGTGACCATCAAGAATAAGTATCCTTTACCCAGGATCGATGATCTATTTGACCAGCTGAAAGGAGCCACAGTATTTTCCAAGATCAACCTGTGGTCTGGTTATCATCAGCTAAGGATTCGAGAGGAGGACATACCCAAGATGGCATTTACATCTCGCTATGGACTTTATTAGTGCACAGTCATGTCCTTTGGATTGACCAACGCCCCGGCTTTCTTCATGAATATGATGAATAAGGTGTTTATGGAATACTTGGACAAGTTTATCGTGGTATTTATAGATGACATTCTCATCTATTCCAAGGACAAAGAGGAGCACAAGACTCACATCCGATTGACCTTAGGAAAACTAAGGGAACATCAGTTATACGCCAAGTACAGCAAGTGCAAATTTTGGACAGCGGAAGTAAAGTTCCTTGGCCATTGGTTTGGCAGGATATTATCGGCGATTTATCGAGAACTTTTCCAAGATAGCCAAGCCTATGACCAAGTTGTTGCAGAAGGGAGAGAAGTTTGAATGGACTCTCGAATGTGAGGAAAGTTTTCGCACCCTCAAGACCCGACTAGTGTCAGCACCCATACTGACCCTACTGGATATCAGGAAGGACTTCCATGTCTATTGCGACACATCCCGCCAGGGATTGGGATGTGTTCTTATGCAAGACAAAAAGGTTGTCTCGTACGCCTCCCGTCAATTGAGACCTCATGAGCTAAACTACCCTACACACGACCTGGAATTGGCCGCTGTTGTGCACGCCCTGAAGATATGGAGGCATTATTTGGACGGAAACCGCTGCGAAGTCTTCACGGATCACAAGAGTCTTAAGTATATCTTCACGCAGCCGGATCTCAACCTTAGGCAAAGGCGATGGTTAGAATTGATAAAGGACTACGACTTAGGTATTCACTACCATCCCGGCAAAGCAAACATGGTAGCTGATGCATTAAGTCGTAAAGGATACTGCACCGCCATCGTGATTCAGGATCATGCGCCTTTGTTATATAAGGAGATGGAAAAGTTAAATCTCGAGTTAACCACAGGAGCATATCTACCCACCTTGGAGACCCAACCTGTCTTGTTCGAGCAGATCCATGAGGCTCAGTTAGAAGACCCGGATATAGCCGCCATTAAGAAGAATATGAGATAGGGCAAGGCCCCAGGATTTTTCGAGGATGAGAATGGCACCATATGGTTCGAAACCAGGATCTATGTGCTAGATAAACTGGAGATAAAAACACTTATTCTAAGGGAGGCCCATGATACTCTGTACTCCATCCATCCCGGGAGTACAAAGATGTACCAGGATTTGAAGGAACGATATTGGTGGGTTAGCATGAAGAAGGAAATTGCTCAGTTTGTCGCAGAACGTGACACCTGCCGACGAGTGAAGGCAGAACATCAGAGACTGAGGAGCCATGCTGAATAGCGTGGGCCTCATGGCTCTAGAAGTGATGAGTCATTGTCAACGATAGTCAACGAGGACAGAAGAAGAAGAAGAGATCTGCTGTTTTATGGGCCGCATGTGACTCAGGTACACGGGCAGCGAGCGACTGTCGGGCAGAGGAGGCTACGAAGTCGGGCTGGCCCAATCCGGGTGCATGGGCCAGAATTAGTAGAAGACCCACTGGGCTGTTGACCAGGGTTGACTCAGGTACACGGGCGGTGAGTGATTGCCGGGCTAAGAGAGCTGCGGAGTCGGGCCGGCCCAATCCAGGTACCTGGTGCAAAGCCGGTGGAGGCTTTGTCAGTTTCGGCGCAAAACTGACAACCGTTGATCTTGTATCCGACTGTCCAGAAGAGAAGCCGTAGTCGCTACGAAAGCTGAGCTTCTGGATAAGTCATCTGTAACTCTAGGCCCACAGTCAGTCAGTCATGTCTGTAAAAATACCTAAGGGCAGTAGAGTCTTTTCCTTTATTCTTGAGTCTGTAAAAACCCTAAGGGGCTGGTAGAATATTCCTAGTGTTGGGCAGCCTATAAATAGCACCCCAATCCCTAGGGTTTGGACTACCCTTCTAGAAATCACTTTTTGAATCATTCATTGGGTCATCTCTTTGTTTCCTGTGCTTGTCTCTCTCCGCTGTGTGCGCCGCCAGGCTAATAGCTGCAGTTCCTCTATGTTTGTCTCTATTTTGTTGGATGTTTTTATTCCTTATGCCTTGTGATGTTTCTCATTTAATGGATCTGCAGCATTTAATTCATTCTCACTGAATTTATTCCCGGTTGTGAAGGCTTCGGATGGCTTCTGTTGCTTGTGTTCTACACGCAAGTAGTGCTAGTTCTTGCTGTTGCAAGTAGTACTACTACACTGTAGCTACAGTACTCACTGCCAGCTTTTTACCTTCTATTGCGCAGCTTTTTGATCGAAGTTGGCAGGCTCTAGCAACTTTTCTGGCTGTTTTCTGGCGAAGCCCCCTCTCTGTTCGAAGCCCCTCAGCTCCGTGAGGCAGGCTTTGATCTAACACCTTCGAAGGCTTCGTTCAAACTTCGAACCTTGTTTTGTGTCCTGTGTTGCTAGCTTCGAAGTATTTTCTGAATGGACAGCATCGCATACTTCGAGCGACGTTGCGAAGGTACTCCGGCCCTAGCTGTTCAAAGTCCATACTTCGTTAGGTTTCGAAGTTGGCTTCGAAGCTTGTCGTTCTGCTAGGCTTCGCACTGTTTTCTTTGTGGCGTGTCAGCCTTCGCTTCTCTTTTCGAAGCTTTCTCTTTTCGAAGGTAGAGTGTAGGCTTCGAGTTCGGTCTCTCTGTCGTGTGACAGGCTTCGCTTCTGTGATCAAAGGTTGTTCGTCTGTTTGTTGAGTTCGAAGTTCTGTGTTCGAAGGTTTGACTTCGAAGCTGTCGGTTCGAAGCTGTGTTCGAAGTTTTGTCTTTGAAGTACACACTTCGAAGCAGGCTCCGACGTTTGTCATACTTCGCTTCGAAGCATACTTCGCTTCTTGCCACTTCGAACTAGACTAGACCCAAACACCTTAGGCATCTTTGACATGCTTCGCAACTGACCTCCGAAGCAGGCTTCGACCAGCGAAGCAGTCTTCGACAAACATCTCCGAAGCAGACCTCGACGGGCGAAGCAAGCTTCGCCAAGTTCCGAACAGGAGACAAATTTGGACAGTAACTTCTCATTTCACCTTACATATATTTAGATCATTTCATTGGAAAGTTTAGGCCTGTTACACAGTGTTCATCTGTCTAGTTGCACTTCTTTAATAGTTCTCTGTTTGACATCAGTTGCTTCTAGGTTAGATACCCTTAGACTTAGGCCTTCTGTTTATTTTCTGCTGCTTAGTCTTTTGAGGTGCGTTGGGTATTGGGAACAGGCCATTGATTCGAAAGAATTTTTAAGGCGCCCATTCACCCCCCCCCCCTCTGGTCGCTACTTTCGGTCCTACAGAGACCCGCAGGGCTGTTACAGCCACTTAAAGTGCCTGAATGGAAATGGGAAGAGATAGGTATGAATTTCATCACCGGACTCCCAAAGACCCAACTTGGATATGATTCTATATGGGTAATCATTGATCGGCTAACAAAGGTAGCTCACTTCATAGCCGTCAAGACGACCTTCAGTGGCCCTAAACTAGCAGAGTTGTATATGGCACGCATAGTATGTCTTCATGGAGTACCCAAGAAGATAGTCTCTGATAGAGGAAGTCAGTTTACGTCTCGATTCTGGAAAAACCTTCAAGAGGATATGGGAACGAGATTAAACTTCAGCGCAGCATACCACCCTCAGACGGATGGACAAACTGAAAGGGTGAATCAGATATTAGAGGATATGCTTCGGGCATGCATCTTGGATTTTGGAGGAACTTGGGACAAGAGTTTACCATACGCCGAGTTTTCGTACAACAACAGTTATCAAGCAATCCTTCAGATGTCCCCGTTCGAAGCCCTATATGGATGAAAGTGCAGGACGCCTCTACTTTGGGTTCAAACCGGCGAATCCCAAGTGTTTGGAACGGATATCATTCGGGAAGCTGAACAGAAGGTACGGATTATCAGAGACCGACTCAAGACAGCCCAATCTCGACAGAAGAGCTATGCAGACAATCGTCGTCGGGATTAAGCCTTTGAAGAGGGAGACCATGTTTACCTCCGAGTTACCCCTCTCCGTGGCACTCAACGGTCTAACATGAGAGGAAAGTTGGCCCCTCGATACGTTGGACCTTTTCCCATTGTTCGACGCCAAGGAGAAGTCGCTTATCAGTTGGAACTGCCACCCTCATTGGCTGGGGTACATGACGTGTTCCATGTGTCACAACTAAAGAAGTGTCTTCGAGTCCCAGCAGAACAAGTAGACCTTCAGCAGTTGAACATTCAAGAAGATCTGACCTATGTGGAAAAGCCCGTCAAGATCTTGGAAGTCAAAGAAAGGAACACCAGGAGTCGCGTCATCCGCTTCTGTAAGGTTCAGTGGAGCCATCATCCCGTGGAGGAAGCTACATGGGAAAAAGAGGAAGAACTCAAGACACAGCATCCTGAGCTATTCGAGGATTGATCCGAATCTCGAGGACGAGATTCTCTGTAAGGGGGATAGGATTGTAACATCCCAAGATTTAAAAATAAATAAAATAAAGGAAATATATTTTCAGGGAATTAAAGGAATTATTTAATTAAAGAAACCCCTAAAATAGCCCTACTAAAGCCAAATAGGGAGAAATATTCAGAATTTCAACTTGGAAAATTTATGATAGAATCCAGAGGCCAAGATATAATTTAGGGAATTTTTAAAAATTTTATCAATAGTGATTCAACTCTTAAATAAATAAATGAATTACTAGAATTATTTTAAATTAGAAAAGCATTTTAATTCATAATGGGCCTCAACCCTCAATTCGCCTCCAGCCCAGCCCAACCCAGCCGCGCGTCACTAACAGGTGGGACCGACCTATCGGCGCCGCCTCCCGCCTCTCTCTCCCGCCCGCGCCCCGCTTGGCCCCACCTGTCAGCCTCACCAGCGCGCCCCTCTCTCTCTGGTCGCTAGGGCCCGCCTGTCGGACCTTCCTTTTTCGTTCACCCGCCGACAGGTGGGGGCCACCTGTTGGATGCTTCGTCTCCCCCTTTCCATTTCTCGCCGCCGCCCACCCGTGTCCACCGATCCGACCCCGGATCACCCTCCCCAAGCACTGGCGCCCTCTTTCCATCCTTAGCCGACGTGGTTTCGCTCTTAAGGTAAGCTTGGCCGAGAATTTGGAAGCTCGCTGGAGAGGAAATGGAAAACTCTTGGTTCCCTTCCGTTTGGATGCCGGTGACCCCCTATTTATACCCCTACGATCACCGCAGACGAGGCCTCACACCCTTGTCGCTAGCCACACATTCCCGAGCCCCCACCGCTCCTCTATGGGTTTCTCCTCTACATCACCTCCGGCCGCCGTTCGCCACTGACACAAGCCACCCTGGTCCACGCCACTGCCACCATCGAGTCCGTCGTCGACCGCTCATCACTGGCCACACCTTGGTTGGCCGTAAGGGCCGCCGGATCGCCGTCACCGCCAACCACTCGAGATGCCCTCGCCGTCTACCCTCGCCGCCGGTCGCCGTCCGTCGCCCGCTGTCGCCATCACCGGTACCATCGCACTCCTCTCACTCCCCCTATCCGTTTCCACCGAGAGCTAGGCCCTCACCGTCGCTGTCGCCGCCGCACCCGAGACCGTCGGAGTTGGAGACGAAGGGGGCAAAGTACCCCTTACGCCCGTGCCATGCCGGACGGCCCCCAGACCGCACGATCGTGATCGAAGGGCTAAGAGTAAATCCCTTCGGGATTTAATCCTGGCCCTTGATCTGGTCAAAACGGTATCGGGCGATCTCGACCGTTGATCGCCACTTAAGCCTTCCCGCCTCGCGCCCAATCGTCGGATCCAGATCCAACGGTCCTGGTTGATCCGGTCCACGCGCATAGTAACCTAGTCCACCGTGGGCCTGGCTCACCATGGACCAGAACCTATTTCCTGTTTAAACAAAATTCCAGAAAATTGATTTAAACTTTGAAAATTCATAACTTGCTCAATTTAACTCCAAATTTCACCATTCAAATTTTATTAAATTCAGCATTTTATTCTCTACACATTAATGCCATAAAAACAATATGTCACTGTTGCCCTAAATATTCTTATTAATTAAACAAATAAAAACCCCTTAGGGATAAAATTGTTAATTCATAAAATAAATTGGGAAAAACCTTAAAACCTAATCTTTAATGTTTTTCAACATAACTTCAGAATAATAAAGCTTTATTTCACATATTAAAACCCCTAATACTGGTATGCTTATTGTTTTGTGATATTTGGATTGTTTATTAAATATATGTTTACTTTTTTCGTATCGAGAAGACTCCGAGTTCGTCGAGGAGCCGAAGTTTTACCCCGAGGTTCCACCATCACCCTTTGCTGAGCAAGGCAAGTCACAACCCCCATTTTGATTATCATTGAGCCCATGTTTTAATAAATTATCGCTATAACTCATAGGATAATATTGCATTAGTCAAATATCAAGCCCTACACTATATTTATTAGATCCCCGTCCTTGTGTGCAAACCCAAGCCATGCTTATTGAGCCTTAACTCCTTGTCACTCTACAAATATTATATTAGTTAGCGTCCAATGTACCGACACAACTGCTATAGGATAAAAAGAATGAGTCGTAGATAAATGGATTCTACTATATGTATTTCCCCATTATTCTCGTCTCTGGACTCTGTTGGAGTTGGCTATGTTATAAGTATGGTGGGTTCCGGGTGCAAGCTAGGGCATTGGTTGGTCGCACCCGGGGCACTATAAGGACCGGTCTGCGGGATCTGTTGCAAAGCACTTCCATACTAACCACAAGTCTAATGGGTAAGTCCTAACTGGAAGTATGGAACAATCCGACTCGATGCACCATAGTGGAGGGGGCAAGGGGCAACCTGCGGGTGACTTGTACCGACGTGGCTCAAGGGGGGTATGGTGTTGGCTCGACGCGTCGGGGCACCATATGAAACCCATAAGAGGGTGCTGTCGGGTCGAGGCGGACCATATGGAAGGTTTTGGCACGAGTTCCCATGGTATGGGTCATCTCGTTATACTTTGGTGTAAGTGATGAGTGCGTGCCTTGTGGGTACAGTGGTACACCTCTGATCAGAGTATTTAAATCTTTTCGAAAAGTCGAGCCCACGGTCAAGGGCGGGTTGTGTGACTTCTCAGAGTTAGTTTACAATTGTTTGAATGGTTGAGTTTATTCATGGCATGTAAGGACTGTTGAGCGAGGGTGGGCTGACTGTACCCCTCGAGTTAGAAGATGATGATGCATACACATGTTTACATTTCAGTACTAATAAATTGATCACATGTAATTGCTTTACAAATTATGCTCTTTCGCAAAATTAGCCACTATCTCCCTTGTTATTACTCTGAATTATATTTGCATTCGGTGGCTTGCTGAGTACGTTTGTACTCACCCCTGTTGACTTACACCACCAGAGCTTGTCTACTACAAGGAGGATGAAGGTCTGGAGTAGCGACCCAGTCAAGGCGAGACTGGAAGGAGGCGTTCATCTAGGACCTTTGATTTATTAGTTTCTCTTCACCTTTATTCACTTTTGTACTAAATACAGTCTACGAACCGTGAATGATTGCTCGTATTGTACATGGTCGCATGATGAATGTCTTGGTTTATTGATTTTCTATGGAATTTCAATAAAGGTCCAGATTTATTAAATCTGGGCGTTACATGTGCCCCCGCACTTGGGTTAGTTCGATGATCCAAAAGTGTGCGGATACTTAGGGACAAGCCCAAGTGTAACACAATACTGACATTGCGTTGTGACTACCCTTAACAGTGGCAAGGGGGTGGAGTCACCAGGTAATCAGATCACATAGAAATAATCCAATTAGTCGAAAAGAAATATATTAGATAAAATAAACCAGCAAGCTCAATGGAGTCTAACTGATTCGAAGTATGCAGCGTGAAGGGTATTGCCGAAGGGTACCATCGGCGTCTGATGCGAAGGATCTCACCAAAGGGTACCTTCGGTGTTCGGACTAATCTGGCTGAAGGCAGACTACAAACAGATCTCGACGTGACAATCACCTCCAAACAGCGAGGTTTGGTGCGAAGTCTATGACACGAAAAAAATATTCCAACGTGACGCACTGGCGTGACTTCATCTGGCGCAGGATGCAAACATGGTGAAGCCTGACGTGATGAAGCCTGCTGTGGAGCATGCTGGTGTGCGGGATCTAGTTAAATCGACAACAGCATGACAGTCCAGCACGAATAGTCGAAGCAGTATTCTCGCCGAAGGGTATTCTGACAGCCTCTGAAACCAGTCTCCTGGCTCCGAACACCTCCGGCGAAGTGGCTCCGAGCATGAAAACTTGCAACAGAACATAGATCAAGTGCCAATTCGGCCTAGGGACCGAATCTAATAAGTGTTGCGATAGAGGAACGAAGGTAGCAATCTATTACGTAGATTAATAGGTACTTCACAGGCGAAGTAACAAGGCAATAGAAATCTGTTACGTAGATTAACGGGTACTTCATAGGCAAAGTAACAAAGATTACCATTGTTTTGACATGGCTAGCGGAGGGCTTCTAGGCAAACTCACGAAGGTTGCAGAAAAGTAAATAAAAGTAAAGGTACGGTTCAAAGCTAGGGCTTTGTGAGTGATTTGTGTTGGGGGCTTAATGAACCGGTCTCACCCCTATATTTCTAGAGGCTAGTCTTCTAATCTCTAAGATTAATCTGTTAAGATTCAGCCTAATTACACGTAGGGATAAAATTAGCCAGAATCAAACTCCAACTCTATCTCCAGAAATTAGCCCAAAGTGGGCCTTCGGCAGGGCCTGCCGAAGCCTGCTCCTTGGGTCGAAGCTTCGACGAGGCAGGCCTCTGAAGGCTTTCGGGCCGAAAGTAGCAGGCCTACCGGAAAGGCTTCCGAAGCCCATAGCTCAATGGGCCTTCGACCCTATAGGGCTTCAGCCCGATCTAGGACATGTGTATTTTTGGCCCAAATTACATATTGATATTTTGACAATCTTGACCATTTAATGCCATTTTTTGCTATCAACACCTGTCTTTTTATTGCCTTAGCCAATTCATATTGTAGGTCAAATTCAATAAGGGCGATCACCCATTTTCTGATATGCCCTTTGAGCACTAGGACCGATAGCATGTACTTGATGACATTGGCATTGCCTACTATAGTGCATTCTGCTGATAGCAAATAATGCCTCAACTTATTACACGAGAAGTATAAACATATACAAAGCTTTTCCACTATGGGGTTTCAGGTTTCAGCATCCAACAGTCTTCTGTTGTGATAGAATATTACCATTTCCTTCTTGTTGACCTCCTGTACCATTGCTGATCTAATGGATTTATCATCGGCTGACATGTATATCCTAAAAGGAACCCCCTTCTATGGCGGCATCAACATTGGTGGTGAGCTCAAATACTCTTTGATTTCATCAAATGCTTTTTGCTACTTTTTGCCCCATGTGAATTCCTAGTCAGGCTTTAACTTCAGCAGTGGCATGAACGATTCCATCTTCTT
Organism: Zizania palustris; assembly: GCA_019279435.1. Lineage (NCBI taxonomy): Eukaryota > Viridiplantae > Streptophyta > Magnoliopsida > Poales > Poaceae > Zizania > Zizania palustris. Next base: position 83,002,777 of record JAAALK010000079.1, read on the forward strand.
TGAGAGGTTAGATATGAATCTTCTAAGAAAATTTATCTTCCTAATCAGTGACTGCAACTTGGTCTTATAGGTAGTTTGCTGAGTGTTTCTGATTGCTTCAATACTGCAATGGCTTATCTCAATCCCTCTCTCATGTACAATAAAGCCTAGAAACTTGCCTGCTGATACACCAAAATCGCACTTCTCCAAGTTCATCTTCATTCCATACTTCTTGGCCCTTTCTAGCACTTGACGTAGATTGACTACAGGGTTTGAGTGTCACTTGATTTCAACACAATGTCATCTATGTATATTTCCACCAATAGGTCGATCAGATCACGAAAGATGTAATTCATGGCTCTTTGGTAAGTAGCTCCAGCGTTCTTCAAGCCGAAGGTTATCACCACCCACTCATAAAGTCCGATGGCGCTTGGACACCGGAATGTCGTCTTGTGGATGTCCTTGTATGCCATGAAGATCTGATTGTACCCTACATTCCCATCCCTGAAGCTGATGATCTTGTGACCCAATGCGACATCCACTAACAAGTCTACGATTGGCATTGGGTACTCGTCTTTTGGAGTCGCCTTGTTTAGATCTCTAAAATCGACACATATCTTGAGCCTCCCACTTTTCTTCCATATGGGCACAATATTTGATACCCATTATGTATATCGGCATGTCCTTATGAACCTTGCATCATACAATCTTTTTACCTCAGCCTTGATGTCTGGATATATCTCCGTCTTGAATCGCCAAGGCGACTACCTGAATGGCCGGTACCCCTACTTTATCGAGAGTCGATGTTCCATGATAGATCGGCTTAAAACTGGCATTTCATGATATTCCCATGAAAAAATCTTGATATTCTCGTAATAATGCAATTAATTCACTCTTTATTTCATCAGGAAGTTGAGAAATTACAAAGGTTGGCCTCGGTCTGTCGTCGGGTCCGATGTCTACATCTTGTAGCTCATCAGTTGCGATGAAGCCCTGACCGAGTTTACCCTATGCTTCATCAATGGTACCTTCACAAAGTTAGCTTGGGTTGTTCATTGTTAACAGGTTTGACTCCATTCCTTGACACCTCAAGAAATTCATTGTCGTAAGCTTTTCCTGATAGGCAATCCACTCCTTCCATTTCCCACACCAATAAATCAGTTATTTCCACATTAATCGATTTATTGGTAGGGATGATTTCCACATGATCGCTGACCCACTGTATGAAACTTTGATGCATTATCGATGGGAGGCAGCAATTTGCATGAATCCAATCATGCCCAACAGTAGGTTGTAGGACCCTTTTCCTTCTATGACAAAGAACATTGTCGGAATTGTTTTACTTCCAACGGTCAATTCTGCATTTAGCACCATGTTGGTTTTAATGAGGTCCTCTGGCCCTTTCCCTAGCTTGCAGAAGGTGACATACGACATCAAGTTAACAACGACTCCTCCATCTATCATCATTTTGGACATCGACTTTCCATTGACCAGTCCTTTAACAAAGAAAGGTCTTAGGTGCCGATGCCTAGGGTCTTCTGGTTTGTCGAATGTCACCGATTGGGGTAATAGCACCAACTGAGCCATCGCCTCGGCTTGTTCGTCATTATTATCATGAGTGGCTCAATATTCTGCAGGGAGAAAGAACACCATGTTTACCCCTGCGTCTTTCCTATCATCATGATCAGTCTTCTCTTTAATCCACCATTCGCTCTTGATCCTTAACTAATCAGCCTTAATTTCATGACCTAATTCCTTCAGCTCTTTCTACCGCGACTGTTGTACCCTTCTATTCTCATTTTTCGTGAAGATTCCAATAGGGCACCATTGTGGTTTTCTCGTAATGGTACTGTTACTGGCCGATCGGCCACTCTCTTCGGCATTGACGGGGTCGAGCCTCTCAAGCACCGATGGCCTTAGCGGTGGAAGTCTCGGATGAATGCTAGTCCTTCCTTGATCACATGACTTTGTTCTGTTGTTGTCGGAACTATAATCATTCCTCCATTTGCTTTTGTCATCACCGCAATCAGGACAATTATCCAGTGATAGTAGGCACAATCCTTCATTCTAGTAGAACCTAAAGAACTCACAATTCTAGTGGGGATTGAACTGTGAGTGGTCTAGATCATCCTCACTGCCTATATCTTCTCTTGACTTTCTCTTGTACTTGTCGATCAGGTTTGACGATGAGATCCGACCTTTGCTGGTATGCCTGTCCTCTGTGCGCCGATCATCGGCATGGTGCACATGCACCATGTTGACCGAAAAAGGATGCTCGTCGATATTCATCAGCTTCTTCCCATCGTCGAACATGATTCGACCTTGCTCCACATCCGACTGAATCTGTTGTCTGAACACTTTGCATTCGTTAGTATGAGGTGATGGGGAAGTGTCCCACTTACAATACTTCTTTTTCTTCAGCTTGTCGACGGATGGTATCACATGATTGGGTGGCAACTGGATCTACTTTTCCTTGAGTAGTAAGTAGATTATCCTATCGACTTTACTGATATCAAAATAATATTTTTCCTCCTTATTAGATGCTTTCACCCAAGGACATGTGATCTGCTTCTTGTTCCTAGACCATTCGGTTATCCCAACTTCTGCATTAGACCAGCTATCCTCGTCGGACTCTGAAGGGTATACCTATGTGTATGCAACTTTCTTTTGATATTTATCCCTCCTTGCTTCATGGAACTGGCTCTCATGTGCTGATACCCTCTGTACAAATTGTGAGAGGCTCTCGAACTCCTGTGATGGAAAGCTTTCCTTTATTGGGTTTAGGAGTCCTTGGAACGCCAACTTAGCTAATTGCGCATCACTGAGGTTCAAGCTATATCATCTTCTTCTTATGTTGTGGAACCTCTGTGCATAATCTTGTACCGACTTGTCCAACCTCTACTTTACTACCGTCAAGTCGGTGAGTTTCATCTTGTGTATGTTAGTGAAGAAATACTTGTGAAACTTCTTTTCCAGATCTATCCATCCTTTGATAGAGTTCACCAGTAACGATTAAAACCAAGTGACGGCCGATCCCAATAGTGATAGAGGGAAGAATCGGACCTTGAGTGCTCAATCGTGGAGACTGAGTCTTGCCCCGAGAACTTGGTGAAGTCAGGAATTTTGTATCGGCTCGGCAATGGCACCCGATCGAAACACTGCGGGTATGGCCACCAATACACGTACGTCTGATCCTTAGGCTTGATCTCAAATTGGTCCTGAATAACTTCAGTGATCCGGTTCACCCAATCATCCTTCTATTGGTTCAACATGGGACACCGGTCCGTCATTGGAGCCTATTGGTACTGATCTAGCCAAATAGCATTGTATATGTGTTCTTCATTGGAATAGGATACGCGGTCCGATGGTATCCTTGGGGGATGCCATTGGGTGCCACCTTGGTGGCACGAGGTCGGGTAGCATATTCCTCACAACCTCGTATGTGGGTTGAGGTACTTCTTGTCCGATCGACCCTTGTGGTGTAGTGGAAGGTTGGGACAGCGGTGTGTCCCTCCCAAAGACGTATGTGTTTTGTAATGGGTCCTACCTGCCTAGCCCTTGGAGCACAGGGGTAGGTAGCGGGGTCGTCATACTCCCTTCAACACCAAACGAAGCATTTGGTGGATCCTGCCTCACCGTACCAGCCCCTGTGGCCTTGCGCCGGTCGAGTGTGTTGAGAATTTTGCAGTATACGAGGATGATTGATGGGGAAGTACACCGGACCTTGCGCCAACTCCTGAGCTATCGTGTCGTCAACAGTCTTCTTGATTAGTCCATGCAAGGTATTGACCAATACCTCAGACTGATTGATGAGGGTGTGATGAAGAGTGTTGTCGACGGCTTCTTGAAAACTGATCTGAGGACTCTTAGTCCGTTGGATGATCTCCCCAGCCAAGGCTGGCTTCGACAATTGATTTCTCTGTATGGGCAGATCGGGTCATGCCGAAGGCCTTGAGACACAACTTCTGGTACTTTTCCACATGGTCCTGTATCTTCACCCTTTGTTCGTCAATCAAAGTCTCCATGGTAATTGAAATGATATTATTGTTGTCGATTTCGCCCGCCATGGATGATTCGTCCGAAGGATGTCCCACCGAGCGTGTTGATGTCTTTTTTGGTCACACGAGTGGCCTAAGAGGTCTGCTTAACTCCAATGTAGATCCTACAATCTTAGAAGAAAGGGGGTTTTGAGTTTGTCAATTAGTTTCTGAGCGTGCCAATCAGTTTGACCCTACAACTGATAAGGATAAGAATGACATTAGTAGAAAATCTTATTTTCTACCAAGCTGATGTCCAGGGTGATATAAAAAACAAACATAGGTAGTACCGCCAATTGGCTATCGAGCCGATGACCATGGACAGGTTATCAGGATCAATAATACCATTGGCAGATAGGACAGACATCCCGAGCGCAAAGGCCGATGAATACCCTCCAATGGAAATAAGATGAAGCGTATAATTAAAGATAACCTATTGGCTCGTACTCCGACAGAAACTAAATCTAGCACACCAAATAACACATCTATACTATCGAATCAGCGTAACAACAAGATTAGACTTAAACAAGACAGTCGCTAAATCACGATCAATAAACAATACTTCAACATATCAGGCATGCTTTATTTAGATGAATGGTACACAACATAAATCATATACAATAGACCGAGATGTTGCACTTAACTGATGAAGCCTCAAACTATAATATCTAAATCACATTAATTTAAGAGATTGTAACAATGCAGCCTTAGACCTAGCAATCACACCAAGATAAACCGGCGACCGTACTATTGACGCCAAGATTTGGTAAAGCCCGGAGCCCACCAAGGATGTCGTACGGTTAACGAAAGTCAAGAAGAGTCTGGTCAAAGATAGTCAAAGAGGCCCGTCCGTTACAACATTAGCAGGATCTGGTGGAGCCGTTGAAGAGAAGATAAAGATTATACAGTTAAGGTAGAATACTTGCACGGAAAGTCTTCAGACTATAAATATGTACCCCTTAGTTAGATTAGAACACACATCTCTGTCAAATAAATACTCGGCGCATCGCCACCCTTCGCTTCCCAAGGTTTATCCCGATGGGATTCAGCACTCGGAGCTGGGCTGCATCGTTCTGATCTTTGGTGAAGAGGTGAGTCCCGACACCCTCGATGACCATAACGACTAGGTCAGTATCCTCACGGCTGCATCAGATTGATATCTTGAGGTGAACGTCGAAACAGTACAGTCACCGGTTCTCGGTGTATTGGCTAGGTCTAAGGCTACATCGGAATGATCTCTTAGATTGATGTGATCTAGGTGTGATAGTTTGAGGGTTCATCGGTTGAGTCCGACATCTCTTGTTATTGTATTTTTTTCATGATGTATACGGTTCATCTAAATAAAGCATGCCCGATACTTTGATATATTATTAAAATCATCGTGATTAGCTACTGTCTTGGTTAGGTCCGATCTAGTTATTATGATTATTTTCATGATATAGACATGTTATCTAGCACGTTTTATTTATTTCAGTCGGAGTACAAGCAGACATGTTATCTTCAATTCAACGCCACATCTTATTTGCCATCGGAAAAGCGCTCATCGGCCTATATGTGTAAACCACCCATCTCATCGGCCAATTGCACGCTCGCGCGATTGCTTCATCCATGGTCATCGGCCCTATGGTTGATCGACATGATATTTCACGATTATTCCATCCTCATTGCGGTCATCGGCTCAATTCCATCATGTTTCCTTATCAGTTGCAGGGTTAAACTGATTGGCACGCCTTGAACCTTTTTTTCTAAGAACGTGAGACCTGCACTGGAGTTAAGCAGATCTCTCAGGCCACGCGTGTGTCAAAGTATGACAAAAAAATGCACCAACATGTACTGACCGAGCCAATGCCTCAAAAGATCGACACGATGTAGCCTTGAAGAACACTGATCCAGCCGATACGACCGTCGGGGTGGCGGGACTCACCTCTTCACTGGAGATCGAAGTGATGCAGCCCATCTCCGAGCGCCAAGTCCCGCCGGGATTAACCTTGGAAGCCAAGGGTGGCGATGCACCGAGAGTAATTTGTGGTTGTTTTTTGTTTATCTTCTAATCTAACTAATAGTTACATATTTATAGTCTCGACACTTGCTGTCTGTTACGATAATCATAACTAATTCTAGATTTGTCTCTATCTTCCTTCATCCCTATTGGCTCCTTCATATCTGGCCACATATAACCACCTGGACGGATTTCTTTGACCTACCTTTTATCGAACTCCTTTGACTTATGTTGACTATAGGTACTCTTGAGGGGTCTTAGCTTTTACCAAATATTGGCGTCAACAATATGGTTGTTTGTTTGGAATGTATAATGGACAAAGTTATGGGTTTGATTGTTTAGAATGTATTATGGAGAGATTTCTGATTCTAGAGTACTATAAAATTTATTATATACTACATGTATTTCTAATGCTATAAATTTTGTTGTTGTTGGTACACACTAATTTGAAATGGAGAACACACGGGAATTATGCCAAGTGTTCCTTATGGACTAGCGCACACAGAAAGTATCCCATATATCACAATAATCAAACACACGGGAATTATCCTGAGTGTATCTCATAACATTGCACACAGGAAGTATACATCCCGTGTGTGATGGATTGAAGCACACGAGTAATTTACCGTGTGTTTGGATTCAAAAAATATTTCGGGAATAATTCCTCTCTGCTTGTTATTCTTCATCCATACTTTTTCTTGGTGGCTTGCCATTGTGAGCACATGGAAAACTTACTCTACCATATGCTACAGTATAACACATGGGAAATGAAGTCGGGAAAGCCTCAAATTAAACTCCCGTGTGTGGCTAATAGAGTGATAGCACATGGGAAAATCTTTCCTGTGTGTTTTAGTCATATTCCCGTGTGTTTTTGGCACACCGTGTAAACAACACAACAATGAGTGTACGAACATGCCCTTCATTCTACATGCATGCACATGCACCCGTCGTTACAATGTATACTCGATCCTATCCCCCAGCTAGCAATGAGTGTACTAACAGTTACACCATTTTCGTCGGTCACAAGCGGAGACCGGAGAGCATTGACGAGACGACAGAGTGAGACGGCCCCCTGCTGCTCCGCTCTAAAAAATTGAGAATTTAGTAGTGTTTATTTTAGTTTTAGCTGTACCGGATAAACATATACAAGCTAGAGACCTGCAAACAGGCCCATGATATATATATATACACACACACACTAACTAACAATATTTACCTCGCTCACGGTCATGATCGATCGACTAGTCAATAGACGTAGTGACCAAAAAGACAGCTACGAAATTTCATGGTCAGATTTTTTTATGAATTTTGAACAGCACAAATGACCCCGCTTACGCAGCTTTTATTTCACAAAATGGTATCATTGTTGGATTCAAATTATAAATTCCCTCGCGTGTATACGACTAGATATTATGCTTTGTAATTTAATTAATTTGTAGTCACGTGTACGTGGAAGATATTTCTCGAATAAAATTATTAACAAAGTTGGAAACCGTACGTACTGATGCAAATATCCTACATATTATTGCGACATAACTTGCATGTATAGAAATTAGCATTTTTCTTATTTTGAAATGTAACCGTTCAACGGTTAATAAGCAATTATTAGGGATATATAACCTGAGTACCCCGTGATGTACTTTGTCAGCCTCGACCGAGAGTGGATCTTACCAACATCGGGGTTTGGTACGACCCAAGAACAAGAGTTTGTAATTGATAAGTAGCCTACACTATATATAGAAACCAAACCTCATAATCTACTATAAATAAATATATTTATATAGATATCCTTATAAATAGAAAATAGACTAATAGAGTTTGGTACATGATCCTAAATATTCGGGGAACCAACTCGGATCAGAGTCTTAGTTCTATACGTTTCGCCCCTTAACAATATAAAGAGGGTGAGGCACCTAAGAGACGTGCTTTTATATACTCTCTAGTTGTATTCCACAGGCACAATCACTAATCCACAAACACATGGGACATAGGATTTTTATCCTCCAGGAGACTCAAACCTATTTAAATCTTCTTGATTTTTACTCTAAGAATTATTTACCTTAGAGCGCTAGAATAATACAATGCTTCCATGTCTTCTTAAATACTATCTTGAATACTTCGTATGTGGACTAGACTACTCAGGAAAGCACCCACAACAATGTTTTGGATATATAATAACAGATCGAGATGTAACTAACAACTATATACAAACAATCTATACTATTTTTAAAAGAAGTTAGTGGTGATGAATCTGTCACCACCACTAGCTTCTCATCGATACGTGGACACGTATTATTAGTATAATTCATGTTACTTTTAAAATTGGTATATTACTTTTGAAAGAAATACTATAAATATTATTTTATTTTATTTTAAGTTATCTATATCATTTGTATTTTGTTCTTTTTATATAATTTTTCTCCGTTTTAATATATAGGCACTCACCTAGTATAAATATAATGTATCTCAGACATGTATAATAATAAACTACTCCATTGTGTTTCTGATGGGCCTTAAATTAATCCAAACGGGCCACACGTGCTGCACGCTACATGCAGCATGCAATAGTTAGCATCTGTTAAATTGCAGTCACCGATCAATAGACGATTTTTAAAAAAATGAAAAAAAAAATTAAAATGTGTATAGCAATTTCATAATTTTGATGGATGGACTCACGCCACATCGCCCCAAATCAATGAATGGTCAACCAACTCAAACCAAGTCAGCCCGAGTTAACCAGTAATTTTTTCAGTCGACTTAAACCACGCAGTCGGGTGACGTGACCTCCGATCAAGTGCCGAAACATGCAACTGTGCTGTGCTGACTGCTCTGCGTCATTATCAAAAGCATTGTGCAACACGCAGTTGTCACCTCGGCCTTACTGTGTCATGACTTTGGACAGCCATGTAGCAGAGTTGCCGGCTTTGCCAGACAAAATAATTGAACATTAGAATATCTGTATATGTCAAAACTAGTCTATATAGATAATATAGATGAGATCTATAATAATAGTCTATAGTTATTTTATATCCTACAATGTTTGTAGTAATATGAAATATTAAAAGTAAGAGAAGATAGAGAAAGAAAGAATAGAAGTGATAAATGTTATTTTATTCTTTATAGACAGTCCATAGCTATATAGACTACTTTTGCAATCAATACTATAAAAACTACTTTCACGATATATATAGATACTTATATAATATATATAATGAATAAGCACCGGTTATATGGCACATATGTATCGCTGTGTGATGATAGTTTACTTATTTCTTGCGTAAATTTGTCTTCGTCTTCGTTATTACTGACTAGTTTTATTGACTTTTTACTTAATTGACGGGTCATTAGAGCATCTCGAGCAGTTTTCATATAACTTATCCCCTATACCTCTCGTATAGGGAATGATCCTAAAAGATTTATCCCTATATAGGTTCGGTCTCTAGCAGCTTCCCTAAAACCCATTCCCTATATTTTGAATCCTCTATTTTATTATTATCTAATGGTAATAATTCTAACGACAATATTTTTGATGACTATATCTCTAACACATGTACTATTACGTATGATCATTATTGTTGTTGACGATTGATAGATTTTGTATTATCATTCAACGGTAAAAATTACAACGGCTATATTTTCAACAACTATATTTTCGTTGTGAATTTTTATTTTTTTCATGAATAAATAAATATCCTATAATTAGCCTAAATATTTGATCTCATAAACATCTTAAAATTATAAAGAAAATAAATTTTCCTTTTATTTTTCCATTTTCTTTTTTTTCTTTTCTTTTTTCCTTCTCTTCTTTCTCTTTCTTTCTTTCTTTCTTTCTCCTGGTGCTGACATGGCATGGATAGGGGAGGAGAGAGATTCCCCGGATTTGGGGATAATGAGAGAGTAGTAGGGGATGAGATAGGGTAGGGAATAAAATAGAAAATCTACTGGAGGGTGATTTTTATAGCAAATACCCTAAATTTAACTATAGGAGATGATATATGGTATCTTCCCGTAGATACTCTTAGTTCCTTTTTACTACCTCTGTTTTATGACATAACATAGAATTCGTATTTATGAAAAGAACTATAAAATATTCGTTTAGCATATCTTTATATTCATATTTGTTTAGCTAATTAAATATATCTCTGAAATATATTAGGACTGTATCTGCACAGATTAAAAATATTTAGTTGACCGGAATGATTTTTTTTAAAAAAAAATAAAAAGTTAAAACTGCTCTATTTGATTAAAAATATCTTATGGTTATCTTGTCTTTGCCTTCGAAACGATGGGATGGGTTGGTGTAGCATCACTGCGGTGTACATGGCAAGGCGAGCCATGCGTGTTGCTCCCTGACACGCAAGGTGAGCTACGGGCACACGGTAAGCAGTGGGCACTTTGCGCCACGTCAGCTTGCAGTTGTTATGTTAACTTGTGTTGATATGGTCTGAGTCGACTTAAAGAATTGTTGTCGTGTCAAAATAAAGCCATGTTGACCTGAGTCAACCGATGATTGGTCGACTCGCGTTGACGTAGCCTCAGTCGGCCAACCATCAATCGACTCGGGCTACATGGCGCCAGTCGAGCGATTAAGTACTAATGACTATCTATATTTACAAATTTTTAAAACTGTTATACATATTTGAATTTCAAAAAAAAATTCTCAATCGACTCTTTTAATTTTCTGCAAGAGGAGAATTAATTTACATCACAACCATTATCTAAAAAGAATATTATGCATGCGTCAATACATGTGAAAAAATGTCAATGTTTCCGTAGTGTTCTTAGATGCCTCAATCGAGCGCGCAGATTTTCGTATATGCATGTTTTGACCTGCGAGAGGTTCTCTCATAAACAGCGGCGGATCATGGGGGGTGAAGGGGACTCGCCTCTCTACCGCCCGGAGTACTATGTATGTATTGTATTTTTTATATTTCTTTATAAGTTGTTATAACTTTAATATTTTTGTTATAATTATGATTTTATATTTAATATTTATTTAAAATAGTGAATAATTTATATACATATATATATATTATTTGAGTCAGCACCTAATTTTTTTCTAGATCCGCGGCTCCTCATAAACCATCGCAATTAGGTCTAGTGGACAAATCTAAATCTAGAATTTGTTAGAATTGATGATCAAGCCTAACTTTAATAAATAGATCTTTGTTCTGACGTATCAAAGAGAGATTATTAAGATTATTTTGTTGAGTCATTTTATTTATTTTAAAATAAGAATTAAAATTAAAATCACTTTATTTTACGTGCAAACTTTAGGTCTATATCATATCGTATATATATCTCCAAGTTGGAGCTTTGTTAAACAAACCCTTTATATAAGACGAACGGGATCTAGCTAGTCTGGATCTAGATTATTAATTTATCTTTTGGAAATTATTTTTCTGCCGTGAAATCGTACATCTATCGTCATTAGCTGTTCTTTTTTTCTTACATATTCTTGATGATCATTTGTCCGGTCGCATGCGAGGTCCGTGCAATGGTTCAATCACATGATTTGAATTGGAACTTATCGAAAAAATGTGATGGTGACCTTACGTCGTACATGGACAATATTGAAAGCTAGAATATTAAAATTCACACCCGTGGTTTGAAATCCCATATTTATTTGACTTGCAACGAACTTACAAGATGCAACTGACTTTTAGCAAGTTTTACTTTAGTGATTATGTTGTGTAAGTGATTCTTTAGTGATGTTTGATTACAAGAAAAGTGTTACAATTTCATGAACACACTATAAATTAAACAGTTTGGGCTAGTTATTATATGTATTACCTTCATTCCAAAATATAGAAAAAATAATTTTTATAATTCTTGACTAATAATTAATAAAAAATATTTGGGTTTAATGTTGTGTATGTCATAGAATTAGATTGATATTTAAAATTATTTTTCAGAAACCAAGTTGAGATTGTGTCTTGATTTTAGTCTCTGATGAGTGATTGACAATTGCCTTTCTGTATGAAGGGGTCCTCTCCGAAAGAGTTCGGAGGTCATCACCGAAGAGGTTCAGTAGATGTTGGCTGCTATGTCTGTCGAAGGGGTTCGACAGTATATAAGTCAGAGATTGTACCGAAGGGTTCGGTATTTTGGTAAGTGCACCGGAGTGTGCACCAAAGGATGTTTTACCCGGAGAGGCCTTCGGAGTATCGGAAACACTTGTTTGCTTGTCGATGTGTGCATGTGACTTCGAAGGCGACGGGACGATCAATAGAGTAGGTGACTTGGGTCAAGTGGGGAGCTTGTCGTCGAAGGGTCACGAAGGCTGTGTGAAGTTGAGGTGGTCCTCGGGTCAAAGTGCGCTAGTCGAAAGCAGGAAGTACGGAGGGGGACTCTATATGACGATATCTCGAGACAAAGTCCTCGGAGGTGAGGCACTTTGAAGGGGTGCTCCAGAATGAGAATCTTCGAAGGTTGGCAGACAAAGTCCTCTAGATTGAGGCAATGTTGTCAAGTATGCTTCGGACAGAGTTACTTGGAAGGACACCTAACGAAGGTCCTAGAAGTCAAGGTGCATCGAAGGCATGGTCCGGAGAAGGCTCTTCGGGAGTGTGCTCTAGGATGAAACACTACAAAGGAATACTTGAGGAGATGCTTCATGCGGAGGCCTTGTACAAAGGAGGAACTTCGAAAGGTAGTAAACGAAACCCTCCAGAGAGAGGTACTTCGAAGGTGGGGCTTCGAAGTCAGGATGTGTTGACGTGCTTCATCCATGCATGGCTCCGGTACACGGACATGTAGCGCTCGAGCTAAGTGAAGCTATGAAGCTATGGCGGTCCACTCTAAAGGTGGTGCTGCGAAAGCACAAAGGGTTTTGACGGCTTCGGCTCAAAACCATCACTTTGTATCGAGACAAACTTCGGAAGTAGCGAAGCACCTTCGGGTTCGAAGTCTACTGACAAAGTCACTCAAGCACTTCATAGTGCAAAGGGGCTCCAAAGATTCCAGTTTGTAAAGCTAACACAAAAGGGGCTTCCAATAAAGTAGACTACCTGTTGTACCCTCGTGACTGCCTATGGCAGAAAAGTTGTAAACCATAGGGGTACTATAGTCACTTCGCATGTCTGAGTTGTCCTATAAAAGGAGAGGAAGGCTGAGGCCTAGGGCAACACTGTTACCTAGGTTTAGAACCTTTTGTACTCATTGTCTCCTAGGTCCAGCCACCACAAACTTGTACTCAGATTTGTGAGCTTTTTGTGTTCCCTGTTTATGCAATGAGTTTTATGTTCTATCTCTAATTCATTTCTGCATGAACTTGTATATGTGTTCTTCGCTTGGCTGGTGTTGAGTTTTGCAGTGCACTTTGTTTTGTGCAAACCAGAGTTTTTCCCTGTGTTTCTGCTAACAAAGGTTTACTGTTTTCTTGTGTGTGGAGATAGTTTTTGAGAGATTTTGAAGTACATTCGCTCTGTGTATATTAGAGGTATATCCTCGTGTGATACTAGTGAAGTACTACCCTGGTATGAGCATGTGAAGCTGCTTTTCTTGAATATCTGTCGAAGCTCCTTTGGAGGCTCAGATTATGCTAAGTCTTGACTGGAGTATTGTCTCAGTGTGAAGCCTGGTACCAGTTACTAGTACGAAGCATCTGAATGAAGTTCTCTAAAGGATATACTTCGAAGTAAAGTGCAGTTGTGTGGAGTCTGTCTCAAAACACCTTCGTGTGTGGAATCGATTCTTGAAAAGCCTTGTGTTGGACCGGAAACGACGACCAGAGGGGGGTGAATGAGAGCTTTTAAAATTTCAGACTGAAAATAGCCTTCTGTTTTAATTCTGTCTTCTGCGGAACAGGCTTTGAACACACCCTTCGAAGTTCTGGTTCGGAGGTATTTCACAACTCCGAATACAGGCTTCGCAAGGAGTAAAAGTTCGAAGCCAAGAAGACTTCGCTCCACACACAAACCCAAAATACAGCTTCTGCTCAGTCAGTGCAGCCTTCGCACACCAGGTGACTTCGTGCAGGCTTCACACTTCACCCTTCGCAAGAGCGGACTTCCCTCTGTGGGCTTCGACCAGATACTCAGCGACAGCAACTGGTGTTGGGCTTCATACTTCGAAGGTCTAAATGCACACTTTACAGACTTCGCTAAGGGCTTTGACTAGGGAAGGAAAACGAGTTTCGATCAGTGCTTCGCTAGTAATCACACTAAAAAACACACTTCGCCCAAACAAGCTTTGGTGCACAACCTCAAGTCAAACGAAGTGACACACAAGAGATCGAAGCATGAAGCGAGGTATACATACAAGCTCAAGCAGAAAATGAACACAGAATCAAGACTTCGATGCTTGAACAGGGAACACAAAAATTGAACTCACAGGATGAATACAAAGTATGTGGTGGCTAGTACAGGAGCTCAACAATGAATACTCAAAGTGTTAATGTGACCTACCCAGCCTCCACTATTTTTAGCCACTATTCAGCCATGTGGATTGACTACTTTACCCCTAGGGTTTACATTGCTTTTGTCTCATCAGAACAGATGGGTACAAAAGGTAGTCTACTTTATTTGGAGGTTTCTTTTGTCAGCTTTGTAGAGGGGACAGCGTCAGCTTTTTGCAGAGCAGACACTGTCAGCCTTTACAGTCTTGGATTCTTCTGAAGCCCCCCTTCGCACGCGAGGGGTGCGGTAGCTTCGGTGAGAAGCCTTGAGCGTGACGGCCTTCGGTTCACCGAAGTCAGCCTTCGATACAGTGACAGTTTTGAGCCGAAGCCATCAAAGCCCTTGGGCCTTCGCACCAATACCTTCAGAGTGGACCACCACGGCTTCGCAGCTTCTCCCAGCTTGAACTCCGTCAGTCCGTGTACCGAAGCCATGCATGGCCGAAGTACCTCAAGTCAACCTCACTCCGGAGCCAGCTTCGCTCCGGAGCCTGCTTCACTCTGAAGCCCCACCTTCGGAGTACCACCCTTCGAAGTCCCTCCTTCGTCCAAGGCCTCCGCATGAAACATTCCATGAGCACTTCGTCGCAGTGTCTCTCCCCGAGCACACTCCTCGAGGAGCCTCACCCGGACCATGCCTTCGATGCACCTCGACTTCTGAGACCTTCGTCGGGTATACCTTCGAGTGTCTCCCTCCGGAGCACACTTCGAACACCTTGCCTCATTGCTGAGGACTTGAACAACCAAACTCCGAAGTCACTCCATTCGGTGTCCCCTTCGAAGTGCCTCGCCTCCGAGGACTTCGTCTCGGAGTACCTTCACCCGGAGTCACACTCCGCACTTACTGTCTTCTCCTGGTGCACCTTGACCCGAGGTCCAACCTTGACCCCTTCGCAGCCTTCGTGACATGATCATCAAGTAAAAGCCCCTTCGGCAAAACTTCCCTTTGCAAGATAAAAACTCCCCCTGAGTTAATTTTCCCCCTTTGCTGCAGAGAACTATACAATTTCTCCCCCTTTGGCAATGCAAGCATCAAGGAGCATTTTTTTTAAAGATGCAAAGCCTCGAAATGGGAAGAATTGCAAAGACATATAAAGCAAAAATATGCCAATATTAATTCCAATTATCATGTGCTCGGCTCAATTTAACATTCTCTAAAAACATGATGACAGCATGTGATTTTATCATTTTGAAATAAAAGCATCACCACTCAATCAAGGTAACTAGACAAGTAAAAGTAGGGACTGCGCAAAGCTAGTCAATTTCTACTCTAGACAAATAAGTCTAGTTCAAATGGAGCATTGAAAGCAAACTTGATGATCAATGAATTTTGGTTGTTCTTTTCATAATGCCAGGGGTTATTTGTTTTTCCACCTTATACTTTACAATCAGGCCAAGCCTAGGCATGAAAGCCATCAGAAGCTTAAGGCAGTGATTTTGGCATACACTACACTATCCTAGTTCAGACCAATGTGCAATGGTAAGCAGTCTAGAATAGAGTAGTGCGACAAACAAACCCACATGGATCTTTTCACTTGTAGCAGGCAAATCATGGAGTTTTGGATTTGAATTAAGTGAACAATTTGTTTAGCATTTGATGAATATCCATGATGAAGTAGAACAATTTTTCAAGTTGCAGTGTTTAACATCCTGAGAAAAGGAGTCTTGCTATCAAGCAGATAAAAGATAGCTAAAGCAATCCTGCCTAAACATGCTAGATTCAAGACTAAGCAGTGAGCATGATTTGATTTTGAAAAGAAGAATCATGCACATACTGTTTCAGACATATTAAATAGAGCTGAGCTGTCATGATTACATGAATTTAAAATCAGGCATATAAGTGCAAAAGATGTATATGCAATTTCACACATGATGAGCATATGCAAGACAATTAAAATCTGCTTCCCCTCACAAAATGTCGTAAGGTTGACAAATACCAAGTTCCTCACGCAAGTAGGCACGCTCGTGGTGAAGCCTGAAAACGAGCGCACAGACACACTACGAAGTGTATGTCCAGCCTCGTAGTAGTCAAGTAGAGGAGGGAGCCGATCATGCTTCGGAACTCCTTCTGATCTACGGCTTCTCCATCTTCATCAGGATCCAATGCGACAGATGTAGCCATTAGAGTGGCGAGTGGCTTCGCATCAGCCATGTCAAACTTCTTGAGCAGGTCCTTGGTGTACTTCGTCTGGTGGATGAAAGTATCTTGTTTGCTTTGCTTGATTTGCAAACCAAGGAAAAATGTGAGTTCGCCCATCATGGACATCTCGAACTCTCTGCTCACGGCATCTGCAAACTCAGAAACCAAAGCATGAGAAGAGCCACCAAAGATGATATCATCCACATAAATCTGAACTAGGAGGAAATCTTTGCCATGCTTGAGAGTGAACAAGGTTTTATCAACAGATCCCATCAAATACCCCCGCTCAAGCAGAAAAGACTTAAGTTTGTTATACCATGCCCGAGGGGCCTGCTTGAGTCCATAAAGAGCCTTATGAAGTTTAAGGACTTTATGTGGGTATTTGGGGTTTTCAAAACCAGGGGGTTGTTTTATATAAACATCTTCGCCTATGAAACCATTAAGAAACGCACTTTTGACATCCATTTGATAGAGTTTGAATCCCCGGGATGTCGCAAAGGCAAGCAAAATCCTAATGGCCTCAAGACGAGCAACAGGTGCAAAAGTTTCAGTAAAATCAATCCCTTCTAATTGAGAATAACCCTGAGCTACAAGTCTAGCCTTGTTTCTAAATATAGTCCCATCCTCCCCTTGTTTGTTTTTGAAAATCCATTTTGTTCCAATGAAATGAACATTTGGTGGAGGATCAACTAAAGTCCATACTTGGTTTCTCTCAAAATTTTCAAGTTCTTCATGCATGGCATTGATCCAACTAGAATCAGAAAGTGCATGACTAACATCTGAGGGCTCGAAAGAAGCAACAAAAGCAGAATCAATGAAATGAGCATGAGAATGTGTTACCCTTTGATCAAGCTCACCAATGATCTGCTCGGGAGGATGCATCCTTTGAACATGGTGTGGAGCCTCGCGGCGAGATGCAGTCTCCCCCTCAACTTGTGCGTTGAAGTGGTCCAAGATGACCGATGTCGAGGTAGTTGCTTCAGGACCTGTGCCGAAGTGGTCGAAGCGGGGTTGGCTTCGGGGGTTGATGTCGAGGGTTGTAGGGGTTCATCCTCGAAATCTTCGGGATCTTCTTCTTCGAAGATAGTTTGTTCCATATCGTGTTCATTTGCCTGTTCAAGAGCAGAACTAACAGAGGGGATTGATTCATCAAAAGTCACATCACATGACTCGATGACAGTGTTAGTCTCCAAATTATAAACACGATAAGAATGACCATGTGTAGTGTAACCCAAAAAGATCCTGTCAGAAGAACGCGACTCAAATTTATACAAATTACCACGTTTTAAAATAAAGCAACAACAGCCAAAACCTCGAAGACGAGTAACCTTGGGCTGTCTCCCAAAACGTAGCTCATAAGATGTCAGATTCAAAATTGAGCGCAAGAAGATTCGGTTTGAGATGTAACATGCAGTGTTCATGGCCTCAGCCTAGAATTTTCTAGGAGTCCTGTGCTCATCGAGCATCGTCCTAGCCATCTCAACCAAAGTGCGATTCTTTCTCTCAACAACACCGTTTTGTTGAGGAACCCGCGGAGCAGAGAATTGATGTTCTATGCCATGCTCCATGCAAAAGTCAACAAAGAGACTGTTCTTGAACTCAGTGCCATTATCACTTCGAATGAATTTCAATGCACCAGGGAGTTCAGTGAAAAGTCTCAAAGCCAAGCTCCGAAAGTGTGAAAACAATTCATCCTTTCTGGCAAGAAAGAAGACCCAAGAGTAACGAGAGAAATCATCGACAATGACTAACACATACCACTTGCCGCCTAAAGAACTAACCTGAGAAGGACCTACAGTGTCCATGTGGAGAAGTTCTCTTGGTTGTTCAGTCATCACTGTGGTGACTGGCGAGTGTGAAGCGGCAATCATTTTTCCATGTTGACAAGGAGCGCAAACTAAATTCTTCTCAAACTTGAGCTTGGGCAATCCTCGGATCAGACCTAGGGCACTCAGACGAGCGAGCAACTCAAAGCTCATATGCCCTAGTCTCCTATGCCACTTCCAAAGCTCAGAAGTAGAATGTGTAACAAGACAATGAGAAGAACCAGATGACTCAAAAAATCAGCTCCAAAAACTCTCCCAACTCTAAAGATCTTACAAACCACAACGTCATCAGAATTGAGTACTTGCGAAGTATCGCGATGGAATCGCACTTCGAAGCCCTCATCAAGCAGTTAATATACAGAAAGCAAATTGTATCCCAAATTCTCAACCAAAGCAACATCTTTGAGAGTGAAATTCGAGTTAATTCTTACCACACCTTTACCTTTCACTCTACTCCTTCGATTGTACCCGAAGGTGATATGTTCCCTTTGCTTGGTTGTGGTGAGGCTGGAGAACCATGCTGCATCTCCGGTCATGTGGCGTGAACAACCGAAGTCCATGATCCACGTGCCCTCCAAGCCTCGGTCTGCCACCTACACATGGTAAGAAAATCTCGATCGCTCAGTGCTGGGGTGAGTGAAAATATGACGAGGCATCCAGCACTGAGTGATACGAGTAGTAGGCACAGTAAAAGTAGACTGTCTACGCACAAGATAATCAGAATGATGCAAAGTGCGAGGTCTACCTACATGCTGTGATCTAACAACATGACGAGGTCTCCTACTATGATGAGGTACAAAGCTACTCGCCCGGGGTCTAACACCATATGGAACATGGTGAACACCTCGAGGAGCAAAACCTCTCCGAGAAGCACGAGGAGCCTCGAAAACAGGACGAGAGTAAAACTCAGACCCATGCATACCTAAAGATGGGTAATGCATGTCCTGGAAACTCATCGCCTGAGAGCGTCGCTCATCCTTGATGCGACGAAAACAGAACCCAACCAAGTGACCCGCCCGCTGACAGTAGGAACAATGAAAAACTCTCCTAGGGGCACTCTCATGGGTCATAGGAGCAACTCTCCCAGGCTCCTTGGGCTTCTGCTGAGTGGTTTTCTTGGGAGGGATTTTCTTGGCGGAGGAGTGGTTTTCTTAGGTGTCCGGGTAGGCTTTTTGACTGATGGAGTGTCTAACAGAGCTCTCTCTTTCTCTAAGGTAGTGGGTGAGGTAAACACAGTTTTGTTCTTATTGTCTGAAAGAATCCTCTCAAAACCCAAACCTAGAGCTAACCCTGCTCTATCAGCACACATCTTGGTCTTGGCCAAGAGCAAATCCATCCTACCCTTTCCCTCAGTGCATTTGTTAACCACAGAAAGAAGGTACTCATTTTCAGTCATAAGGTTTTCAGCTCGCTCTCTAACAGTGCCTAGCTGGTCTTTAAGGGTTATGCAAGTGGCACACACAGGCTGCACATCCTTAGAACTACCGGCCCTCTCCAATCTAGCCTCTAAATCATGAAGATGCTTATCACGTAAATTAATGCTCTCGCGTAATAAAGAATAGTTCATGCATTCAATTATATCATGAGGTCTAGAATCAACCACCAAAAGCTGCTTCTGTGCAGTCTCAAGCTCAGATAGAGTTTGAGCATGTACAGAACGCAACTGAGCAAGCTCACCCATGACAACAGTACAAGATTCACATTCAGCATCATTAACTTTAGACTTAAGCATGGCATAATCAGTAGAAACAGATTCTAGCCTAAGTCTAAGGTCTTTTCTTTCTCTAGCGGCTTGCACAAGTAATCTATCCTGACCAAGAACTACTTCATTCAGCTCATCTAGTTTTATTGAAAGTTGGTCATAGGATAGAGGTACCTCAGATGAGTCAAGCTCATCGCTGCTGTGATCGCTGTCGGCCATGAAGCAAAGGCCGGTGAAATCTCGTCCCTTCTTGTCCTTCTTCTCCTCCTTCCTTGGAGACTCCTCCTCCTCAGAGCTCGACTCCTCCATTGAGGAAGTGTCGATGTCGCTGAGAGCAGCAACAAATGCTCTGGAAGCGGCTTTGGCTACCCTCTTAGCCACCTTGCCGCGCTTGCCCTTCACAAAAGGCTTCCTCTCCTTTTTGTGGCATTTAGGGCGCTCACTCTCATCTCTCTTCTTGAGTTTAGGGCAATTGGCCTTGATGTGAGAAGTGTCGCCACACTAAAAACAACCACTAAAACCACTTCTCCTCTAATCCTGTCTCTCATGGTGAAAACGAGTGAACCTTCTGGCAATGAGAGCAAGCTCATCATCATCCAGAGTATCCACCTGCTCCTTAGTGACGGAGACCAGGGAGGACAAAGCAAAACCATCTGCAAGAACACAAGTGCCAGATGTGCTTGGTTCTGTAGTGGTGCCACGGCTAGTGCTATAAACCAATGCCAATGGCTGTGGCAAAGAGTTTCTGTGCACTGCAAGAGATGCCTTGGCAATCTCCGTGGACTTTAGCTTGTTGAAGAGCTCATCACAGGTCAATGTGTCATAACCTGTGGACTCCTCAATGCTGGATATCTTCACTTCCCATATGCTACGATCAAGAGCATAGAGAAGCATGATAGCCCTATCATGATCATTGTAAGCAAGGGTCCCATTGGACCGCAAGTTACTCACTATTGCATCGAAGCGAGAAAACATGGCATCTATAGATTCACCAGGTGCCTACACAAACAGCTGATACTGTTGATTGTATGTGCTTTGGCGCCTACCCTTAATCTATGTAGAGCCCACATGAAAAATAGTGAGAGTGGTCCAAATTTCCCTAGCTGTCCTAAGGTGCTGCACCCTATCAAACTCACTCTGGCTCAAACCAATGAACAGTATATTTCTAGCCTTGGAGTTGGCATTATACTGATCCTTCTCTGTTTGAGAGGTGTGAGTTTCAGGGATGGAGTATTGTGAGTCCACAATCTCCCAAATTGCATTTCCTTGGCTTAGCAAGTAAGCCTCCATGCGCACCTTCCAGTATGCAAAATCAGTCCCATCGAACAGAGGAATTTTACTAACTCTGTCCATGTCGCCAACAGATCACAAAACCAGTTAAGGTCAACTGGTGATCTTAACCTGCTCTGATACCAATTGTTGGACCGGAAACGACGACCAGAGGGGGGGTGAATGGGAGCTTTTAAAATTTCAGACTGAAAATAGCCTTCTGTTTTAATTCTGTCTTCTGCGGAACAGGCTTCGAACACACCCTTCGAAGTTCTGGTTCGGAGGTATTTCACAGCTCTGAATACAGGCTTCGCAAGGAGTAAAAGTTCGAAGCCAAGAAGACTTCGCTCCACACACAAACCCAAAATACAGCTTCTGCTCAGTCAGTGCAGCCTTCGCACACCAGGTTACTTCGTGCAGGCTTCACACTTCACCCTTCGCAAGAGCGGACTTCCCTCTGTGGGCTTCGACCAGATACTCAGCGACAGCAACTGGTGCTGGGCTTCGTACTTCGATGGTCTAAATGCACACTTTACAAACTTCGCTAAGGGCTTCGACTAGGGAAGGAAAACGGGTTTCGATCAGTGCTTCGCTAGTAATCAGAGAGGTCTAGCCTCCAGTTTACACAGAACGAACACACACTGAAAAACACACTTCGCTCAAAACACACTTTGCCCAAACAGGCTTCGGTGCACAACCTCAAGTCAAACGAAGTGACACACAAGAGATCGAAGCATGAAGCGAGGTATACATACAAGCTCAAGCAGAAAATGAACACAGAATCAAGACTTCGATGCTTGAACAGGGAACACAAAAATTGAACTCACAGGATGAATACAAAGTATGTGGTGGCTAGTACAGGAGCTCAACAATGAATGCTCAAAGTGTTAATGTGACCTACCCAGCCTCCACTATTTATAGCCACTATTCAGCCATGTGGATTGACTACTTTACCCCTAGGGTTTACATTGCTTTTGTCTCATCAGAACAGAGGGGTACAAAAGGTAGTCTACTTTATTTGGAGGCTTCTTTTGTCAGCTTTGCAGAGGGGACAGCGTCAACTTTTTGCAGAGCAGACACTGTCAGCCTTTACAGTCTTGGATTCTTCTGAAGCCCCCCTTCGCACGTGAGGGGTGCGGTAGCTTCGGTGAGAAGCCTTGAGCCTGACGGCCTTCGGTTCACCGAAGTCAGCCTTCGATACAGTGATGGTTTTGAGCCAAAGCCGTCAAAGCCCTTGGGCCTTCGCACCAACACCTTCGGAGTGGACCACCACGGCTTCGCAGCTTCTCCCAGCTCGAACTTCGTCAGTCCGTGTACCGAAGCCAGGCATGGCTGAAGTACCTCAAGTCAACCTCACTCCGGAGCCAGCTTTGCTCCGGAGCCTGCTTCACTCCAAAGCCCCACCTTCGGAGTACCACCCTTCGAAGTCCCTCCTTCGTCCAAGGCCTCCGCATGAAGCATTCCATGAGCACTTCATCGCAGTGTCTCTCCCCGAGCACACTCCTCGACGAGCCTCACCCGGACCATGCCTTCGATGCACCTCGACTTCTGAGACCTTTGTCGGGTATACCTTCGAGTGTCTCCCTCCGGAGCACACTTCGAACACCTTGTCTCATTGCTGAGGACTTGAACCACCAAACTCCAAAGTCACTCTATTCGGAGTCCCCTTCGAAGTGCCTCGCCTCCGAGGACTTCGTCTCGGAGTACCTTCACCCGGAGTCACACTCTGCACTTACTGCCTTCTCCTGGTGCACCTCGATCCGAGGTCCGACCTCGACCCCTTCGCACCTTCGTGACAGAGCTCCCCGCTCCCCTAGCATCAAGCCTCCCGCTTGACCCAGGTTCACTTGCTACGAACCGTCCATCGCCTTCGAAGTCCCCTGTGCACCACAGACAAACAGACAAGTGTATCCAGTACCCCGGAGACCTCTCCGGGTAAGCAACCTTCGATACACACTCCGGTGTACCGCCCAAAGTACCGAACCCTTTGGTACAACCCAGTCAACATGTACTGTCGGACCCCTCCGACAGGCATACTCCGCTGCAACAGCTGCAGCAACCAGAGCCCACCGAACCCTTAGGTGAAACAGCCTCCGAACCCCTTCGGAGGGACCCCTTCGAATCAGAGGATAAAATATGTCAATCACTCATCACAGACTCCAAAACCAACCCTTGGTTTCTCACCTTGCTTCAAGTATTTTGGGGGTTGTTCGGGTGTGAGCGAACACTTCAGAACTTCGAACTTTTACCTTGTGTGAAGCCTGAGTTCAGAGTATAATCAATACCTCCGAACCAGACACTCTGAAGGGTATGTTCGAACCCTGCTTTTCAGAATAAGATTTTTAAAAGATCCCATTCGCCCCCTCTGGTCGCCTTGTACGGTCCAACAATTTTCATATGTCATTATTTTAATATGTGTTGAAGATATATAAGAAAAATGAATAGTCAACCTTCTTCTATGTTGAAGAGCACGTAAAAAAGATTTGTTATGGTACACCAATTACCTCTTAAAAGGTATAGTAATGTTTAAGATTAATTTATACCACGTATTTTACTTAGGATTACAAATAAACTAAAATTAAAAAACTTGGTGACTGGCAGTTAATTGGCACTACGGGAAATAGAGAGATTGTCGAGTGTCAAATTATTTATTGAGTGCATTATTTCGGGCACTTGATGAAGATGGGTTTGCCAAGTACTTTTAAAAACACTCAGTAAATATTAAACACTCGACAAACTCTCTATTTGTCGAGTGCCACTAGCATATACACTCGAAAAATATTTAGACGCTCGGTAAAACATTTAAAAAAACGAACTGGTAGAGATGTTAACGATGTGACGCTAGCTCGAAAGAAAAACACAACTTTGTTGAGTGCCACTAACAGGCACTCGGTAAACCCTAGTGTTTGTTGTGTGCCATTTCTAGTACTCAGCAGACGTCCGTTTCTAGCACGTATGTTGTCGCACCACATCATGGGTCGGGCATTATTTGCCAAGTGCCTAAGAGTGGCACTCGGCAAACCCAAGGAACCCATGATTTCATGTGAAATCATGGCTTTAGCCCATGTCGTATTTTAAACTTGTTTTGAACTTAAATTTTTTTACACTCAGAATGTAACATATATTAATCCATGGAAAAAGATCACATTTTTATGGGTCACTTTGTTATTTTTAATTCCTTAAGTGTGTTTCTTAGATTTAAATTGAAATATGTAAAATTTTAACTGCAAGTGCATGAAATAATGAACCAAAATTTGTAGAAAAATCATATTTATGTTCATGAGTCCATTCTAAATTCTTTGCCACTAAATGTAAATAAATTTTGAAAAATATAGGTTGCGGCACTAGACCAGCAATGTGAATCTTAATAGGTTTTAATTATAGAAAATTTAATTGAACTCTAAAAATATGATACTTTATATGGTGTTATTATATGATACATCTATACTATGATAGAAATATGAAAATATTTCAAGAAGGTTTTTAGGTATAATGTTTAGAAATCGAAGATTCTCAGAAGAGGGTTTAGAGTTTAGAGAAGGAATGAGCTTGCTAGGTTTGGAAGCAAATCGATGATTAAATCTTTGTTTGAACATAAAAAATTTTCTACAACGAAAACTCAGTGTATATTATAGCATGCTAAAATTTGGCAATTTTTAAGATCGGTTTGTAGTTTTTAGTTAAATAAATGTGTTTCTAGTTAATTTTTGAAATGCAAGTGCATGAAACAGAGAGCCAAATTGTCCGAAAAAATCATACTTATATTTTTAGTCCTATTTTAGGCCTTACACACTAGAGTTAAAGAAATTTTGAGATATCTCAACGATGGCATTCGATTGACAACATCTACCATATTGGTTTTTAAATTTTTTAAAAAATAAAAAAATGAAAAAACATGAGACTTGTCATGGTGTCATTATATGATAACTAGAGGTTGTGGTTAATTTTTATACTTTTTTCAAGAATTTTGTAGAGGAAAATAGAAAAACACATTAGGAACAAATAAAATACGAAAAAACTTTTACCGAATGTCACATCAGGGGCACTTGGCAAACCTGAGGACTTTGCCAAGTGTCGCTTGATCTGACACTAAGCAAAGTCATGTTTTTAGTAGGTCTCAACAGTGCACATGGCACAATTATTGCAATAGATCTGCTCATGTGCGCCCACTCCAAGTCCTATATCTAGTCACCCCCAATGCCACCGGTGTGTGCTACCCCCATTGCTGGTTAGCGCCACTGCCATCGCCAATCCATGTTGCTGCCATCACTAGTCCACGTCACCATCATTGCCTCCACATGCCACCACCGCACCATGCCTCGACACGCCGCCATCGCAACCTTTTCCCCGGTCAGCCCCTTTCCATGTCTAGCACCTTCCCAAGGCCGCCCCACGGTCGGCCACCTGTCTGCCCCCTAGCTGGTGCCCTCTCGACTAGCCTGCCTTCTTTGCCCCCAACTAGTGCCCCTTGGAATATGCATGTCATTGCATATATATGGTCATAACTGTCTCAAACATGTTTCATGGACAACAGGAGGATGTGTAGATAGAACTCATTTTCATGCTCTGCTCGGATCCAACATAGGGTTTCAGCACAACCTCCTCGTTGTTCTTCAAATGCACATTCTCTTGGTATGTTATCAAGATGTACGTTTGTAGAACAGCGGGGAGCTGCCATCGAAATTTTGTGTCAGAAATGAGTAGAGCATGAAAACGAGCCCAATCTGCACATCCTTGGGTGGGATCAGGACTTATCCTTTCCTATTAGACACTTGGATTCATCTCATTTCTCTCTAATGGTAAAACAATGGTGGTGTTATTTCCTAATTTACTAGAAGAAGGATGATCACGAGTAGATGTACACGGGCCACCCTAGCTAAGCTGAGGTGACCATGGAATGGATCAAGAACACTAAAGCATTCCTAAAGTCAGTATTTTCTATATAGAATGGGCATGGAAAGACCTGATGTCCCTGTAGTTGGTGCAAGAATCAGCGTCCACAAACAAAGGAAGCATGGGTAAACACCTCTATAAGTATAGGTTTATGTCAAACTATATCTGGTGGGCATACCATGGTAAGGTTCAATGTTCTAGAGTTGAGGTGGTATGACAATGCATGGACGATGATGATGGAGAGATCAGATACATGCTATATGACTATCAAGATGCACATTTTTATGAAGCATGTGAAAAGGAAGTGTCGGAGCCAATCGCAAAGGTGTTTTATAACATGTTATTTTTTATCACTACAACCCCTTGATAGGCACACCAAGGTTTCTCAACTGGATGCCATCGCATGCCTAATGGCTATTAAATCCTAGTTTAGCTTGAGTCGAAAATGCTTAAATATCATGCTGATGGTTGTTGGTATCCTCCTCTTAGAAGATCACATTCTGCCAAAGATAATTTATAAGTTGAAGAAAGTCCTTCATGCACTTAAGATATCATATGAGTAGATGCATGCTTGTCCAAATGGATGCATCTTATTCAGAAAAGAGCACACAAATGCAAAGTCCTGCATGAAGTGCAAATCCTCGATGTATCTTGAGGTAGAATGGTAAGGATTTAGAACTACTATAGAGATTACATTTAGGCAATGACAGTTTTGACAACATTCACTACTAGAAACCCCCCTGTAGCTACGCCATAGTAGTAACGCCATGTAAAAGCATCTCTACATCCACATATAAAGATGCTTGTTGACATGATTTTGAAAGCATGTCAGATTGTTACGATAATAGACACGCTTATACTGTTACGAATCATACGAAGACATTTTTTGACACGCTATTGAAGTCATCTCAAAATGACACGATGTTAGACACGATTTAAAGCGTCATTATCACACAGAGACGTTGTAAAGTGTATCAAACATTTGTTTATAGCTAGGTATAGATGCTTTCTAACTTGATTAGAAAAGAGTATTGAATTGATACAAAGTTTAACATGTTGTCATTCCGCGAATAGCATGTAGATTAGTCGTAAATCGTATCAAATAACCATCAATAGAAAATGACACGGACATAAACATGCTTTGAAGTGTCATTATCCTCTTGACACATTTTAAAGCATATCAAACAATTATTTGTAATCATGCATCGTGAATGATGAAGAAATAATATATTTGATATGGTAAAAAATACAACTACGTGCCATATATAACATATTGTTATATTATATATGTACATGAAAAAAATATTATTCGGAATGAATAAATTAAATAATTTATATTATATATGTACATGCTAAAAAACATATACAAATAAGTTGTGTGCACTGAAATAAAAATATAAAAAGTTGAGCCTCCTGGGCTTCGAACTCTGGTCAGTAGCATTAGAGGCATATGGGCAAGCCATTGAGCTACCAACACATTGGTGTTTTATTACTAGGTCAGAGTATGTAAATAGACATATCTTCAGCTATCATATACACCCACGACCCAAATCGGCAATATTCTCAAATTGAGTTTATTGTGTCGCCGCACCGCCCATGCACGCCACCGCCGCCGACAGCTCCTCCATCGACCGCTACAGCCTCCTCTCAGGCACCATCGGCAGGCTACGCGTCGTCGCCTCCCATCCCACCGTCAACCACTGCCTCGCTCTCCATCGACACTCGTCGCCTCCCATCCCACCAAAGCCTTCCATCGCGCCGCTGCCCCCCATCGCGCTACTGCGTGCCTCGGCATCCCATCATGCGTCGTCACTCTTATGCGCCTAGAATTCTAGAGGAAACATAAGGTAGGTCCGATCCTATCCCTTCTTTTATTCTTCCCTAAGTTCTTTTAATTTTTTGCAATGTACACCGGCTGCTACCTACTTGTGTAGATTTAAACATTGTAATCATATACAGTGCAGTGTGCAATACTGCAATTTTGTCTATTGTTAGGCTTTCAAACTTGTACTCAATCAATTGTCTGACATAATAGGTTGATCAGTTGGTACTTTGCAGAAGTGTTGTTATTCTTGTGTTGTTTGTTTACTTGTTGTGTGACTGTTAAATTTGTAGATTGATGGATAGTAATAGTAGATCATAATTTGATGGCAAAGGATGCATCAATTATTTTTCTCTAGTGCTACTTTGATTGTTAAACAAATGAACACTTGAACTTGTCCTGATTTTCTATTTAATTATATCATATTTTCATGTGATGATGCTATTGTCTGAAAACACTTATCTCTGTATGTGTACAATCATGGTGTAGTGCATATGGCTATAGATGGTATGTGTATGATATGATTGAGCTTCCTTGTTATTTGTTGTCGTGGTTTGATTTCTTGAAGCATAAGCTGTAATGTAAATATCTTTTAAATTAAGCATGATTTGTTTGATTTAAATTCCACATGTGCTTACATGGGGTGATGGATAGAAGTTGGATGAAAAAATCAAGACGGGAGACTGCATATGAAGATGGTGTTGAGGAATTTTTGACTTTTTCTTATCAGGACCTTCCACCTGACAGCGAGATATTGTGTCCATGTAAAAAGTGCAAGAATAGAATAAACCAGACTTGTGATGAAGTTAAGACACATCTGAGGTGTGACGGTATTCTTCAAGGTTATACCTCTTGGGTTCATCATGGTGAGAATTATGACAGACCCACAATTGCATTTGATGATGTGCCTAATATGACCACATTGTCTTCCACGGGTATAGTACAAGGTCACCAGGACGGAGGATCGAATAGCATTGAAGAACTACTACATGCTGCATTTGGTAGGGTTGCGGGAATGCTTGAAGGTGAGGCAGATGATTTTCAGGCAAGATTTGCATGTATGGAACATAATGCCCTAGAGGATATTAATGTGAATTCAAGTGAAGGCGATGATTCGAGGAGGGATCATAATATATATGCAAGATTCTTAAAGGATGCACACGTAAGGTTATACCCTGATTGTAAGTACTCAAGGTTGTCATTTTTGGTGCACTTATATCACTTGAAGTGCATACATGGTTGGTCACAAGAATCATTTGCATCACTATTGGGTCTACTATCTGCCGTGCTACCTCGTGAAGCAAATCTGCCTAAGACATATTATGAAGTGAAGAAAATCATCCGTGGACTAGGTCTTGATTATGTGAAAATCCATGCTTGCCCCAAAGATTGCATGCTTTTTAGAGGTGAACATGCCAAAAACGATGTTTGCCATGTGTGCGGGAGCTCTCGTTGGAAAGTTGTTAAAGAGAATTCATCATCAGCTAAACCAAAGGGGAAAAGGAAACCAACAAAAGTGTTACGGTATTTTCCATTGATACCTAGGATCCAGAGGTTATTTTCAACTACGAAAACTTCAGATGATATGCGATGGCATGAGGAGGCACGAACAAAAGATGGAAAACTACGACATCCAGCAGATGGTGAAGCTTGAAAAGAATTTAACGATAGGCATCCTGAATTTGCAGCAGATGCTCGAAATGTACTCCTTGGTCTTTCAAGTGATGGATTTAACCCCTTTGGGAATCAGAATTTGAAGCACAGTACATGGCCAGTAATGCTCGTTCCTTACAACCTACCACCTTGGATCTGCATGAAGCAAACATCTTTCATGTTGTCAATGATCATCCCTGGACCAGATTCTCCTGGTAATGATATAGATGTATATTTCAAGCCCCTGATTGATGAGCTTTTACTGTTGTGGGATGGAGTTGAAACATTTGATGCCTCTTCGAAAAAAGAGTTACATCTCAAAGCTGCACTTTTGTGGACTATAAATGATTTTCCAGCATTAGGTTACCTAAGTGGATGGAGCACAGGTGGTACATATGCCTGTCCTGCTTGTGGTCCAGCGACAAAATCATTTCACCTGAAGCATGGTAAAAAGTCGTGCTATATGGGTCATCGTCGATGGCTGCCAAAAAATCACAGATACCGAAGGCAAAGGATGCAGTTTGATGGCTCCATAGAGACTGAACTTGCACCTAAAACAATGAGTGTCATCACTATTCTTAAAATGTTAGAAGGGAGAGAGTTTGTGCTAGGGAAAAAGGTGAGCATAGCAAAGAAGGACAAGAAGAAAAGCAAGAATAAGGAAGTGACAGATGAAAGTGCTAAGAAATGCAAGCGTAAAACAAAAGGACAAAATAATGAGTCAAATGGGAGTGTTAGTCAGGAGGTGGAGAATCCTAAAGATTGGTTGAAAAAGAGGTCAGTGTTCTTTAATCTACCATATTGGGAACAGAATAGATTAAGACATAATCTAGACGTAATGCACTTAGAGAAAAATGTGAGCGACAACTTTATCTCGACTTTGTTAGCTATTTGTCATAAAACAAAGGATGACCTTAATGCACGACTAGATTTAGTTGAACTCAGAATTCGAGAGGATCTTCATCCTGTTGTACATAATGATGGAAAGCAGACGATTCCTGATGCATCTTTTACCATGTCTAGAGAGAAAAAGGAGATCCTTTGCTCAGTAATAAAAACCTTAGGACCCCTGATGGATATGCATCAAACATATCTAGGTGTGTGAACATGAAAGACTTTACATTAAGTGGACTTAAGAGTCATGACAATCATGTTTTACTACATGACATTCTATCGGTGGCGCTCCGATCCTGTTACCCTAGCAAAGATGTCATGAGGATAGTTGTTGAACTATCTAATTTCTTCAAGATGTTGTGCTCCAAAGTTATAGATGTTGATGAGTTGGTAAAGCTTCAAGAGAGTATTGTGATGACACTATGTGATATGGAAAGAACTTTCCTGCCATCATTTTTTACTGTGAGCGTGCATTTGATGGTGCATTTGGTAGAAGAAGTTAAACATGGTGGCCCTATTCAGTACCGATGGATGTACCCTATGGAAAGGTATGAAACTTCATTTAGTTTGCACTGTTGTTGTCAATAAATCATTTCAACAACTTACACATGTTCATAATTGCATATTTGCATATAGGTTTTTTGTTCGGCTAAAGGCACTTGTCAAGAATAGAGCTCACCCAGAAGGATCAATTGCTGAAGGATATTGCATGGAGGAATGCTTGGACTTTTGTTCAATATTTTTAGAAGTAACAACTCGTCTTACTAGGCCATCTAGAAATCCTGAATCTTCTCATGAAAAAAAGGCTTGTACTTGTTTGATAGTGCTGGTGAACCAATTGGAAAGTGTATTGTGGTCAACGTTGATAAGCATCTTCTTGTTCAGACACACCGATATGTCTTGCGACATTTCGATGAACTTGAGGATTTACGTAGGTCTGTTCTTATATTTCTCTAGGTTTTGGTTATTTTGTAGTAACTTATTGATGACATGACATTGATCCTATTCTTGTAGAGAGTTCTTGGAAGAGGAGAAAAGCAAGCTGGGGCCATCAACCAATTTGACACCTTGTTCCATTGAGAAGTTGACCGATGAACACTTTCCTGATTGGTTAGAGCAAAAGGTGTGTACATCTTAAATTGGTGCATTTTATGCACACACTATTAATTAATAGGTGAATTGGATATAATTAAATGCATTTGTACAAACAGGTTATCCTAGGGGATGGAAAAAGCATAACGGCAAAGGTTAGAGCATTGGTTGCAAAACCTAGCAGATATGGTGTGAGATGCAGTGGATTCTCTATTAATGGTTTTAGGTTCCACACTATGAGCCGTGAGGCTGCACGCTTGACACAGAATAGTGGTATAGTGAACATCGCACATGATGGTGTGCATTATTATGGTAGATTGTTAGATATAATTGAATTGTCATATGCAGAGTACAAGGTAGTGCTTTTCAAAGGTGAATGGTATGATGTTCATCATCAGGCTGGGTTACGACAAGATGAGTTTGGATTTACCCTTGTGAATTTTTCTCGAACGATACACACAGGAAAAAATTAGAGCATGATCCTTTTGTCTTCTCTTCACAAGTGCAACAAGTATTTTATGTCCAAGATCCAAGAGCTGAATCGTGGTACACCGTGGTGAAAGTTATACCACGTGATAATTTTGACATGGGTGCTGAATTGTTGGAAGAGGAAACAGATTAGATTGCATAGTTGAATGGTGGCAATTCTGTTGAGTTGGTATTCTGTTGATATTAAGTTCTGAAATGTTGATTGCATAGTGTAAAAGTTCAGTTTTTAATCCATGTTTTATTGACAATGTAAACTTTATTCAGTTCTGAATTGATTGCATAGTAAAAGTTCTGAATTGGTATTCAGTTTTTAAGTTCTGAAATGTTGATGTAAAAGTTCTGAAATGTTGATTGCATAGTGTAAAAGTTCTGTTGAATGGTAGAAAGTTGTCAATGCTCTTATTCAGATTTTACAATGTAAACTTTGTTTTCAATCAAAGAAAAACTTAATACTCTCAATTTATCAACAGCTCCAGTTTTAGTTGAAAAAAAATCTGAGCATGAATTTGTATTTGCCACGATGTGCATTGCTTTCTTACAATATTTATGCATATGTATTACAAAGATTCAAGGTTATGATACAGAGTTGTCAAATGAAATGAAATTGTTAGCAACTTTTCCTTATTGGCTTGATACGGATCAAGGGAATGCAATAATGATTGACTTCAATATGTAGTCTGTGTTTTCTGATTGGGCCATATTTTGGTGAAGAAAATAGTTGTTGGTCAATTATTTCCAATAGATCATTTATTTATAAAACATTATCTGATAATAAAATATAAATATATATTACAATTATGTATGCAAATAAAAAATCATTATATATTAGTACACATGAAAATATATGTATCTATAAACCATCTCTATAATTCTTAATACACAATGTGATGTAACTACTAAACATGTCTATATCCGTAGACGCGTAATTATAATGTATCTATGATATTGTTTCTACATTTGTTAACACGCATTGTGGTGTTAATACAAAACGTGTCACCTGCCATATCATCTGCCATGTCACGTGCCACGTCAATCGCCACGTCATCTTCCACGTAATTTGCCACATCATCTGCCACGTCATCTTCCACATCATCTGCCACGTCACGTTTCGCTCTCTACAAATTCGTCTCTATACTTATTACTGCGCAATAAGGCGTCCTTATAAAACGCATCTATATTATTAGACATAATTTGTATATGTATCTATAAATTGTATCTACATTTATTAACGTGAATGAAATGTCACAATACTACGTAACTACATCACTACAGACGTTTTATACATGTGTCTACTAAATTGTATCTAACTTTATAGATATGCAAATAACGTGTTTATAGACTGTCTCTTTCTTTCATAGCAACGCATAAATAATTCATCTCTACAAGGTCTGACGCGGTACGTACGAAGACGCTTCTAACACGCTTTATGAAAGCGTGTCTATATTGACATAGAGATGAAATAAAGCGTGTCTAGACCCTAATTCTGGCGTAGCTACAAGGGGTGTTTTCTAGTAGTGATTCCACTTCTTGAGCACTAGGATGAATATATCATATCACATGATAGCGATGATGAGACCTATGAGCCAACAAATCCTGATGTCAATGACTATTTATAACATTTGTATGGGACTTGTATTGTTAGTATATTACATTTGTTTACATCACGTCACATAGTTTGTCTATAGTACTTTACTCTTTTTTGTAGCAGGTGATTGAAAAATGGTGAGTTCTAGGGTTTCAAGAAAATAATGGGTCTACTAAGTGGAAGTGGGTCTAAATATAAATCTAAATCTAATGGTGAGGGGTTCTCAAGTAGGCCACAAGGGGGAATGAAGCAAGTAGCTAGAAGAAGGAAGGCACATATGGCTTCGAGCGTGACTATGAGCTAGAAATGGGCCTCCGATGGCGAGTAGGAGTATGAGTTGTAGAGCACACCTGAGTCTGAGTTGACTTGTGAAATTGGTCACAAAGATGCACAACCGGAGGAGGAGGCTATAGGGGTACCTCCAGCTCTGGTACAGAAGTGTGGTTATCTAGTCCTTCAAGCCTCCCAAGGCAACTAGTGCAACTAAATCAACGTCCACTCATCTGACTAGACAGAAATAAGTAATTTGCTCTATCTAGTCCATAATTTCTTCCTTACACATGTTTAGTATTTTAACACATACTAATAATTTTTCGAGACACCGGAGCAGGAACTGGATATAGGTTTGATAGGGAGGCGGCGAGTACTCACATTAGGGGAATGATGTCCTTGGGATTATGACTAGGGAGAAGTTCCTTGGGCATCCTTGTTAGGGGATTAAGACAGCATACTCATGGAAGCACAACGAAAGTGTGCCAGATGCACATGACAAGGAAGGGAGGCAATTTGCACATATAGTTGACCAAGTGAGGGTTGAGCCCTAGGTAAGCTTTTTTCGCACTATATTTGTCGATACTATTTGTATTGGAACTACATAACGTTTTCATCATGTTATATACAAGACTTCTTCGGGTGTGATGAGGGGTATGAGGCTCAGCCTACCGAGGTTATCAATAGAGCCACCAAAAAGTCTATTATTGGCATGTACTATGAGGTTTGTATTGAAATAGTGATCCTCTACTATACTCATCAATTCAGACAAAAGATCACGAACAAGGATGCTCAGACAACATAACTCATGAGCAATACATAATGGTAAGTGTATTATCATTTATCTTGCAACACTTAACATATTTTCTTTATACCCTTCACTTGGTTACTAAGAAACCAAGTTGAATTGTGCCTTGGTTTCAAGCCTGTGATGAGTGATTGAAAAATTCTCTTCTGGGTGAAGGGGTCCCTCCGAAAGCAGTTCAGAGGTGTTTACCGAAGGGTTCGATGGTTACTGGCTGCAGTTGTGTAGTGGAGTGTGTCTGTCGGAGGGGTCCGACAGAACACGATGACATGGGTGTACCGAAGGGCTTGGTACTTTAGAGGGTACACCAGAGTGTGTACCAAAGGTTGTTTATCGAAGAGGTCTTAGGGGTACTAGAAACACTTGTCTGCTTGTCGGTGGTGCGCAGGTGACTTCGGAGGCGACGGACGGTTCACAGCGAATGAACCTAGGTCAAGTGGGAGACTTGATGCCAGGCGAGTGGGGAGCTCGGTCACGAAGGCTGTGTGGGGTCAAGGTGCACCAGGCGATGGCAGAAAAGTGCGAAGGGTGGCTCCGGTTGAAGGTACCCCGAAGCAAAGTCCTCGGAGGCGAGACACTTTGAAGGGTGCTCCGAAAGGAGTGACTTCGGAGTATGGTGGTCAAAGTCCTCAACATTGAGGCAAGGCGTTCGAAGTATGCTCCGGATGGAGGCACTCGAAGGGACACCTGACGAAGGTCTCGGAAGTCAAGGTGCATCGAAGGTAGGACCCAGATAAGGGTTTTCGCGGAGTGTGCTCGCGGCTGAGACACTACGAAGGGATGCTTATGGATATGCTTTGTGTAGAGGCCTTGGATGAAGGGACTTCGGAAGGTGGCGAAGGTACTCCGAAAGAGGGGCTTTGGAGTGTGGCTGACTTGAGGTACTTCGGCCATGCATGGCTTCGGTACACGGACTAACGGAGTTCGAGCTGGGAGTAGCTGCGAAGTCGTGGTGGTCCACTCCGGAGGTGATGGTGCGAAGGCTCAAGAGCTTTGATGGATTCGACTCAAAACCGTCACTGTATCAAAGGCTGACTTCGGTGAAGCGAAGGCCATCTGGTTCAAAGCTTGTCACCGAAGCTACTGCACACTTCATGTGCGAAGGGGGGCTTCAGAAGATTCCAACTGTGTAAAGGCTGATCGTGTCTGCTCTACAAAACCTGATGATGTCACTTCTGCGAAGCTGACAAAAGAAGCCTCCAGAAAAGTAGACTACCATATGTACCCCCTTGTCTGGCTGAGACAAAAACAGTGTAAACCCTAGGGGTAAAGTAGTCTATTCGCATGGTTGAGTTGTGCCTATAAATAGAGAAGGCTGGCTAGGTCTAGGTAACACTTTGAGCAGCCATTTTTAGAACTCCCAGAGCTAGCCGCCTCATCCATGTACTCAGTCTTGTGAGTATTTTGTGTTCCCTGTTCATGCATTGAAAGTTTCATTCTGTTTTCAATCTGTTGCTTGAACTTGTATCACTGTTTTGCACTGCATGTGTTGATTTCTTTGTGTTACACTTCGTTCTTTTCTAGCCTAAGTTTTTGGTTTGTTTCTTCTCTAGCGAAGTGTGTTTGCATTCTGCTCATGCAAGTGTAGTGAAGTCTCATCAGTGTGCGTTCGCTCTGTGTAAACTGGTGGCAAGTCCTCTCTGATTACTAGCGAAGCACTAAGTAGAGTTGTGCTTGAGGCCTATTTTCTTTCCTCAGTGAAGTCGGTTCTGTCTACTTTTAGGCCTCCGAAATACGAAGCCTAGTACTAGTTGCTAGCGAGGAGTATCTGGTCGAAGTCTTCAGAGGGAAACCCACTCCTGCAAAGGGTGGAGTGCGAAGCCTGCTCAAAAGCACCTTATATGCGGAGCCTGCACTATCCTTGCAGAGTTGTGTTTTGTGTTAGTGGGTGTGAGCGAAGTCTTATTGACTTTGGACTTTTGCTCTTTGCGAAGCCTAAATTCGGAGATGTAAAATACCTCCGAACCAGACCTCTGAAGGGTGTGTTCGAAGCGTGTTCTGCAGGAGATAGTATTAAAACAGAAGGCTAGTTTTAGCTAGAAATTTTAGTAGCTCCCATTCAACCCCCCCTCTGGTCGCCCATTTCGGTCCAACAGTTATGTGCGTCCCACTGTGGTGGTACACTCAGGATCTTCAATGTTGAGGGCAGATTGTCGATAAGTGGTTCTCTTCTAAGTGGCAGAATACTCACAATGCTTGCCGAGAGATACACCTACTCATGGGAGGGGAACCACATCATCACGGCTCACAAAACTTGAACCAATATGTGGTGAGATGGCTATGTAGTTACATGTTTCCTTTCTCTTGGTCATTTGCATCTTATGGCTCTAACTATTTTTATGTTGCAATCGACATCCAACATGGGTCAAGAATGGTCTGAAGTCATGGCATTTGCTCTATCTCACAAGGGAAGGGCGGTACAAGGCAACACATACAATTCAAATGACCATGTAGAGACATACACTGACCCGAGCGCATATGAATGCCTCTAGGACTACACAACTATGGTGAGAGAACTGCATGGTCCTGATTATGACCTAACCTAGCATGACATCGATGGAGAGGTGGCCATAAGGGCTAGAAGAGGCAAGAGACATGGCCATTATTAGATGGGCGACGACACGATCAATGCTTCACACACCCGGACTCTCTTTCATCTAAGAGCTTAGAGCTTGAGCTTAGGTCTAGGTATATGCAGTTGTTCAGACACATCACGGGGCACTATTACCGAGCTCTAGGTTAGTTTTATTTCATTCATCTTCAAAGCCTTCTACTTTCTTTGTTTTGGAACGATAATGACATGGCAATGACGATTTATAGGTCTAGCTGGAGGAAGAGAGAAGACAAAGGGTTGAGATAGAGGCCAGCATGTGGTGGTGGAGAGAAGGCAAAGGGTCGAGATGGAGGTCAGGTTGCAAGCCCAATAGGCTTATTGGCAGTCCCAAATCTAGGCTCAAATGTAGGCTGAGATGCAGACCTAAATAAAACAGTATTGGACACAGATGATGGGTGGCTCTTTTTCAGGTTAGATGGGCTAGCCTCCATCATCGATGCCACCCCTCCTACACTCCCTCAACCTCAACCATTCCCACACACTCCAATAAATGGCAATGAATGTTTCTAACTCCTATAATCATCGTTTTTATTATATATACAGTACGTTGTGCTAACTAACTTCTTTTTGCAGTTTCAATCATAGGCATTGGGATCAAATATGCCACTGGTGCCTTGTAATCCTTGGGAGCCATGATATCTGTAAGTTGTAATTTTTTAGTTCCCTAAGTTTGTAACGCATTTGTGATGTGAATTGTGAAATGTGAATGAATGGTGATGTGAACTTGTGAAGTGAATGGTGATGTTAACATATGAAGTGAATTTTTTATGTGAATTTGTGATAAATTTTGGAAGAAATATCATCCCGGTGTAAACACTCGGCAAACACCTTCAAATGCAGAGAATCGTGCCACGTAACGCAATTATGTGTGTTCTAGTGACCTTTGCCGAGTGCCATAGTTAGCTTTGACGAGTGCCTTAGTTGGCACTCGGTGAAGCCACGAACCTAGCAGTGCTCGGGGGCACACCACGTGTCCGACGGAGCGCGTGGACACGTGGCACACCCACAGGGCTGCCGAGTTTGTTACTTCATTGAGTGCCATGTAAGGCACTCGGCAAATAGGTGGTCATTCGCCGATTGCCTATTGTGGCACTCGGCAAAGCTGTCGTCACGTCACCTCACCCATTAGACACTTTTTATGTCGAGTGCCACGTCAGGAACTCAATGAAGCCGACATGGCACTCAATGAAGGGTTCGCCAAGTGCCCGATAATGAATACTCAATGAACCCCTGTTCATCGACAATGGGTTCATCGAGTGTTCTTCGCTGAGTGTGGCGCCGGCACTCGACAAATCCTTCGCCGAGTACAAAAGAGGCTTCACCGAGTGCTTGTGGCACTCGGTGAATCATTGTTTTCCCATAGTGTGAAAAGTCAGCGCAGAAAATTAGAAAGTATGTGCAAAACATTAGAATGTTAGTGCAAAAAATTAAGAAGTCTGCGTAGAAAAATCAAGGGTGTCCTGTTACCTCCTACTCTTAAGAGGTAATTGGTCATCATCTTTAATCTTAATCATTAGATTAAAATAAATGGACTATTTCCCGTGATATGTTCTTACGAAGTTTTGTTAGGGCATCTATAATAGCCTCCAGTTTAGGTGGACAACCCGGTAAGTAGACATCCACAAAAAATAACTTAACAACTAGCTGAACGGTACTATAGAAATCTGATGGTTTCTGGCCGAAGGAAGCAGGTCGACGGAAAATGACTAACTTTCGTCGGCTAGGCCTAGGCCGACGAAAGTTATTGACCAATAACTTCTGTTGGCTATGGTCAGCCAACGAAAATTACTTGTTTTTAACTTCCATTCGCTGACCATAGCCGACGGAAGTTACTGTTTTTTTTATTTTTCTGGTTAACCCATTCACACTTACATCCACAAACATAATCGTACATTCACAATCATATAAACGTCCCGTAATAGTAATAGTACATACATCAGACATAAACCCATTTCCTAATTAAAAAACTTCAAAAAAATAATGTTGAAGGCAAGAACATTTCAGTTTCCACTTCTTTTGGCATATGACTAAATTTAAAAATTTTAAAGCTGATTAAATCTAACTTGAATAAATCATTTTTATCAACTATAGATAAATGGAGTGTATTTATTTGGTTCATCTTTTTTAAAAAAATAATTTATATTTATATCATGTTCGTTATTTTATCGTACTCACGTTATTTTATTTAGAGCTAAAGTTGCACCTACAGGTCTCAGTGTCGTGCCTCTCGCTTTTTTCCATCCATGCACGCACAACGCTTGGACGTACGTCTAACTTAATTAATTAGACGATAGAAGTGTGGCGTGACGATTTTTTCCTAACTACTCCATAGCATGCTTTGAACTGAAGAAGCTAGCTTTGAATTAATCATCGTTACATGCCATGACTCTCATTTAGAGTCTGTTCGGAAATGCTCCGCTTCATTAAAATTTGCTTCACTTCACAGAGTAGGTTTAAAGTAGAAATTTGTTTTACTTCACAAAATTTACTCAGGGTAGATTTAAAGTAGAATTGCTACTTCATTATATAGTACTTGCACATGTTTGACTTTTAGGGTAGATTCATATTCAAGAATAATAGAATTTGGTAATAATGTACTATTTTGCCATAAGTAATTGTATGCTACTTTTTAACGTACTTTAATGTAAATAATAACACAATAGCAAATGTTTTGTATATTTAAACTAAAATAATTCATATTACACTGCTATATGAGCCGGCGGTAGCGGCACATATAGGTTTACACCAAGTGCAATATTTGAGCATTTTTGTGTACCTCACCATCACGAAGAGCTGACACACTACGAGAATATAGTAGTTTGCGGAGTGCCTGAGGGACTTGGCAAAGCCCTGTTTGTTCTCGGCGACGGCTTTGCCGAGTGCCACACTAGGAAAACTACACTCGGCGCAAGCATTATCGGCGAAGAGGGGGTTCACCGAGTGCCCTATCGGCTTCGCCGAGGGCCTCACGCGGCACTCATCACAATAAGGGGACTAACGGGCGGGGACCAAATGAAGGCCATTTGTCGAGTGCCCCACGTAGCACTCAACAAAGTGGCTTGGCCGAGTGCTCCACATGGCACTCCGTGAAGCCATGCAGGGGGCAGGCGCACACGTGGCACTGTGGCTTTGCCGAGTGCCACATAAAATAGCACTCGGCAAAGCCACCCAGAACGCACATAAACGCGCCACGTTGCACGATTCTGTGCGTTCTGTGTGGCTTTGCCGAGTGCTACACTCGGCAAATATTTTTTTATTTTTTCGTTTATTCAATGCACATTTCATCACAAGATTCATATTTAATCACAAAATTCATCACAAATTCACATTTCATCACAAAATTCACCACAAATTCACATTTCATTACAAAATTCACATTTCATCACAAATTTCTCGACAAATCACATTTCATCACAAATATCATGGACCACTCACATTTCAAAGCACAAGTTCACATTTCATCACACTCGGCAAAGTTCACAAGTTCTCACAAGTTTAATTTTGAACACAAGTTCACATTTCACAATTTAGTTCACAATTTAGTTCACAACTTCAACTCACATTAGTATCACAAGTTAGTCTCACAAGTTAGCATTACCGCTCTGCCCAGTGTGCGGAGATGGTTGCATATTTGATCCTGATGCCGATGATTGAAACTGCAGAAAAGAAAATAGTTAGCATAATTGTATATAATAATAACAACAAAAACAATATTAGAAACTCAAATTACCTTTCTATGGAGTGTGCGGTAATGGTTGAGCTTGAGGAAGTGCTGGTAAGAAGGGTGTCTGTGGTGACTGAGGCATGCCCATCTGACCTGAAAAAGATCCACCCATCTGCGCAAACCACTACTGCATCTGGGACTGCATCTGAGCCTCCACCCGAGCCTCCATCTGGGTCTGCCACTCGACCCTTTGTGAATCTTGTTCATCTAGATGGGCCTACAAACTATTAATGCAGAGTCATTAGCGTTCCAAAACAAAAAAATTGAAAGGTTTGATGATTGATGAAATTGAACTAACCTGTAGCTCGGCAATTAGACCCATAGATGTGTCTCAGCGAGGGCGTATACTCGGACTAGAGGTCGAGCTCCGAGCTCTCACCTCAGATAGAGAGAGGGTACTATGGGGATCAATGGTGTCGTCGCCCATCAAATAGCGCCCAGGTCTCATGCCTCCTCTAGCCCTCGTGACTACCTCTCCATCGATGCTATGTGCGATTGGGTCATAATCAGGACCGTGCACTTCTCTCACCGTCGCCGTGTAGTCTTGGAGATGTTGATATGCATTTTGGTTAGTAAACAACTCAACGGGGTCATTTGAATTGTAGGTGTTTCCTTCAACCGCCCTCCCTTTATGATCCAGAGCATGTGCAAGATAAACGATAATGTACGTACCATCATGTATTGGTCACGTGTTAGATATGTGATCCGGGCATCCTTTTTTTATCCTCTGTCGGAGGTGCTGAGCGTGGTAGTCGATCACGACTTTAATACGTGCCTCATAATGCATGTCAGTGACAAGCTTCTTGGTGGCTCTGTTGATAATAGTGGTAGCTTGATCCGCATACCCCTCATCACACCTATAAAAGTCCTGCATATAACGTTATGTAATCCACATGTGAATAGTATTGATAAATATATTAAGAACATAAACTTACCCATAACTCAGCCATCACTTGGTCGGCTATGTGGGAAAATTGTCTCCCTTCCCGGTTAGGGGAGTCCGGCGTACTTTCGTAGTGCCTCCATGAGTACGCCGGCTCAATCCTTCCATCACTAGAAACCAAACCGGGGAACTTATCCCTGATAAGAAGCACGAGGATGTCGTTTACATGTGTGTTGTCGATGGAGTGCCTTTATCGTGATATCTTAAATAGAAGTATGTTTTTTCAAAATATTTTGTTCCTTATTTAATACACTTGCAGTTCAAAATTGGCATCTTTCAATTTAAATCCTATAAAGAGATTTAATTAAATAAAAATATCAAACTAGCTGTAAAAATGCCAATTTTTGGCATGGTATAAGATACATTAGGTTGTCATAGTACAACAAGTTTTAAGTTCAAACAAAGATTTGAATATGGATTTGCTTCTAAACCTAACTCATTCCATCCCTAAACTCCTAAACCTTCTCGAAGATTCTCCAATTTCTATGAGTCATACATGAAAACTTTGTTGAACCATTATTAAATTTTTACCACAGTTTATATGTATGACATAATAACACCATGTCAAGTATCATATTTTTAGGCATCAATTTAATTTTCTATAATTAAAAAACCTTTGTGCTCCATGTTGCCGGCTAAGTGCCGCAACTTAGATTTTTTAATATTTAGTTATATCTAGTTCTAAAAGATTAAAAATGGTCTCATGAACATAAATGTGATTTTTATACATTTTTTAGTCATTATTTCATTTACATGCAGTTTAAATTTTACCCACTTCAAATTAAATCCCAGAAACACATTTAATTAATTAAAAATAGCAAACCCAATCAAAAAATATGAAAATTTTCCATGGATTAAAGATGTTGAATTATGACTGTAAAAAAATTCAAGTTCAAAACATGTTTAAAATGTGACATGAGCTCAAATTATGATCTCACATGAAATAATGAGTATTCAATCTTTGCCGAGTGTTTTTTAAAATAACACACGACAAATATTTGAAGTTTGCTGAGTGCTAGGTCAGGACCAAGTGTCCGTTAGTGACACTTGGCAAAACCATTTTTCCTCCCGAGCCGTCATCACGCCGTCAGGACTTTCGGGGGACCTATTTTTTTCAAAAGGTTTGCCGAGTGTTATTGACGTGGGACTCGGCAAATGTTGAACTTCACCGAGAATAAATTGTTTACCGAGTGTACTATAGTATACACCGGCAAACCCTCAGACATTCGGCAAACACTCTGTTTGCGGTAGTGACAAGTGAGAAGTATGCTTCAAATATCATGTATCATGTCTATGTACAAAGTCATGTTTAAGATATCACTACCATAGAAACATACATTAGTGACAGATCATAACGTACATTAGTGACGGGTACGTCCCCCATCACTTTTATCGCGTCAATAATGTGACATCAATAGTGACGGATAAACACCCATCACTAAAAGGTCAACCTCACTCCTATGGGCTCACCTGTTATGGCTCTTTGGTGACGGTTGACAGTTGTCACCCGTTACTAATGTGTTATTTAGTGACAGTTGATTATTATCACCGGTCACTAATATTTTGGTCATTTCAAAAAAATAATTTTTAGGTTATATCCTGAATTTGATAGCCAGTACATATGCAACATCCAAAGCACATCATAGATAATTCATCATAGGAGATTCATTACCAAATTAGTATCACATACATTAACTTTTAACTCGTTATCTTAAAGAACATGGCTAAAACAAAGATCCATACATAATATGGTTTCATAACTTCTAACTATTAGATAACTTATAGCGATATCAAAAGCTTGGATAGTGTATGATCACTATCCAAGCTTTCACCATGGGAAGCTTGAGGAGAAGCACCATAGGTAGCCCGAGGAGCACTAGTGCACCACCATGGGTAGCCTACGGAGCACCACCACGTACATGTCAGCGTTTGGGTAGGAACACCACCATGAATGGCCATGCCAACTTCGAGTACGTTATCTCAAAGAAATTAGCAAAAACTAGTATTTATCTCGAAGAAATGGGCTAAAAGTAGTAGGTCAGTTTACCTTGTAACAATAAAATTAAAACAAAATTAGCTAGTTAGAGAAGACAAATAACATTTCAGACGGGGAAGAGGAGGACGAGGATGAGGAGGATGCAACCAAGGTGGCAGCGAGTAGGGAGGCCACGCACGCCGATGGTGTGGGTGCCACGGCCGACGGTGCATGTGGCCAGGAGCAACGACGGAGCGGCGAGGAGCATGACAAAGGTGACAGAGGCGACAAGAGTTAGGGTTAGGGTTGCACAAAATAAAGTGTGACGATTCACTTTGGTGCCCCACCTATTTATAAGCGAGAGGAGTCATCAGTGATGGGTGGTAGTTACCATCCGTCACTATAGGATCAACCTTTAGTGACGGGTAACAATATTCACCCGTCACTAAATGATCCTTTAGGGACAGTTGATTATTATTACCCGTCAGTAATATTATGGTTATTTTGAAGAAAAAATAGTTTTTAGGTTGTAACCTGAATCAAAGCTAGGATTTGACAGCCAACATATCCAATATTCCAAAAACACATCACAGACAATTTATCACGGAACACAGATAATTCATCACAAAAGATTTACAACCTAATATTATATCATACCCTAGGTTTACATCACGTACATTACAACCTCAATTGCATCATTATTGATGTTAAAATAGAAGGCGCACACTGTGCCAATTTCTAGCGAGTGGTCGCGAAGAAATTAGTCAAAACCTGTAGTTAGATAGCATCGTCCATTCGTCGCTTTATGCACCACAATTAGGACTGTGTCAGACCCTGCTACTTCCACCTGAATTTTAGTGGTCTGGTGGTGTAGGTGAGGTGTGATATA
Organism: Zizania palustris; assembly: GCA_019279435.1. Lineage (NCBI taxonomy): Eukaryota > Viridiplantae > Streptophyta > Magnoliopsida > Poales > Poaceae > Zizania > Zizania palustris. Next base: position 83,047,775 of record JAAALK010000079.1, read on the forward strand.
CTTTTCACAATACTACCATAAAAAAATACTATAAAATAAAATTAAAACAAAGCTATTAGAGAAGGCTATCTATATAGATGATCTAGTTAACCAACTACATGTGCAAATAACTTACCCCTGACTTCTTGTTGATGATCGTGTTATTTATTGTGTAGACATATAACCGACTCTTGAAGGATAAACCTGTCGAGATGTCTTATAGGAGAGCCTTCCTTGCTAGAGTTACATATGTTGGATTTTCAAAATAAAAGATGTGCTTCAATTAGTCCATTTGGTCAGTGTCGACCTCTCTAGCTATCTGTTTCCCCTTCCTGTCTACAACATTGCTAGGACCCTCCCCTAACATTATAAGAAACCATGATAAGAACATAAACAATACATGCATGTATAGTAAGTAATGTGAGAAACCAAGGGTTGGTTTCGGAGTCTGTGATGAGTGATTGACAGATTTTATCGTCTGATTCGAAGGGGTCCCTCCGAAGGGGTTCGGAGGTTATTTCACCGAAGGGTTCGGTGGGCTTTGGTTGCTGCAGCTGTTGTAGTGGAGTGTGCCTGTCGGAGGGGTCCGACAGTACACGTTGACTAGGTTGTACCGAAGGGTTCGGTACACCGAAGTGTGTGCTGAAGGTTGTTTACCCGGAGAGGTCTCTGGGGTACTGGATACACTTGTCTGTTTGTCTGTGGTGCGCAGGTGACTTCGGAGATGATGGACGATTCGTAGCAGGTGAACCTGGGTCAAGCGGGAGGCTTGATGCCAAGCGAGCGGGGAGCTCGGTCACGAGGGCTACGAAGGGGTCGAGGTCGGACCTCGGGTCGAGGTGCGCCAGGAGAAGGCAGTAAGTGTGGAGTCTGGCTCCGGGTGAAGGTACCCCGAGACGAAGTCCTCGGAGGCGAGGCACTTCGAAGGGTACTCCGAATGGAGTGACTTCGGAGTATGGTGGACCAAGTCCTCAGCAATGAGGCAGGACTTTCGAAGTTTGCTCCGGAGGGAGGCACTCGAAGGTATACCTGACGAAAGTCTCAGAAGTCGAGGTGCATCGAAGGCATGGTCCGGGTGAGGATCGTCGAGGAGTGTGCTCGGGGAGAGACACTGCGACGAAGTGCTCATGGAATGCTTCATGCGGAGGCCTTGGATGAAGGAGGGACTTCGAAGGGTGGTACTCCGAAGGTGGGGCTTCGAAGTGAGGCTAACTCCGGAGTGAAGCTGACTTCGAAGTGAGGCTGACTTCGGAGTGAGGCTGACTTCGGAGTGAGGCTGACTCCGGAGTGAGGCTGACTTGAGGTACTTTGGCCATGCATGGCTTCGGTACACAGACTGACGGAGTTCGAGCTGGGAGAAGCTACGAAGCCATGGTGGTCCACTCCGAAGGTGTTGGTGCGAAAGCCCAAGGGCTTTGACGGCTTCGGCTCAAAACCGTCACTGTATCAAAGGCTGACTTCGGTGAAGCGAAGGCCGTCAGGCTCAAGGCTTCTCACCGAAGCTACCGCACCCCTCGCGTGCGAAGGGGGGCTTCAGAAGGGTCCAAAACTGCAAAGGCTGGCCGCGTCTGCTCTGCAAAAGCTGGTGTTGTCCCCTCTACGAAGCTGACAAAAGAAGCCTCCAAATAAAGTAGACTACCAGCTGTACCCCCTGTTCCGATGAGACAAAACCGGTGTAAACCCTAGGGGAAAGTAGTCTATTCACAGGGCTGAATAGTGCCTATAAATAGTGGAAGGTATCTAGGTCACATTAACACTTTGAGCAGTCATTTTTGAGCCCCTATGCTAGCCGCCACACACGTTGTATTCAGTCTGTGAGTTCATTTTGTGTTCCCTGTTCAAGTAATGAAGCTTTGATTCTGTTTTCATTTACTACTTGAACTTGTATGCGTACTTCACTGCATGCTTTGATTTCTCTGTGCACCATCTTCTTGTGACTTTTTCTGGAAAAGTGTGTGAGAAGTCTGTCTGGGTGAAGTGTGTTTTTCAGTGTCTATTCGCTCTGTGTAAACTGGAGGCTAGACATCTCTGATTACTAGTGAAGCACTGTCTCTGTGCTGTATCGAAGCCCGTTTTCTTCCCTTGTCGAAGTCCTCGGCGAAGTGTGTTCATTGTGCGTTTTGACCTCTGAAGTGCGAAGCCTGCTCGAAGGCACCCAGTGTGCTGAGCCTGCACTGACTTAGCAGAGCTGATCGAAGTCCTCAGAGGAAAGTCTGCTCTTGCGAAAGGTGAAGTGCGAAGCCTGCTCGAAGGCACCCTGTGTGCGGAGCCTGCACTGACTTAGTAGAGCTGAATTTTTGGGGTTGTGGGTGGAGCGAAGTCTTCTTGGCTTCAAACTTTTGCTCCTTGCGAAGCCTGTGTTCGGAGCTGTGGAATACCTCTGAACCAGAACTTCGAAGGGTGTGTTCGAATCCTGTTCCGCAGAAGACAGAAGTAAAACAGAAGGCTATTTTTAGTCTGAAATTTTAAAAGCTCCCATTCACCCCCCTCTGGTTGTCGTTTCTGGTCCAACACATTAACACTTTGAGAAGTCATTTTTGAGCTCCTGTGCTAGCCGCCACACACGTTGTATTCAGTCCGTGAGTTCATTTTGTGTTCCCTGTTCAAGTAATGAAGCTTTGATTCTGTTTTCATTTACTACTTGACCTTGTATGCGTACTTCACTGCATGCTTTGATTTCTCTGTGCACCATCTTCTTGTGAGTTTTTCTGGAAAGGTGTGTGAGAAGTCTGTCTGGGTGAAGTGTGTTTTTTAGTGTCTGTTCGCTCTGTGTAAACTGGAGGCTAGACCTCTCTGATTACTAGCGAAGCACTGTCTCTATGCTGAATGGAAGCCTGTTTTCTTCCCCTGTCGAAGTCCTCGGAGAAGTGTGTTCAGTGTGCGTTTAGACCTTTGAAGTGCGAAGCCTACTACCAGTTGCTAGCGCTGAGTATTTGGTCGAAGTCCTCAGAGGGAAGTCTGCTCTTGCGAAGGGTGAAGTGCGAAGCCTGCTCGAAGGCACCTAGTGTGCTGAGCCTGCACTGACTTAGCAGAGCTGATCAAAGTCCTCAGAGGGAAGTCCGCTCTTGCGAAGGGTGAAGTGTGAAGCCTGCTCGAGGGCACCCTGTGTGCGGAGCCTGCACTGACTTAGCAGAGCTGAATTTTCGGGGTTGTGGGTGGAGCGAAGTCTTCTTGGCTTCGAACTTCTGCTCCTTGCGAAGCCTGATTTCGGAGCTGTGAAATACCTCCGAACCAGAACTTTGAAGGGTGTGTTCGAAGCCTGTTCCGCAGAAGACAGAAGTAAAACAGAAGGCTATTTTAGTCTGAAATTTTAAAAGCTCACATTCACCCCCCCCTCGTGTCGCTGTTTCCGGTCCAACATAATGTCAGTTCTCTATGTATACCACTATCATCGTTGTCCTCCACTTTGATGGTCGTTAGGGTCTTCTCATCACAAAAGTGAAGGGAGTATGCCCAAGAAAATTTTAGTTGGATCGGAAGTTCTGATTTAGAATCAGAAGTTCTGATTATTTTCTGAATTGGAAACAAATAGCTCAAATCGGATGTTCCGATATGGTATCGGAAATTTTGATAATTTATGGTTTGCGAAGCCGAGAGCTCAAATCGGAAGTTCAATATGGTATCAGAAGTTTCGATAATTTCTAAAAAGAGACAGAGAGTTAAAATCGAAAATACCGATGCATATGGGAAAAAATTGCACTGATTGGAAGTTTCGATAGGAGTATCGGAAGTTCCAAAGTGGAAAAAATAAATTGGATTTGTTACGATAACGTACTAGTTTGAGAGACCGAAAATACCCAATCGGAAGTTCCGATCTAGGATCAGACGATCCGACATGGGCTAAAAACAGATTGGATCTATTGTATAACAAATTGGTTGTAACTGATTTGTTGGTTTTGAGTTGCTGGAGACCAGGGGCTCTCATCTCTATATAAAGAGAGGGGGAGGAGATCTTGGAGGACAAGCTTTTGATAGTTTAGACCTATCCACCAAGAACTCATCTCCTCCATTTCTTGATCTCAAAAGTTCAAATTGAGGATCTCCCTTTTCTCACGAGCGGTGCTAGCACGCTGACGTGGGAAGGATCCCATCACTAGACATGTGGATACCGTAGAGGCATTGCTCCAATAGCGATTCTCGTAGACTTCATCATGTAGACAACTATGTCATCTTCGTTGATTGGATCGCCGGGCAACGACCGGAGTGAGGATGCACTCCCCGATATTTTCTTCTGCTGCAACTAGTGTGTTTTGAGCTAGAAGGTACCAATCTATGATCTCACACACGCATGCTTCTTGGGCTTTGGGGTGAATTTTTGAAATTTCTGGCTAGCGTAGCTTCCCGTTTCCCCAACACAAAGTTAGTGTAAATTTTGCTCATAACTGTCAATGGGGCCTATCCCATTGTTATTACCAAATATCCCCTTGTGTTAGGCCACCTCTTCTACTAAATTCATATCACCCTTTGTGGAGGCATATCCTACCACTGCCCGCACAGCTCACAATCTCAACCTCAGTAGTGTACCCATCTCTTGTCATTATTTGGAGGGTATCGCCAGCACGAATGTTATTGATATCACAAAATATTTTTTGATAAATACTACAACAGTAAGGTAATGTTGCTTCAGTTTGTTAACACATTAAACAATACATGCAATGTATAATTTATAAACCTAGTGACGCCCGTCGTGATCTTTATTAAGCAACTATCAGGGACATAGGTTGATACATGTAGATTGCTTGGAATGTTTGCCATATCTCTAATTCATAAATTCAATAAGAAAATTTTGGATAAATGATTTTATAAATTGAAATTAAATAGTAAGCATGAACAAACGTACGAGAATGAGAATACAACTGAGGTGCTGAGGGCACAAACGATGAAGCGGCGAGGAGCATGACGAAGGCGACCGTGGCAGCGGAAGTATAAGGTTAGGGTTACGCGAAATGAAAGCACGGTGATTTACTTCAGTGCCCTACCTATTTATTTGTGGGAGTCATCAGTGACAGATGATTAACTAATCTACATCTCACAGACGCTCTTTAGTGATGGGTGGAAATATAACTTGTCACTATAGGGGAGAGTGATGGGTTATACCATGACCTATCACTAATGAGGGTGCCTCTTCTTTAGTGATGAGTCCAATTGCAATTCATCACTAATAATGCAACATTACTGACACTTGTGAAACAGGTCGTCACTAAAAGTGTATTATTGATGCACGTCTTTTACCCATCACTAAAGTTGCATCACTAAATATCATTTATGTGGTAGTGTATATCAATTACATAATTCTATCATACTTTGATGTAAAACATGAGGGCATAACATAATCATTGTCTTTATCCTATGATGATATCTGAGAAGGCATTGAAGAATGTGAAGATTCTAGGCATATAAGCGACTCCACAGCATGAACAACACCTTCCCTCACAAACAACTTAGAGAATGTCTCTCGAAGCGTTTCCATCATAATTTCTGCTATTCGAAGAGCAGGAATCAATATTTGTGGATCTTTCCATGCAAGAATGCCTCCTAGGAAGCTACAATTGAAATTTCTGTAGCTTAGAAAGGATTAGGAAAGAAGGTGTGTCTACTATACAACACGAAAAACAATAGTTTCCTATATCAATATACAACTAGACATAATCTAGAAGAGAGAAATCAGACCTTGACTTATGTTAGCACCTTAATATGTTATTGTGCCAAGCAGAGACCTAATCATTTCATAATCAAGAGCAGGTAAATGGTGCAATTCAAGGACCGATAACCTTCAATAATTTTGATGAAATTCTCGACCATGAGTCTGCCTTCAGTGGTTATGATACTCTCTTGATGGAACTGCACTCCCTGCGTTGCAAATTTAAGAGGCAAACAATGCAAATTATCAAATATTCACAATAAAAGAAATTGGGCACAAACTTGTGTGTCCATACAAGTGGTGGCTGGTGGGGGGAGAGAGGCTTGTTGCCGTGACTAGGGGTGGCCGCTACACCACTGAGTCCCCTTTCCGCCACTCCCAATGGGCCTAGCACAACTCCACCATTGAATCCCCTCACTGCCCCTACTACCGACATGGCTAGCCCGATCGTCAAGCCACTATTTCCCCTGGGCACAGCCAACCTGAGTCCTACTCATCCCCAGCGGTCACCTTAGCACCACTGAATCCCCTGCTCCTGATGCATCCAGTGTGGCCAACACACTAGTGTCGATTTACCCCCGGTGCCATCATCATCTACAGTCCATCTCTGTTGATGGCGATGAGAGCCCCCGCCGTCCGTTGATCTGTTTCCGCCTAACTGAGCCATTGCAAGGAAGGATACGGACGTGCACGAACAGCAAAGCGAATCGGTATGTTTGTAATGGTATTAGTGGGTAATTTTTAGGGAACTCTGCGACTATTTCTGAAAACTGATTTCGCAAAGCACCTGTTGAAATGCTCTACAAAAAATATGGATCTAAAGAATGGATTCTTATTTTTCATGGTTCTAAAAATACAGAGTTGAACCTACTTGACTAAACTTCTACACAGCGGAGCTAAAATTGATGGATTGGAGCAATGTCAAATATGCCCTTACTAAACAAGAAGAAGAATCAATACTCCATATATCTTAACTATATAAAAGAGACGAGTTACTCGTCCGTCCGCTCCTTGCCTCCCGTCTCTTAAAAAACCGTGCCCCATAAAAACTGTCCGGTTCGTCCGCCGCGAAGCACCCTGTAAAAACCGAACCGTCCGGCCGATTCGCGCGCAGCGCGCCCGCCCGCCTGCCCCACGGGTTGCCGCGCGCCCGCCACGCACCCGCGCCTCGGGCCACCGCCGCGCGCCGCGCCTCGGGCGGCCGACGCCCCGAGGCGGCCTCGGGCTGCCGCCGCGCGACGCGCCGCCGCGCGCCCGCCGCGCGCCGCACCTCCCGCGCGCTCGGCCGCCTCGCGCCGCTGCAGCCTCGGGCCGCCGCCGCGCGACGCGCTGCCGCGCGCCCGCCGCGCGCCGCTGCAAGCGCTGGCCGGGCGCGCGCTCGCGCCTCCGTGCGCCGCCGCGCCGCACTGGCCGGGTGGAGTGAGGGGGGAGAAGTTTCTAGGGTTAGGGTTTTTGCGTTGGGGCTGCATCATTTTTATACTACCGCTTCTGGTGGGTGGCCGTTGGATCAGATCTGACGGCCAGGGTGATCCGGACCGAATCAGGCCCAGGCGGGGAGGCTAATTGCCGGCCCAGGCCCAGGTTAGACACGCGCGCGCGTGGCACTTTCCTGGCCTGGGCCCAGGTAGAGGCCGGCATGGCTTATGCGCACTGCTGGGCCGGGCAGTTTACCTCTTGGGTTGTTTTTTTTTAATTTCCAGAATTTGAGAAATTAATTTTCTGTTTTAATTATTCTCTGGAAATTATGAAAAATGCCCAAAAATAAGATAAAATTAAGTTTAATGTGGGGAAAATTTTAGTAAATTTCATCATGTATTGTTTTGAACAATAATATATTATTTTGTTTCTTATCATCACAATATTACTAAATAAATGTGTTCGGCAAATATATTATGTTCTAAATATATTGTCGTTAAAATTATGCATCCGTTGCAACGCACGTGCCTCTCACTAGTCATATATCATGTGGCTGCACGTGCATGGATCGATGTTGATCAGTTTTCAGAAGAAAAATTATTGATCTTTCGACGACTCCAATTAATTCAACCTATAGTTGTCGATCGCCCAAATTAATACTAGTAATCGGTTGGAATATGTATGTACTCCCTATGTAACTTATATGCAACTTTCAATAGAACAAGACAAGATACGGCCGTTTCAACATTGAACATGAGTTGAGTCTTATAAACTATACACACATGTAAAATATTAATGCTACTATATTTGCGTCGTTGTCTTGTCTGTTGTGCAGACGAAAAATAATATAATGGCACGACGCAAGTCACTTTTTTCTTTGCGTTACTCAATACTCTTTGTTTATAATATAGCTAGTTTGATTGATTTTTATAAGTCAAATTTTATATAAAATAGAGTGGCCGGCGGTTCCTTGATGGGAAGAACTTGTCCGGTGTAAAAATTGATGTTGATTTTACAATTGCATTGCACGTGGAAATATTTTCTTTGGTTCTTTCCGGAGAGGAATGGACCAAGAATTGTCAGAGAATATTTACAAGTTGAATGTTTTCCCCATGATTATACGTATGATATTTCACATGAGTTCCATGTGAGAATCTTGGCGCACAATTTAATTTCCCTTGGCTATATGATATCGTATAGGTTCGACCAAACTTCAAACATTACTCGGTTATTTAGTGTTGGGGGAGAATCAACTTTCACCTTTTTTTGAAGCATAAGTTGAGTATTAATATTTGAGTGTTTCTTCACATCGAATAAATTTTACTGGATTTTTATAGGTTTCTTGAGACCGCGCGCATAAATTTTACATTGTAATTCATATAACATTTCATCAAATTTTCTCCGTTACCAAGGAGACCATCGTATCCAGAGTTTTTGCAGAATACATTCCAAAATTCACATGGTTTTTCCTGTCTATGTAAACTGTTTTCATCACAAAACTGTTTCTATGCCGATTTGCAGCGACGACTTTTGTATGCTTAACGTGGGCTATACTAGGTTGTTACCTCGTTACTACTCTAGCATGTTTTATGGAAGCAAGACTGTAATGGCTTCCTACCACGTACCAACTGCGGAATAAGAATCTATCACACTTTTCGGTTGTGACACATGTTAGAGGATCTATCTCTACTAAGGTTGCATTTGGTTCTGTTTTTAAAATTTGTTTCTATTGTGAAAAAAAAAGAAATAGAACCAAATAGGTTTATCAAACATGTTTCTCTCACGAAAAGTAGCTTTTTTAGTATAAATTTGGAAGCAGCTTGAACCATATTTTTCTAGTTCTGTTTTTCTACTTTTTAGTATAAATTGAATAACATAAATTCAAATTGTCTTGATTGATCTAACATTATTATGGTTTCTATTGCATTGCATAATTTTATGAGATAATTATATGGTTTTCGGTTACTTTATAAGATGAACTATGGACTTTTTATTTATCTAATATATTTTCCTGTTATTTAGTTACATCAATGTTATCTGTTTTCTATTTATATATATGTATGAAATATTATAATGATAAAAATTATGTCAGTTATAAAAAACAATCGCTCACAGTAGCTTTTTCACAACCGCTTCAACCAAACGATTTTCAGTTTTTCCATAGCAGACAACTCACAGCAGTTTTTTCACAGTATGCAGCTCATAGCAACCTTTTCACAGCTCATAGCAGAACCAAACACACTCTAAGAGTAGCTCTAAAAATTTACAACTGGTATAGCTTTTCGGGATGCAAATCACTTTAAATATTTTTTCTCTTCAACAGTCTCTAAATTTGAGTCTCTAAGTATGTTCCCTAAAAATAGGGAGTGAAAAGATTAATTTTGAGGATATTTTATGTTCAGAAATTATTTAAAATATCTGATCTAATTTTTATTGTAATCCTAAAAATTTAGAAAAGAGACATCTTTAAAGTTTCTCTTGGAGATGCTCTTAGGGAGTAAGAAAAGTGTAATTTGGTACCCTAATCCTAATATGGGTTTAGAGCATCTTCGAGAGTGGATTTAAAATTTGACTGCCTATATAGTTTTTTAGATTCATTTTTGAGATGCAAATCACTTTAAATATATTTCTCTCTAACACAGTCCCTAAATCGAAGTTTCTGAGTATGCTCCCTAAAAGTAGAGAATGAAAAGATTAATTTGAAGGATCCGTTATTTTTACGAATCATTTAAAATATCTATTGGAGTTGGTTTTTTAATTCTAATCTCAAAATTTAAAGAAGAAAGTCATTTAGAGTTTTAGAGTTTAGATGCTCTTAGGACATCTTGTTTTCTTTTATCTACGTGTTTTTTAAAATCGTTACTATGGATTAGGGATGGCAATCGGGTATGACGGGTACGGGTAGTGCATACCTATACCCATACCCGTTTACCCAACGGGTAAAAACCCATGCCCATACCCGTTACCCGCGGGCGCCGTATACCCACGGGTATACCCGTTTACCCGTGAAAAAAAGTGAAGGTAAATAAGGAGTGTTGGGATGCGTGGAGGCCAGTCGGCCAGACGACCGGCGCGCAGGTGATCTCGACGGCGCACGGCATGATGCTTGGCGGTGCACCCATGAGGACGCGGCAAGGCGCACCGGACAACATGGAAGAGGAGAGAAGGGAGATAGAAAAGGAGAGGAGATGGGAGAGGGTGGCGGCTGATGATGGAGGGAGGAGAGAGAAGAGGAAATGAGGAATGATGGATGTTAGGGTTCAGATTTATTTATTTTTATAGTGAATTTAATCGGGTAAATAGGTATGGGTAGTTGATACCCATACCCGTACCCGTTTACCCATTGAGTATAAAATTGAGAACAAACCTGACCTTAATAGGGTTTTTACCCGCGGGTAAACGGGTAATCGGGCACGATTGCCATCCCTACTATGGACCAGAAGTCCTCGGAAGAGTCTAGATTTTATAAAGATGGAGGCTACAACTTCTTTTACAAACAAATCCCTTAGGAACTAAGGATGTCAATAGGCACATCCGGGTTAACTTGTCCAGAAAATAAACACGTGAAACACTCTTAAATCTTCTCTTAAAAAATTCAACACAATAACACAAATAGCATTAGCTAAAGCAGTAGCAGAAACGGTTGCAAAAAAAGTGGTAGTGGTAGAAAAGGAGATAGCGGTGGTCCGTGAGTTGTTGTTGGGTTAGAATCAGTTTTTAAAAAAATAAAGAAAATTTTATTAATAGGTAAACATATGGATGGTCTATCCACATATTTTAAACTAAACCCGTGACTAATATATATCCTAATCAGGTACCTAAATCATAAATTTAAATCCAAACCAAACGTAACTACTCCCACGGCAAAAATGGCATCGTCGTTGTTGAGGAATTGCTATGTTACTTGCATAGTCTAGAGCTATGCGATAATAGGTAAGACACAATATGTAGGAAAAAAACGAACTTCTTTATTGCTCATATTTCTCTATATACAACTGAGAAGAGTACCCCTCTATTTATAGAGAAAACCCTAAGAGATAAACATGTGTTGGTGTATTTTTTAGTCACACGTGTGGCCTCGGAGATTTGCTTAACTCCAATGTAGGTCCTATAATCTTAGAAGAAAAAGGATTCATGGTGTGCCAATCAGTTTAACCCTGCAACTGATAATTAGTCCAAAAAGAAATATCATTAGTAGCAGAGTCGATCAGCTACCGAGCTGATGACTATAAAAGGGATAAAATAATCGTGAATGAATACGTCGATCGGCCATAGGGCCGATGACTACTGCAGAGTGATCGGTGTAGATACGCCATCGGCCGATAGAACAAGGCAATTGTGGGTAAGGGCCGATGGGCATCTCTCGAGCGCCCATAGGATAGAACATGGAATCAAAGGTAACCTATCGATTTGTACTCCGATAAAAATAAATAAAATGTGCCAGATAACATGTCAGTGTCGTCAAAATCATCATAATAACAAGATTGGACCTAACCAAGACAATAGCTAGGCATGATGAACTCAACGATATTTTAAAGTAACGGGCATGCTTTATTTAGATGAACGGTATACAACATGAAGCAGATACAATAGAGAGAGATGTCGGACTTAACCGATGAAACCTCAAACTATGACACCTAAATCACATCAATCTAAGAGATCAATCTGATGCAGCCTTAGACCTAGCCAATACACCAGGATAAACTAGCGACCGTACTGACTCAGCCAATGCCTTCAAGAAATCGATACAATGCAGCCTTAAAGAATATTGACCTAGCCGATACAGCCGTCGAGGTGGTGGGACTCACCTCTTCGCCAGAGATCGAAATGATGCAGCCCAGCTCTGAGTGTCGAATCCCGTCGATATTAACCTTCGGAAACCAAGAGTGGTGATGCGTCGAAGAGTAGTTGTTTGTAGGGTTGTGTTGTTTTTTTCCTAGCAAATTAGATACATATTTATAGTTTAGATACTTGTCGTCCAAGTAATCTATATTGCAACCGATTCTAGATCATCCTCATCTTCCCTCCTTCATCGTCTTCTTCATGTCCGATCATATTGTAACAACATGGACGGACTTCTTTGACCATATTTGACCGGACTTCTTTGACTTCTGTTAACCATGCGGCACCTTTAGTGAGACTGGGCTTTACCAAATATCTGCATCAACACATGCCCCCAATTTCAGAGCATCAATAGGGTAACCGATGCTTCGAAATTATTGGTCATCATTGATGAGGACATCACTTCACATGATACACACATGGAGCCTCCACCTACAATTCAGTTACTAGGACGAATCACATGCGCCCGTGCCCGTCGCTTGAACCATGAGGTTAATTCTTTCCTTAGCAACTATGTCAATATTTGTTTGGATGGGATGCTACTGAATACTAGTGATATTTTGTTGCTTAGGAACATGGGAAATGGAATAGAAGAATTGGAGTTCAAGACGGAGCCGCACGGATGTTTGAAGTCAAGATTTCGCTGGTTCGGACTACATCGACCACCCTGCACCAAAATGGACATAACTTCCTCATACGAAGTCCGATTGGCGCGTTCTTGGACTTTTTGGAAAGCTAAGGAGAAGACGGATCGTTTGCCATTGGTTTCACCTCATTTGGAGTCTCGAGTCGTCCTGTGTATTTAAAACAGTCCTGCGTGACAGAACTGGGCCGTGTTGGCCATAATCTGAGTCTGTACGTCTTCTAGCCCACAGCCCAAGTCTGTTCACCTTCCACAGGCCGCCGCCCTATATATTCTCACGCCAGCCACCTCTAGGGTTAGGTTTTGCTTTGTTGCATCTACACTGTTGTGTTTAGATCCCGCCTCTTGCACCGGACCGATTGGCTGCTGCATTGGCGTTTGTGAAACCTCACCCTATCTTCGTTTGTCTGTGATTTGGCATTCGATTTGTATCCTTCCTGTTCTTGCTTGTGTTCTTGGGTTCGCTTGCAGGAATTAGCCTTCGTGGCGAGGTCAATCGCGTTATGCGTGGTTGATAACCAACGGAGACAGTGGTGTAACGATTGCAAGGTTTTGATCCGCCGGACCGGAGCCTTGGATCGCCAACGTCGAGATTCTCCACCAACCCAAGTTTATCCCTTACCTAGCGGAAGATCGGGACCAATCCCCCATCAATCATTACCTTCTTTCATCATGTACTCTCAGACGCCTTCATGACGTCTTTTAAAATTTATCATTAGTAGTCGAAACCCTTCACCTTCTAATCCTCCATATATAATACATCGGGCATCAGCTTCCTTGCTCTTCTCATTCTTTCTTCGGCCATGAATGACTATGACCGGTGTCGCCTTGTCCGATGCATCTACTTTTCCTCGTGGTGGCATCGAACCAGGCTTCATCCCACATAGTTTTTGCATTGGTATATATAGGCCGAATATTTTGCTCCCCCAATCTCAGATCTGCAGACATTTTGGAATTTCGGAAATCGTACTCATGATTACCTTTTTGTCGAATGTTAGAGGCGATCCCATCAAATTCGTCGAGACCGGCTTGACTCAGTTGTCGAGGGATGCCTTTCACTCTATAAGTGCCTTCCTAGCACTCTTTTTCCTTTTACGCTTTTTGCATACATAGTGCTTCTTCATCCTTCAGCCCTCCGAACTCATCGTCGTATGCCGGTATCTTTATCACTCATTTTCTCACCCTCCATTTTTTTCATATGACCAACATCGGCCTTGGCTGCAGCCGATGCTTGGTGTTGTGAGTGTGTCTACCCCCCAGGGAAGCCTTGAAGGGGAGAACTTGCACGTCTCTCTATTGGTTGAAACAGAAGACGATGCTACCGCTTCTTCCGCCGATGGTGCTCTACGATCAGTCATTCCTGCCAAGCCTACCAACGTGAGTATTCTTGTATTTGTCGTGATGTCATGACCCTCTTTTGCTTGACTTATTTTCCTTTTCTTCAGTCCTTCGTATAGAAGTTCTTTCTGTGACGTTGGCCCCTATCTTGAGGCCGATGAGGAGGTTACGGGCGTTCCTGCACCGGTCGTGGCTCGGCTTTCTCCGGAGGTGACGGGGGTTTTGCCTGATATGATGTGTCATCTTGAGGACCCGGTAGAGGTCTTGGTCAATGACTCAGGGTCAATAAGGGGGTGCCTCAATGACATCCTAACCCTTCTTTCTCTGGAGTTGGTCGACGTCCTTATGACAGCCGCGTACTTGGAATTCCATCAGCCAGATGTGCAGCGGGCGCTGAGGCGGATGGCCAATCGTGCTAGCTACGCATTTAAGCGGGAGGCGATCGAAATCCATGTCACTGCGGCGGTGTCTGAGAGTACCCTTTTGGATCAGCTTCAGAGCGAGTCATCGGTCATGTCACAGGAATTAGACCGGCTTCGGGTGAAAGAAATCGATCTGGTCTCGAAGCTAAACAGTGTGTGAGTAAAGATTGCTGCAAAGGAAGCTGCTCTGGCCTCCCTTTCGGACCGAATCAGAGCTCAAAGATGTCGGCTTACTGGTGTGTCGTCCACCTTGCACAGCTCCGATGCCGCGCCCTTCGAGACGTCCCCGACTCGGATGTCGAAGACCGTGTCGTCCTCCAGAACATTGACGAGATCCGGCTGCGGGCGATCGAAGCCATCCGTCGTGCTCTGCTTTGATCTCCCCCTGTATTGATGTTTGATACAAAACATTATACTTTTGAAATGTATTATCATTGATTTCCTTGGAATTGATCCTACGTTTTTTGTCTAAGGGTAATGCCTCCGCATCGGCCGTCTAAAGGTGATACCATCGGTATCGGCTATCTTGCGTGTAGATCTTTAGGCATTTATCTAGATGCTTGGGAAATATTTCTTCAAGTATTTTCCATTTAGAGCTTTCCTAAACACTTCACCGTCTTATCCTTCGAGCAGATAGGCGTTACCATGCACCACTCGATGTATCCGAAATGACCCCTCCAAGTTAGGTGACCACTTACGGAACCGATTATCTTTAGACCCAATCGGCAGAATAATTTTTCATACGAGTTCTCCTTCTTCGAATGATTTGGGTACCACCTTCTTGTTGTAAAATCTAGTAGCCCTTGCTTTGTTCTCTTCGATCTTCTCCAAGGCCCTTAATCGGACCTATGCTAGATTGATGTGCACACGCCTATGCAACGCGTGTAGCAAGTTGTGTGGCCTGATCTTCTTGTAGGATCCGCGAACTTGATAACTTGTCGCTGCGTGACCTGGTGAAGAGGCAGTGCACCATGAGGCTGTACACGTGACGAAAATGCACCATGTCCACGTCAAATTGCTAGGGTCGACCAAGAAGCAAATGGCATGCTTGCATGGGGACAATATCACAATCAACCTCTCCATGATAATCACCAATGGAAAATGACAATCAAATCATGGCTGAAACCTTAATTGTCCCAAAATTATTCAACCATTGCATATGGTATAGGTGTTGATGGTGACGTGACTGCAAACCAAGCTTCTCAACAAGTAAAGTACTAACAATATTATTGCAGCTCCCACCATCTATGATGAAATGGCACACTTGTCCTTTCACTTTGCATTGGGATTGAAACAAATTATGGTGTTGTCCTTGTTCATCAGCAACAAATTGAGTGGAAATAACTCGTCGAACCACCAAAGAAGGAGATGGTGTGTTCATTATAGAAGGCTTCAAATTAGGAAAATCAGCAAGCAACTCATCAAAATCAGCACTAGTAATCTCGACGGAAGATGGAGAAACTACATCGTGTAATATGTCATTGTGAGCAAAAGTTGGAATGGGTTGAATGGCTAAACAATTCAAACCTAGCTCAAATGTACTATCCTCTATTGAATACTCACAAGTGTCAAGATTAAGATCTGCAAATACATTGTTAAACTCGTCCTCCTCTTCACTTTGTGAATCATAAGAACCATCAGCAAGTGCAATAATAGTACCATGATTGGGACATTCAGCTTGCATATGCCCATGATCACCACACTTAAAACACTCAATCTTGCTTGTCTTGAATTGGGTGGCTGTAGTAGAAGAAATGGGATGATTTGAACTCACAACTTTACCTTTCATATCTAATTGTTTGGAAGAAGTTGGAATAGATCTATTTACTTCACGAGATGAGGATTTGTGCATTACAGCTCCTTGCTATTGGAATTGAGGAGTGACATCCCCTTGCTATTGAGAATGACGCCATGAAGCATTGTATTTGTAAGACGTAGCAATTTGCCTTTCAACCCTCTTTGCTAAATGAACCAAATCGGTGAGACATGTGTAACTTGTCATATCAACTTTATCAGCAATGGGTTTATTGAGGCCAACCAGAAACCTAGCCATTGTTGATTCCTCATCCTCAGTTATCCCTATACAAAGTAAGCACACTTCTAATTCCTGAAAATATTCATCAACACTGCGAGTATCTTGCACAAGACGTTTTAGCTTCAAATGTAAATCACGAGAATAATATGCCGGAACAAAACAGCGTCTCATTTCCCTCTTCATGTCTTCCCAAGTTATACGGTCATGCATAACTCTATTATATTCAGTACGGATCTGATTTCACCAAGTTATGGCATAGCCTTTGAACTCAATGGCTGCAAGCTTTGCCTTCTTTTCAGCAGGGTATTCATACAAATCAAATATTTGCTCCACTTTGGTTTCCCATTCAAAATAATCATCTGCATTCTCCTTGCCGCTGAATGGAGGAATGGACACTTTAACCTTTCTCAAACCATCATCATCGTGACGTCGTTTAGGATGACGCCGATGGTGATCACCATAACGACCACGAGCTCCTAAACAGCCAAAGTTGTCATCGCCATGATCATCATATGCACCACGACGACCATAAGGATCACCTTCATGTTCAACACTATAATTTGAAAGCATTTCAGCATCAAAATTAATAAGATCACCAACAGGAACACGTCGTGCATGACCAAAACCAACAACAAATCCTCGGCCATGGCCACCTGCAAAGTTATCAAAACCAGCAGCAAATCCTCAGCCACGGACACCACCACGGCCACCACCATGGTGATCATCATCCTCATTATCATGAGGTGGAGGTTCCCCACGCTGTTGCTGAATGGATTGCTAAAGTTATTGCATTCCTTGCATCAATTAACACATGTGTTCACGCACCTCCTGAATCTCTTGAGTAGAAACAATATGAGAAGAAGAGTCTTCATCACCAGCCATGTTAGTAATAATGAGACAAAAATAATAGGACAATGAATATGTGGAATCACTCCCTCACCACTTACAAAACAAGTTCTTTCTCTCCCTAAAAAGAGGAAGAACCATGGCTGCAATCTGTAGTGGAAGAGTGATTGTAACAGCAGCGACAGTGCAATAACTCACGGTGCTTGTAAGTGGAGCTTGGTGGGATAATATGTAAGTGGAATGCGCTGAAATGTAGTGATGCAAAACCGAATAATAATCCAAGGACATAAGTCTAAGTTGCTGAATATAAAGGAAAAGAGGCACAAAGATATAGAAACAAGATGTAGGAAGTGGATAGATGAACACCAAGTGCACCAACCTAAACTTGTTGCAGCCCAAACTCCTTTGGGTGTGCTGAACACAATTCTCTTTTATGTCTTTTCTTTCCTTTGTTTTTTTGAGCAAGAACTCGTTGTTTCAGCCTGTCTTTTGACCCATATACATTTTTTCTTTTAACCTTTGTGACAAACGCAGCACAACTTTCAACTAAAGGGGCGCATAAGGATCAACTAAGATGGATGGCACAACACCAAAAACAAGGAACTCGGGTGGGGAATTTTTGGTGGGTGGAAAATAAGGGTGGGATGGGTGGGTACATGCAGCAATCGATTTGATGATTAGAACAAAGATAACAACTAGAACGATGTGGAAAAGAAAAGAAAAAAATTCAGCAACTAGACAAATCTTAAAGGATTAAACTCGATAAAGAAAACTACAAAATTTGTAGCACATATGAATTTGGGCTGTAGGTTTTCTTTTTGGCTATTAGTGGACAATAGGTATATAAACTCTATCCTACCAAAACAAGAACAATCCTACTGAGGAAACGAGGGCTCTGATAACACATGATGTGCACACACCTATGCAATGCATGTAGCAAGTTGTGTGGCCCGATATTCTCGTAGGATCCGCGAACTTGATAACTTGTCGCTGTCCACACGATGAACTACCGAAGCAATCACTCTTCCACGTACCGATGAAACAGTCCACACAATCACACCCTATATATGTGAAGGCACGAACTGGGTGAACCGTAGTTCGGCGTTCTACAATTCCCTCGGGAATCGAAAGAACAAGTTTTGTAAGCCTCTCAAGACTCACGCATAAACAAAATTCCACGAGTTTGTGTATTCTGAATTTAGTCAATCAAAAAATCCCCCTTTCATTGTCTAGTACAAGATATATATATATATATATATATATATATATATATATATAGAAATAGGGGTGCTCAGTTTTGAGTGAATGGCACATGTGCATGCACTAGTGGATTTTATAGCTGGTTCACACGTCTTTTCAGCTCCTGGCAGCAGTTACTAAAATGAGCATAGTTACTTATTGGGAAGTCCAAATAATGAGACGTTTGATGGGTTGAAAAGTAGACTTGAAGACGCTTCCATCCACATATAGAACACCATCTAACTCTTTCTATTTTGTCCACGGTGAAGCATTTTATTCATGCACACCATAGGCTTCTCGATTCAGATGTCTAGAGGCTTGAATCCATCTTCATCCCATGCCTGTTCGTGCACTACTTCATTCCTGAGAACATTAAAACAAGTACTCAAAAGCATAGGCTCATCCAAAACAATATTATTATTAAACACAAGGTTAACGTTCACCTGAGAATGCATTTCCTTCTCCAATTGTTTGGCTCTGCTCCTTGTAATTGGACCCACTATATCAGATGCAGTTTTATTAGGAGGTTGAGAGGTGTGGATGCTAGGGATGTCCTCATTATAGATCATCTAAGCCCTCTGTCATTAGATTATAATAATCATCGACTATCAATTGATCTTGTAGTGCTATTCTTCTTGAGCCGATGTTATTTTCCCATGGTAGTACTACTTCATGGACATTTTCTAACTGATATGGTGGTACTTGAGTAGAAACATGGTGTGCCATCTGATAGGCCCAGAGTGCTTCTGCTAGAGACCGATGCCAACGCTTCGATTGTTCATTGATTTTACGTTTTATCAACTTGATCAAACTCTTGTTAGATGCTTCGGCCTGACCATTGGCTTGAGCATAATATGGTGATGAATTTAAGATCTTGATCCATGTGCTAGCCGCGAATCGCTGGAACTCTTTCGACACGAAAATCACCCCCTGATCTGTGGTGATGGTATGCGGAATACCAAATCGATATATTATATATTCTCTGATGCATTCGATAGCATCGATGGAGGTAACTTTTTTGAGCGGAATGACCTCAACCCACTTTGTAAAGTAATCGGTGGCTACCAATATGAACTTATATCCTTTACTTGACGTTGGGTAGATTTGGCCAATCATGTTGATGCCCCATCCCTTGAAGGGCCAAGGTTTGATTATCGGGTTCATTGCGGATGTGGGTGCCCTCTAGATAGCTCTGAACTTCTGACAATCTTAGCACCCTTTATAATATCTTATGCAGTCCTCCACCATAGTCGACCAAAAGTAGCATGCTATTAGAAGAACCATTTCATCTTCTGGGCCAACTGGTGTGTTCCACATATGCCATCGTGTACTTCACACAACACCACTTTGGCCAATTCGGTGCTTATGCACTTGTGGAGGATCCCATCGGTCGTCCGATGGTACAGGTCTTCGCTGAGTAGCACGTATTTCGTTGCTTGGTACCTGAGTCTCCTTGGTGCCGATGTTGAAGGATAATTTAAATAATTAATAATATCATACCTCCAATCATCAGCATCTATTTATGCGACCTCCACCTCGATTCATCTGGCCATCGGCTTGTATCCTGAGGCTGTCTAGGCCAAATCATTTGCCTCTGAGTTCCGCTCCCTTGGGATGTGAGTAAGGGCTATGCTTCAGAAGCCTAACATTATATTTTGACACCGATCATGATACTCTTTTAGCATGTCGTCTTTGCATTCATACTCATTTGACAACTGCCTCATTACCAACCAAGAGTCTCCGAGAATATCTATTATATCGGCGCCCACTTCTTCCAATAGTAGCAACCCCATTAGTACTGCTTCATATTCTACCTGGTTGTTGGTGAAGAAAGGTCTGATGGTATATGCAAACTCGAATGCTGCCCCCCGAGGGGAAACAATCACCAAGCCGATACCACATCCATGTGTCGACACACCGATCCGTCAAAGAATAAAGTCCATGATACTGTGTCAACATAAGTTGTTGCCTCATCTCTGTGCTAGACTATGAAATCGGCTATCACCTGTCCCTTTACTGCTTTGGCCGATTTAAACCTAAGATCAAATTCGGTGAGGGCGAGAACCCATTTGTCGATACGTCCCTTCAATACTAGGGCCGATAGCATGTACTTGATGACATCAGTCTTGCATACTATGGTACACTCCGTCGACAAAAAGTAATGCCTCAGTTTAGTGCACGAGAAATATAAACATAAGCCAAGCTTCTCCATTGCGGGGTATCGGGACTCAGTGTCCAACGGCCTTCTACTGAGGTAGAAGATTGCCTTTTTCCTTCTTATCGACTTCATGTACAAGGACTGCCCCGATGGCTTTGTCATCGGCTGATAAGTACAATCTGAATGGAATCCCTTTTGCGACGGCATTAATATCGGTGGCAAATTTAGGTACTCTTTGATCTCATCAAATGCCTCTTGTTGTTTTTCTCCCCACACGAATTCCTGATCAGACTTTAACTTCAACAGTGGGGTGAACGACTCTATCTTTCTTGACAGATCGGCTATGAAGCTCATGAGAAAGTTTATCTTCCCGATTAAGGACTGCAACTCGGTTTTATCGGTAAGAGGCTAAGTGTTTTTAATTGCTTCAATACTACACTGACTTATCTCGATTCCTCTTTCATGTACAATAAAACCTAGATACTTCCCCACTGATACACCAAAGGCACACTTCTCGGGGTTCATATTCAGTCCATATTTCATGGCTCTCTCCAGGACTTGACGTAAATCGGCCACATGGTCTTGAGTACCGAATGATTTCACCACGACGTCATCTATGTATATTTCCACCAACAGACCGGTCAAGTCATGAAAGATATAGTTCATAGCCCTCTGGTACATCACTCCGGCATTTTTCAAATAGAAGGTCATCACCACCCACTCATACAATTCGATGGCACCCGGGCACTGAACGGCCGTCTTGTGTATGTCTTCCTTAGCCATGAAAATTTGGTTATAACATGTGTTCCCGTCCATGAAGCTGATGATTTTTTGGCCCGATGTAGTGTCCACCAGTAAGTCCATGATCATCATCAGGTATTCGTCTTTTGGGGTCGCCTTATTCAGATCTCTAAAGTCAACCCATATTCTGAGCTTCTCGATTTTCTTCTAAACGGGTACAATATTTGACACACACTCTACATATCGGCACAGTCTTATGAATCCTGCATCATATAACCTTGTTACCTCGGCCTTGATATCTGGGTATATTTCCGTCTTGAATCATTGAGATGACTGCTTGAATGGCCAATATCTCTGCTTTATCAGTAACCGATGTTCTACGATCGATCGGCTTAAGCCTGGCATCTCATGATACTCCCATGCGAAGAATCTCGGTATTCTCGAAGAAATGAAATTAACTCATTCTTTATCTTATCGGGAAGTTGAGAACTTATGAAGGTTGGTCTCGGCTTATCACCGGGCCTGATGTCTACTTCGTGGAGTTCGTCGGCTGCGTCGAAGACTTGACCGAGTTTACCCTCTATTTCGTCGACATCATCCTCACAAGGTGAATTTGGACTTCTTACTGTAGATTGGTCTGACTTCATCATTTGTCATAAAATCACCGTTCCTAATCTCGTCTGATAGATGGATAGGGTTTGTGTCCCACGGGGCGTGCCAAAAAGCGTGTTGGTGTATTTTTTGGTCACAAGCGTGGCCTTGGAGATCTAATTAACTCCAATGCAAGTCCTATAATCTTAGAAGAAAAAGGGTTCAGTGCGTGCTAATCAGTTTGACCCTACAAGTGATAAGGAGTCCAAGAAAAGAAATATCATTAGTAGTAGAGCTGATCGGCAACCGAGTCGATGACTATAACAGGGATAAAATAATCGTGAAAGAATATGTCGACCGGCCATAGGGCTGATGACTACTGCAGAGCGATCGGTGTAGATAGGCCATCGACCGATAGAATAAGGCAATCACGGGTAATGACCGATGGGCATCTCCCGAGCGCACATAGGATAGAACATGGAATCAAAGGTAACCTATCGGCTTGTACTCCGATAGAAATAAATAAAATATGCCAAATAACATGTCGGTATCATAAAAATCATCATAATAACAAGATTGGACCTAACCAACACAGTATCTAGTCACGATGAACTCAACCATATTTCAAAGTATCGGGCATGCTTTATTTAGATGAATGGCATAAAGCATGAAGTAGATACAATAGAGAGAGATGTCAGACTTAACCGATGAAGCCTCAGACTATGACACCTAAATCACATCAATCTAAGAGATCAATCTGATGCAGCCTTAGACCTAGCCAATACACAGGGATAAATTGGCGACCGTACTGACCTAGTCGATGCCTTCAACAGATCGATACGATGTAGCCTTAAAGAACACTGACCTAGCCGATACAACTGTCGGGGTGGCGGGACTCACCTCTTTGCCGAAGATCGAAACGATGCAGCCCAGCTCCGAGTGTCGAATCCCACCGGGATTTACCTTGGGAAGCCATGGGTGGTGATACGCCGAAGAGTAGTTGTTTGTAGGGTTGTGTTGTTGTTTTCCTAGCTAATTAGATACATATTTATAGTTCGGAGACTTACCGTCTAAGGAATCGACATTGCAACCGATTCTGGATCATCTCATCTTCCCTCCTTCATCGGCTCCTTCATGTCCGATCATATTGTAACAACATGGACGGAATTCTTTGACCATCTTTGACCGGACTTCTTTGACTTATGTTGACCATGCGGCACCTTTGGCGAGCCTAGGCTTTACCAAATCTCGGCATCAACCACGTGCCCACAACCGAATTCGGTTATCATAATCTTCAGGATTAAGTTTCCTAACACTCCCCTTGGCACTTCTTGCGACATGCATATGCCTCATCAAAACTCCCAGAAAACCATGTGGGAAAAAATTTGGAGAAATTGTACATAATGTGTGTCTTGGTTACACGAATTGCCTCATTAAAAAACTTAATATGAGAATTTTCAGGAAAACTCATTCAAGGAAAAAGAGTACAATTCACCTCAATATTTCATAAGATCTTCAAGATCAACTTGGGTACTTAGTCAACTTGACTAAGATTCAATTCTTCCTGTCGTTGTTATGTGAAGTTTCTCCCTCTAAAATACACAAGTCTTTAAATCTAGCAATCCCAATTCTATGAACACATCTTTCAAAACTAGACGTTGGGAGAGACTTAGTGAATAATCCACGAGATTTTCACATGACTTGGTGTGTATCAACTTTAGTTCATTTGTTTTATGCAATTCATGAGCATAGAAGAACTTAGGGTTTATTAGCTTCATCAAATTGCTCTTCACATATACTGACTGTATTTGTGAAATGCAAGTTACATTATCTTCATAGATAATAGTGGATGGTGTTGACATGCAAGTAGGTTTCCAACAAACGTAATGTCCAACCTAGTACAGTAGCCAAGTACATTAGTGTACCTACGTACTTAAGTATGGGATATTATGGTCGCAAAATGTCTCCCCCTCTTCTCTAGATTTGTATGGATTATGGCCTGCTTACAATAACCTTATCAAGGTAGTGAATGGCTTGTCACATCACTTATTTACTTTCTATTCATTAAACCGGTTCATTATAACTGCTTAACTAATAAAATGTACTTTTATGCAAAACAAACCATATGTCTATCCTTTGATATTACCTTTGCATTTACGTTGCATTCGGTGGCTTGTTGAGTACATTTTGTACTCATCCTTGTTGAATAACCCTTTTTAGATGCTAAGTTTGTCGAAGAAGGTCTAGAATAATTTGTCTCAATCAAGGAGCGATTCTAGGAGCAAGATGTTTGTCGCTTTGGAGTATTTTATTTTATTATTTTTAGTGTAATAAAATTGCCTCTGAGCTATATTTTATTTGTCATAAGACGTTGTCACTCGATGAACATTTTGTTAATTGATTTTCTTAAGGAAGTTCAATAGACTCGAAATTGTGAAATTTCGGGGCGTTACACTTTCGTCGTGAGAAGATTCATTTTGGTATGCCTATTTCTTAGGTTCCATACCATTCGCCATGTCTCAACTAGCTTCCTTCTTTCCGTGTGGCAGTTTTCGTGATTAAGTATGATAAGATCACATGTCTTGTTTTCACCAGACGTCTCCGGTTACTTAGAGACATGAAGAACTAGAGTTCTCATCCTATTATTTTTATTCAAGGCCTCTGGACGATACGATGGATACCTTTCTTTCTTCGGTATTTCTCCCTCTCCAGTGCATTACATTCACGTAATGTAACTTAGTCATGCTTTTTAGATCACAAAAACAATTAAGCAATATAACTTCTAGTTATTGGGAACTTCAGGTACTTATGTACTTCTAGTATTTCTTACATTACATTCACTAGTGTGAGTTAATGTGCATGATCCATTCTATTTCTACCCTAATTTACCAACATTTTTCATGCAAGGGTTCATTCTCTCCCCACTAAATGATAGAAAATTATAAAATTAGAAGGCTACATGCAAATCTCCATTCACAAGTTTTACGGACTTTCGGAGATAGCCTTTCAATCTACTATGGTAGTAGGATATGAACATACCTTTGATGGAAAATTCAACACTAGTTGCAATGTTGTTCAGTAGATGTATGCCAATAGTTTGAATTATGATTGAGATCCACTACAATTAGAACTACATGTCCTATTCATGACGGATAAATTATAACTCTGCAACAATGGTATAGCAATTCTTCTAATTCTTCATTGCTTATACTTAGTCCATTTAGGTGGACAAATGGTACTTAGTGCACTAATTTTCCTCTCACATCAATGCATTAATCAACAAGCGCTATTCTTTAGCATTCTCCATTCAAGTGAACTACTATTTGATGATCAAGACATGAAGATCAAGAAGATAATAAACATGTATATGTCTATTACAAAGACTTACGAGCTTCAAGAAGTATCATTATAGCCCATACAGGGGTTCAATAAGACCAAAACATTCTCCAGATACAGTCTAGAAATGATTTCTCATTGGTCTCATGATTAATTTCCTAGTGGTGCATGCGGGCACACTAATATTCATGATTTAGGAAATTATTTCACTTTTAAGCTATAACCATATGAGTTGTTAATTTTTTGTCATGATTTGGAAACCAAAATTGACATAATGCATAGTTCTAAACAGGAGAAATAAAGTCTTAAAGTAGCATACACTTCAAGTGTATTTATAGTATAGCCCAAATATTTAGACAATGTATACTTCTAGTATAATTTCTTCAATTTCTGCATACCTTAAGAAAGTTTCAAATGGGTTAAAATACAATAATGATTCATTACTATGCAAATTTATCCCACAAGTAATATAAACATGGCTCTTCTAGGGCCTACAAAATGCATTTGTTTCTTCTAACAATGGTCACATTATTTCTAGTTCTTGTTCATCTAGAAACATTTATTTTCAAGGTTGTATTTATGGATCTGCAAGCCATAATTGATTCATTGTTTTTATTTGGACGCTACACAAGATTCTATTCTAAGACCATTTTCATGCGCGAGGAAGTAGCAACAGAAAAATAAATGCCTTAAACATGCGATGGCATACTTGAAATAATTCATTTATTGTAGTGAAAAATATTTTCTCTTGAGAGAACTTTCAATCTTCCATTCAATTTTCTCTTCTAGAGTTACAATTATTCAATCCTTTATTTCTTCATTGGTAGAAGCTTTTCACTTGTGATGGCATTGGTAAGCTTCTATTGACATCATAAGAAAGTCAAACAAGATTTCATGGACACTGCCACTTATCATGAGATGTGCAATCTCAATCAAGAGTGTGTCCATACTCACTGCGATGGTGAGGTGTATCTCAAGCTGTTACTTCTAGTACTTCTCTATAATGTGCTTCGGTACCTTTGCAAATTCTAAAACCATGTGGCTTGATGTTTTTCTTCATTGTCTTTCCATTCTCATCACTAGGCATTTCACTTAATATGCCATCACTTTCCTTTCATCCCTATCATGCTTCTTATGATGGGTTTTGTGTAACTTTCAAAGAAACGACATTAGCTTCAAGGCTATTGCACTCTCATTGTGGCTATGAAATGAAGTTTTTCTTTCGGAGTTCATCCTGAACATCGTTGAGCTACAACATGTCAATCGATTCATAATACTTCCTGGATATTGATTGATGATAGTTGCATGTGGATTCTACCACATTTGGGTAAAAATGGCAAGAGTTTTTTCAATTTCTCCTTAATACGGAATCTCTTTCTAGTGGAGATTCAGAAACATTCAAATTCGATGCAATGTGGAGTTAAACTCTTAGATATATTCAGAAAGAGTCGGCACCGGATACATTCATGTTGTACTAGAAGCTTCATGGTGTACTTGAAACACTCGAAATGCTCATTTAGGGCATCTCATAGCACTCTTTAATTTGTCGTGACCATATATTCATCCTTTAAAGTGGAGAGAGATATGCTAAAGAAAATGAAATACTTGGTCATTTTCATCCGACATAGGGCAAGTTCATTATTGCCCATGGTTTACGGTATTGTGGAGCTTCTTGGCTCCAAGTAAGATCCAGACGTCTGATACCTAGGTGAGATGGTTGCGGCCATCTACACTTTGCTCAGTGAACTGCTTGGTCATGATGCAAGTAATCTATGATGCGCATGTTACTTATAGTAAAATCGCATCACATTGCTAAATATACACATGAATAAATTTGCTGCAATTTTCCAA
This sequence comes from Zizania palustris, assembly GCA_019279435.1. Lineage (NCBI taxonomy): Eukaryota > Viridiplantae > Streptophyta > Magnoliopsida > Poales > Poaceae > Zizania > Zizania palustris. The sequence goes on from JAAALK010000079.1 coordinate 83,074,853, forward strand.
TTTTTTTCTATGCAATTCTATATTTACTGATAAAAGGTACTCATAATTAAATGCATACGAACAATTAAAGACAGTAAACAGTAAATAAACATAGAAAATATTGCTAAAAGGAAAAAACAGATGCGAAATTTAGATTCTAGACGACCTTTTATGCAAGAAAATGGTATTTTCTGAATTTTCAGCAAATCCGAGGGCCCATACACAAAATTTATGTTTTGCATGATTTTTTAGAAATCTAACGGCCTCTGTGTAAAATTCATACTTCTGCACAAAATTCATAAATTAAAGGACTAAATTGGAAAAATTACTTTTTTTTCTTTTCTTTTCTTTTCTTATTTTCTTTTCTTTTTCTTGCTTTCTTCCTTTCTTTTTTTCTTCTTCTCGTAGGCTTCCTTTTTCTTTCTCTCGTAGGCTTTCTTGCTGAATGGGCCACAACCCATACTAGGGCACTAAGGGTTGGAACCCTATCCGTCGACTGTGTGGCATTGCTTTCTTGTGTGTGCGGCAATGCGCAATGTCGTGCGGCTGGCAGTGGAAGCACGCGTGATTGGTGCTACAGATTGACGTGCGTTCTGGCATGGAGGGAGGTGTTGGTTTTGGGAACCGCGTCGGGCAGTGGCCTACACATTGGCTATGGGCGGAGCGCGGCGATGGCAGCGCCTACAAGGCACAAGCGGGCAGCGTCACAGGACACGGGTGTGACGCGATGGCTAGGCGGTGGCGCGGCGTGCAGCCGATTCAGCTATTTCTCGCATTGCGAGCGGCGATGGTGCCTTGGGGAAATTGCACATTTGCCCCGAAGTTGACAGGCCATTGCATGTTTTCCCTAAAGTTGAAATGACTTGTATAAATGCCCCATAGTTCTTTGCACTGATTGCAAATTTGCCCCATTGTATGTTTCCTTCATATTTTAATGTATTTTTACATTTCTCATTCTCTAAATTCCTTTTATACCCTTCCCATTCAATCTCCTGTCCGTTCCTATTCCATTTGAGAAAGGAAGAACGCGAGAAAGGAGAGAGGAAAACACACAGATCACAAATGCAAGTCATCATCTACATAAGATCTCCTTCTGCGTCGAGTAGGAGCACATGGCGGGGTCCTTCTTGTTGGTGACAAGGCGGAGGACGCCCTCGAAGACATGGACATCGCAGGGGATCTAGAGGATGCCCTCGTGCCGAAAGCCTAACTCCTCCTCGGCCTATTGGAGCAACTCCTCGAAGGCCTAGTGACCCAGGTACTCGGTGAGGATCACAAACTGCCGCATCTCGCCGCCGACGTACACCGCGAAGGAGCCCTTGGGCATGCTACCGCCGCTCCTGTTCTTGCCTCCATCGCAGCCATTGCTGCTCTTGCCTAGCGCCACCACTAGCTTCTTCCAATGGGAAGGGTATAAGGGGAATTTAGAGAATGAGAAATGTAAAAATACATTAAAATATGAAGGAAACATAAAATGAGGCAAATCTGCAATCAGTGCAAAGAAGTATGGGGTATTTCTACAAAACATTCTAACTTTAGGGCAAATATGCAATAGTCTGTCAACTTTAGGGCAAATGTGCAATTTTCCCCCTTCAGGCGGCACGCACAACGTGGTCGCATGCTATAGGAAAGACACAATATGTAGTCCAGAGCTATGCGACAACGGGCAAGACACGATATGTAGAGAAAAAGGAGAGCTTCTTTATTGTTCATATTTCTCTGTATATAACTGAGAAGATGACTTCTTTATTTATAAAGAAAAACCACTAAGAGATAAACATGCCCATTAGGATTAAGTTTCCTAACAATCGCTACTTGAACTAGGCAAATTACAAGCGTAGAGCATATTTGCAAACAAAGGCTTGAAAGGAAAGTAAAAAAGGAATTTGATCCCTTTGCTTCCACAACGACAGCCATGGCTGGCATGGCTAGAACAATGAGCACCGTGACTGTGGCGAGCACAATGGTAGACGACGATGCCATTATGCCAAGGCTCAAACCCTTTCGAGGCCTCCATGGATTGGAGGTTGAATCATCCCTAACGAAAGAGAAATCCAACCATACCCCTTAGAAGAAGCCATCGCTGGAGACAAAAAAAACAACCGACGTGGCGCAAATGAGCACGCAACAAATCGTGATGGGAAAGACTACCACCTCAAGATCCACTAGAAAAGAAAATAAGGGCTAAATTGGTTATTTGCTGCTTTAAAGAATGGGCTTCATAATTTTGTTACTTTTAACATTGCTTCGCAAAATTATCATTCAATATGTTGCTTTCTTGATTTATATGTCATTTCTCCCCCTTCGACAGATTTTAATTTTCTCTCTATTTTTAGGCACCGTTCGATGCCTTTTTATCTCTAATAAATAGCACAAATCAATACTACTAGCATCAACTACTACTCCAATGGCTGGTGCGGTGATGTGCGGAGGGGTAAAAACGATATTTACCGATACCCAAAAATAGAGAAATAAAATAAAAATGAGTTAAAAGGAAGAAATGTCATGGAAATCAAAAAAGCAACATAGTGGATGGTAATTTTACGAAGTTCACATTAAAAGTGGCAAAATTGCAAAGCCCACAGCAGTGGCAAATAACCAATTCTCTCAATAAGAAAATATAAGATCAAATTTTCCCCAAATATAAATGCAGAGATAAAAAAATATGATCTTGATCTTTGTCACTTAAGATGAACTATGCCTTGGTCTCCTTACCTCTTGTGACTTTATCACTAATATGCAGTTTGGGAAATTGAACTCCAGTAGCATCTACAATATGCTTCACAACCCAAGTAGAACACAGAATCATAATTCAACAAATTAAAACATTCAATTAACCATAGTCAGTGGCTTAATTAAAGCAGGGTTCGTGTACTTGTACTCAGAGTCCCATCCCACATATAAAAGATACATTGATCAATTTTCAGTTTTTGACTACCAGAGACAAGAAAAGAAAAGAAAAAGGCATAATGTCACTGCAAGCTTTCATAGACTAAAAAAACGCCTCACTGGCAGTCAATGGCATTTTTCATAACCACCATTTACAGTGGCATAGAACTGATTGAGTGGTTTCCCTAGGTAAATACTGATGTTGTCAGATCAGTGCACAAGTTGAATGGTACAACATTGATCAGACATGGAAAAAAACTTCTTACGAAATAAAAACACTAGAATGCTGGATTGCTTGAAAGATAGTTCACCAGGGATTCTGGTCCTCAGGAACTGGAGGAGACTCCGTCAGGACACTCCATGGTTTGGCTGGCTGATGACACCCCATCGGAAAATTCCAGAAGGAATCAGAGTGTTCATAGAACACATAGAACAGGATGGCCGATGCTAGGAAGAGAGCTAACAGTATGAGCCAGACTTGCCATTCTGTAGGACAAAAATAGAAACAGGTAATAGTTAGTATATGAAACTATACCACAGGAGGGCCAAACAGTATTGGATGAGGCTTGTACCTTTCCAGTCAGCAGGGACATTCAACTTTGTCAGCTCTGCTCCCCATTGATTAGATGTGGAGATCACGACTCTGCAGTATTAGCAACTGTCATGTTATAACATAAACATAAACAAAGTGATTTGATTTTTTAAACTGAAAATGCTCCTAAAATTGGACAATGGCCGTACATTTAGTTTTAGAGAATTGAGATAAACATATCTTGTATGTAAATAATAGCAATGAAATAAGGCCCATCCCTGGCTCCATGCCCAACCCATCAAGAGGAAGACTTGCAGTCTTTTCAGGGAAAGTGTGTTAGGCTAAAGAAAAAATTAGAAAAAGATGAGCATTCAGATTGGCGTCCCACTTTAGGATTATGCATTTCAGTGCAGCCTGCAGGCATGCATGGACATTACATTCTATGAATACTAAGCATAAAAACCTAGTTAGATTTATAAGCATGTCACTTTGATACTCTGATGCTACAGGATCTACATGCCGGTGAACACTAAGCAAGCATACCTATCTACTTATTTACTATATGAAATCAGTTGGACAATAGTATCCAACAAACTAGCACTCGACAGCATGCAAGATGCTGAAAAAACATGCCATCTTTACAGAGTTCCAATACCTTTCAGTAGGACAAAATTCAATCGAAGAAACTGGTGAACCAAGATGAGCCTTCTTGCTCCAGTGAGAAACCTCCATCCTCTTTACATCCACAGCACAAAAGTCACCATCATGGCTTCCTCTGAAAGAAAAACAGAATACAGATCCATGTTGGTACACAATAAACCACAAGAAATGGAAGTCTGGAAAATTCTGAGCAATATTAGGGCACTGCTTATTTATCAGCAAATAAAAAATTGCTCCAGCTGATTCCATCACTACTGCAAGTTATAATATTAATTCTTTTTTCTGCATTTTACAGAGCGAATCAACTCACTATCTTTATCAACCAGAGTAATTCTTTATTCTTGTGTAAGTGAGTCATCTCAAAGTTGTTGATAACTTGAGATATTAGATGTCAAGGTGAGAGTGTAATCAGAAATTGAAGGAAGCACAAGGACAACTAAAATTTTACAAGCTCTTCAAACAGGACAAATTAGTGTAATTACAAGAGGAAAGTAATATATGCTACTTTTCAAATTTGACATTGTAGATGTTCCTAGAAATGATATGGAAATGGAATCATGTAAATTACAGTTCCATATGACAAGATAACCAATATTTATGTCGACTTACAAAGCCAGATACTTCCCATCCATGCTAACTGAAAGTGTGGAGATAGGTTTTCCAAGAAGTCTCTTGTACCCAATCCGACTCCAGTCACTTATGCTCCAAACAACAGTTACTACTTTGTTACCTGTTCCAATGATGAGTATAGACTTATTAAAACGGTCTAATATGCATGCATCGTTTTCTCAACTTCAGTAGAAAGTATACCTTTAGCGACGGTGCAAAACAGAAATGGTTTCATGCCATCCCTAGAAAAACAGCAACATTCAATCTTCTCATCCTGCATAGAAAAACAAAAGGACAAATAGTTAAGTTTTCAGCAATCTTGACATGGAAACATGATGCACATAAATTTATCATATCATACCGAAGATCGAGTCAAATTGACCAATGGTACCCCCTCATCTATCTTCCATATTCTTGCAGAACCATCAGTCGATGTGGAAACTAAAAATTCAGAATCTAAGCTACAAGAGGAAAAGGAGCAGTATTGGCAAAGTCAGCACTGAATAAAGCACAGGGCCAAAATCCAAAGACCATAATGCTTCATCTGTAGGGTTGGGAATTGGGATTACTGCTACTGATACAATTAGTTCTTGGTTCCTCTCTTAAGATGATGATTGTGCCCATTTACATCAACAATTAGTTCAACCAATGATCAAATATTCTGATATGATCTTGCAAATAATAAAGGAGAATAATTATGCTTGCATTTTCTCTAACCTGATATCCATGTCTCGGAAGGATTTGTGAGCTTTGGGTTCATCTAGGAGAACATTCATGCTTGGCCAATGAAATATTCTGAGATGCCCATCCTATAATGGCAAAAAATAATTAACGGTTAAAATCATGGGCAGTGAATTTGTACAAGAAAGTTCAACTATAAGATAAGTATTCTAACAAATATGCATTGAGAAATAACATTATGGCATAATCAAGTGAAGCATCTAAAAGAATAGCCTGACAGAATGATATGACAGTGGATATTGTGCTTAAAATCGCATCACTACTAATAATATCCATATACTTCTTAAGAGTGTATAAATGCACAATGGAATTATGGAAACACAACCAGAAAATAGAAAGCAAACAAGAAAATAGAAAAAACTGATCCCTAGAAATCAAAAATCAACATTACACTCTGATACCTCACCACCAATGGCAAATTTGCCGCCATCTGTGCTAAAAGCAAGACATTTCTGTGGTCCAACGGATTCAAGAGCTGGAGAGTCTCTTGGAATGAGTTGTACAGTGTGCTCTTCAAAAATCAGCTTGAAAAGCCTACAGTTTAAATATGTGGTTTCATTATAAAATCCTAGTCATAATGAAAGAGAACAGAAAAGGGAAAGCAAACTTCAATAGTGCAGATAGAAGGCTTCAATAAGAACACCACTTGATTAACAAGTAAACTGAGAAAGAAAACTGGTGCTACTCCAATGATCTTTTCACTGGTGTAGTTAATCCAACAAGAGATACAGTTCACTAGTCCAGTGGCCCTTCTAGTTTTAACCTTTTAGGTTCCAAAATCCAAGCCAACCCTTCTATAGAAAGGCTGCAGTGAGGCTTAATCGAACGTTACTGGGACAGCAAGTGAGCAAACAAACCAAGAAAATCAGCTCAGTTCCTGGAGTTGTACATATGAAGACCGCGCGATAATCTAAACATAATTAGCCAGACATTGGAGTTCCACAGAAACAGACCATTGCACTCTGGACAGACCAATTCACAACACTAAATCACCTAACCCAGGCAACACCAACCAAATCTCCTCCTGCATCACAACTACCACATTCAAATCAGCTGAATCGAACTAACATCCGAAATTTCTGACAGCACGCATACATCCAGCCCGAAATCTCCCGATAGACCGCCGAGCAAGCCTCTCCTCCCCGCCTGAAAAACCCACGACGACGACAAATGAAACAGAGTGAAGCTGCGAGGAGGCGCGCACCTGCACCCCTTGGCCGTGGCGCAGACGAGATCGTCGCCGCTGGGATGCACCGCGATGCCGCGCGGCGCGTCGCTCGCCTCCTCCCCGAGCACGGCCCTAGCCTGCAGTATAAAAACAACCACCCCCAACAAAGTCAACCGGCCAAGACCAATCCCGAATCACCGAGCAGAGAGCCTCGAGCCGACTGGGCCAGTTTAGCTGGTTCCCTTACCAGGGGCTCGGAGGAGAGGGAGCAGTCCTTGGGGTCGAAGCCGAGGACCTCCACGGCAGGCGCTGCCGCCCCCTGCCCCGCCCGACCGTACGCCGCGAATACGCGCGTCGCCTTATCCTCCCTGCGCCGGATCCACGCCGCGCACGCCACCTTCCCGCCGCCGGCGTCCATGATCTGAGATGCTGGGTTGGGTTGAGTTTAAATTGGGGATGGTTTTAAAGAGGCGGGGGAGGAGCGCGAGCGGGGAAGGGGATATTTGCTTGGTTATTCGTTGACTCGATTGTCAACAGCAACCGAGAGTCTCTCAATAATTTTGTTGGACAATTGCACTTCAGTCCTAGCAAATGGTTAGCTTATTAGAGCCGCGTATTAGTACCCGAGTGATCGGTGCCAGTGGCTGACGTAGGAGTTATATAATGGGGCTACGAAATTAAACATGCTACAAATCATGCATATGATATACTAAAAATTAATTTAATAACAACGATAAACTAAATCAATGATAAACACTCAATCTAGATACACATATATCAAAATAATTTATATCACATTCTTAACACTAGTGAACCAATATAATTTTTAGTGAATAATGATAAAACATAAGAAAAATAATACTTTCATCTAGATAGGGTAGCAGCTAGTAGATGTCGTCGTAATTGCCATGCCAACCACCAAGGTGGTGGTCTACACCTTGTGGACAGTGGTGTGTTTGACAAATTACATTGGATAGTACCAATAAAATATCTTCTATAGAGGATAGTCAAATTTACTTATACTACACTTAAACGGACAACTTTCACAATTATCATGAAGATCAAATCAATATAAAAAAATTTGTTTCACCTTTATAATAAATCATAGAAAAACACATCATAGACTATATCATATAACAAGATGATTCTTTATTTTTCCATGAGTTTATTTAAAAAGACTAAAAAAATAATAGAATTATATGAAACACATACGACTTTTTCAGTGGTACGTAATGACGTAGCGATATTCGTTGGCTATTAGGGAGATATGACAGAAGATGAATAAAGTTAGCTAATTAGAAAAATAGATTATTGGACTAACTATTAAATTATTGGGCTATATTTTAACAAAATTAAAACTCACACACATATATATATACATATATATAAATATATATACATATATATACTCAAATTTTTGCAAAAAAATTTGGGGATACAAGTGTACCCCCATGCTCCATGGTAGGTCCGCCACTGATCGGTGCGACGGTGAAAAAAGTGGCGGCTAGGTTTCTCTTTCGATAACTAATATATTAGTACTTGAAATGTATTGACATACATTAGATTCACGCATATAAGCACCGACATTATTTACCTACACAATGTACCCTCGTATACCTTGAGCCATTTTGGTCCTAACCAAAACTTTACTCGGATATCTATCTGGTCTATTCAGATCTCTATCTAAACTGAATTCGATTTGAATCCTATTTGAATCTGGTGTTCTAACCCATTACGTTTGTGCCCATATAGGTTTACATATACCTTAGTTAATGTATGAAAACTCCTTTTCAATACTCCGTTAAAAGTAGCCTCTAGTAAAGTATATTAACCCAAGTACGCGTAAAGATCATATTGGCTAAAGCTTGTAATGTTATTGTATACAAATCCTTTTAAGTCACAATATTGATTGAGCACAATGTGATACTTGTGTTACGCTATCAATAGCTCAGTCTTTTCTTTCGATTTCTGTATCAGATTATAACATGTGATTAACTCCTTAATTATGTCGACGTGACCAAGTATTTATATGATCCATTATATCAAGGGGCTCATAGATATCTCTCCCATAAGGAGGAGAAAATTCCATATTGACCACTCGCATCCCTCTACATGTTTCGTAGTAGACCCAATGACAACTTGTAAAATTACCTAGTTACGGAGTAGAGTTTAGTAGTCCTAAAGTAAGCCAATACGCACGTTGGAAACCATAGTGATCTTAGGTCTAAGAACTTTATGTAAACAAACTACTTTAGACCTACCGATGACACATCAAATCTCAATAGTGTCTCTTATGAGATCTATCCAACATATGTCCATGTTATTGATTTGATATCTCTATACCTATGATCCATGGGACATGATCATCGATCTCAATACATATTTTTTCCTTGTATGACTTAAATTCGATTATGAATCATTTATAAATACTTATATTATGAGTTTCTTGAACAAGTTATATACTTGTTGATTCATAATGATAACTTCTATTTTAAGAAACAATATAAGATTACATAAACATAGTATATTTCATACAATATCTTCATGTTGACTCTATATCATAATACTAATAATAACTCGATTGTTTCCACATAAGGAGAGCATAGCTATAGGCATAGAGCAATATCCAACATCACCTGAGGGTGATGTGCTCATGTTTTCACATTGCAGAGGAACATGGGAAAATTAAAAAAAATCTAGCGCCTTTATGACCAATCCCGACACCTTCACTCCCTAGCAGGGTGCAGCAAGCTCTTGCACTAGCATGAGCTCCCTTGTCCACTAAGCATCGCCGCGCCTAGACTCGGCACCACCGCCCCATGGCTAACAACGTGCTACCCCTCGCTGTCATGCCTTAGCCACCCTTTCCTAAGCCCGATATTGCCACGTCCAGACCTAGACCTAGCATCGCCGCCCCATGGCCAGTCATGCCCTCACCACCTACACCGCTCGAGTGCCCTTCCATGGCTATGATAGAGGTTGTGCCTATTTAGATTGAGATTAAACGAATAAAAGAATTGGAAGGATATGTTTCGTAATGGGCTAATGGTGGTGGTGGGTAAATAATAGTGAACTCCATGACCACATCTAAAAAATCAATTCACATAGCACTCCTTAAGGTTCTACATAAAAATGTGGAGCAGTACCCTAGATATTTGTTTTTTGCATATCTGAAAATCTATAGTTCTATCTGTTTGGCTAGCAATTTGTGGAGCAAAGCTATAAAATGTGGAGTGGAGTAGTTCCAAACACTCCCTTAGTCAACAAAACTAGATTAATTTGAGCTAATAGAGACATGTTACTCTTTTGCCCTTACCCTAAGAAAACTATTATATTGTGGTTATTGTAACAGTTATTGTAGCACGATTACTATAGCATGTTTATTATAGCACGGGTAAAAATAAAAAGCCATATATTAGCCCAAAGTATCCAAAAATATATCGACTAATTTTTAGGTAGCTATTAACAATTAGCTCTAGCTATTAGTCAGCTAACTATTAGTTTTATCCTATCCAAACAGACCCATATTCTCATTTAGTTTGTAGGGAAAGATAATAGTTAATTTAGTCTATTGGTTTCGATTATATGTAAAGCTTCTTGACTAAGTTTTAATATATATATATATATTAACATTTATATTATTAAATATATATTAGTAAGGTTGAATATTCTCTTAGATTAGACTAATAAAGGCATTTTTGAAAGCAAAATTTCTCTGATGTTTATTAAATTTCTTGTTTAAAATAGATTAGTTTCAAAAGAATCTAAGAAACAATTTGCATTACAAGATTGTCCTTAAGACTAAGGGTTTATGCTAGGCTAGCCATCCCATATTTTAAATCTTCCCTTGACATCCGGTAATAATAAGTCTCATCTTTTCGCGCCATCCTTATCTATGCATAGAAATAAACCATTTGCTAGGAAGATAGTTCTAGACCTAGACTAGGACAAATATGCTTAGGGTGTGTTTAGTTCAGTTGTGGATTCTTGAAAATCTAATTTTTATCGTCAGTTGTGGGGAAGCTGGTGTGAGCTGAAAGTTATTTGGCAAAAAAAGTTGTCAACTATGGATTTCTATAAAAAAATGTCAGTTATGCACCTGAGGGCCTGCAAGACTATTTATATGTTGATTAATCGCATTGACATGTAGATGCCCATTTTGAAAATGAATTTATCGTGTTTGTGTTGGTGTCATTTTTGGTCACACGCATGACCTGGGAGGTCTGCTTAACTCCAATGCAGTCATACAATCTTAGAAAGGTTCTGAGCATGCTAACCAGTTTGACCCTACAACTGATAAGATAAAATGAAAGCATTAGTAGCAATGTCGACCGTCTATCGAGCCGATGATTGTGGTGATAAGAAATAACCGTAAAAATCAGCGCTTATCGGTTATTGAGGCCATAGCAAAAACCAAACCATCAGGATCGGCTACGCCATCGGCCGATGCATATAGCATGCCATCAGGGTGATGGATGTGTGAACAATGTGTCACACACAAAGGCCGATGAATAACCCTCGATGTCGATAATGTGTAACATGGAATTAAAGATAACCTATCGGCTTGTACTCCGATAGAAACTAAACCTAGCATACTAGAGAATGCATCTATACTATTAAATAACCATAACAGTAAGATTGGACTTAACCAAGACAGTTGCTAAATCATGAGTAATTAATAGCACTTTAACACATTGGGCATGCTTTATTTCGATGAATGATGCACAACATAAATCAGATACAATAGATCAAGATGTCGGACTCAACCGATGAAGCCTTGAACCATGATACCTAACTCACATCAGTCTAAGAGATCGGCGATCGTACCGATCGAACCAATGCTTTCAAGATATTGAAACAATGCAACCTCAAGAGACACCGATCCGGCCAATACGATCATTGGGGTGGTGGGATTCACCTCTTCACCGAAGATTGAAACGATGTAGCCCAGCTCCGAGTGCCAAGTCCCGCTAGGATTAACCTTAGAAGCCAAGGGTGGCGATGCGCCGAGAGTAGTTTGTGGTTGTGTTTGTAGATTGGTTATTTTCTAACCTAGCTAATAGGTACCTATTTATAGTCTGGAGACTTGTCGTCCGTTACGATGGTATCATAACTTATTCTAGATTTATCTTTATCTTCTTCATCTCTACCGGCTCCTTCATATCCGGCCATGTATAACAACATGGACGAGCTTCTTTGACCAAACTATTTGACCAGACTCCTTTGACTTCTTTTGACCATGCGACACTCCTGATCGGCCTGGGTCTTTACCAAATCATGGTGTCAACACATGCCCCTAGTTTCAGAGCATAAGTATAGCTAATGCTTCGAAATTATCAATCATTAAAGCCCTCTGCACCACGTCTTTTCAAAAGTCTCTTCAAATTCACTAGTAGTAGCCGAAACCTTTCGTCTTTCAACGCCTTGTGTTGATAGAAAAAATGGCATTAATGGTTAAGATTATCAAAATATCAATTTTGGTAATTTGGGCCGAAAATACACATGTCCTGGACTAGGCCGAAGCCCTATAGGGCCAAAGGCCCATCGATCTGTGGGCTTCGGAAGCTTCTAGTGAGCCTGCCACCTTCAGCCCGAAGGTCTTCGGAGGCCCACCTCACCGAAGCTTCGGCCCGAGGAGCAGGCTTCAGCGAGCCTGGCCAAAGGCCCACTTCGGGCAGGAAATCAAAGATAGGGTTGAGTCCGATTCTGACTATGTTTTATCCCTACGTGAGATTAGGCCGAGTCCTATCAGATTAGTCTTAGAGATTAGAAGTATAGCCCCTATAAATATAGGGGTGAGGCCGGTTAATTAACCCCCCCAACACAACTCAACACAAAGCCCTAGCTTTGAACCGTACGTTTACTTTTACCTTTACTTTTCTACAATCTTCGTGAGTTTGCATGGAAGCCCTCCGACGGCCACTTCGGAATAGTGGTAATCCTTGTTACTTCGCTTGTGAAGTATCCGTTAATTTACGTTATAGATTGATATCGCCTTGTTACTTCGCCTGTGAAGTATCCGCTAATCTGCGTAACAGATTGCTACCTTCGCCCCTAGTGCAACACTTAGCAGAATTTGGTCCCCAGGCCGAATTGGCACTTGATATCTATTCTGTTGCAAGTTTCGACAACGGAGCCTCTTTGCCGGAGGTGTACGAAGCCAAGAGATTGGTTTCGGAGGCTGCCAGAACACCCCTCGGTAGGAGTACTGCTTCGACTATCCGTGCCGGACCGTCACGCTGTTGTCAGTTTGATCGAGTCCCACGCACCATCACGCTTCGCAACAGGCTTCGTCATGACAGGCTTCACCACGCTCGTACCCCGCGTCAGAAGAAGTCACGCCCGTGCATTGTGTCTGAGTTATTTTATCACGTTAGAGACTTCGCGCTGAACCCCGCTATCCAGAGGTGATTGTCGCGTCAAGATCTGTTTGGAGCCCATCTTCGGCCAGATCAGTCCGAACGCCGAAGGTACTCTTCGGTGATACCCTTCGCACTGTACACTTCGGATCAGTCAGGCTCTGCTCGGCTTGCTAATTTATTCTATTTAATACATCTCTTTTCGGCTAATTGGATTATCTCAATGTGATCTGATTACCTGTTGACTCCACCCCCTTACCACGGTTAATGGTAGTCGAAACGCGATGTCGGTGTTGTGTTACGCTTAGGCTTGTCCCTAAGTATCCGCACACTTTTGGATCGTCGAACTAACCCAAGTGCGGGGGCGCGTTTTCATGTCAACACACTTTTTAGCGACTCCACCGGGGAAGGCTATGCCAACATGACAAGTGCATCTACATCGGCCGCCAGTACATCTACAACGACTACTATGTCTACATCGTCGATGGATCCCATGGGAGGCACGGATATTGACAACCGCAACATCATAATGCTTACCCTTGAAGATATTCCCGCAAAGGACCGAGCAGAGATCGAGGCAAAGATGAAGGCACTCTAAGACCTCATGCTTGGGATCTACGTAAAGACACGCACAGGCTTCATCAAGCGCGACGTCAATGTCCTCGACCTTTCTCAAATCCAGGTAACACCAGTATCACCTCATTTATCTTCTTTAGCGATTGAGAAGAAAATAGCCGCATCAGTAGATCAAGCCGTTAGCGCTTCACTAGCCAACCATTTGGATTCGGCAGTTAGCTCTTACGTAGAGGCGACACTTAGAAGGTTCATCTTTACCGAGGCCGTACCTCCAGCTCCCATCGCTAGTATACCTCTGATGAATCACATTTACAGCAGAACTGACAGTAGTACTGGCAAAACCATCACGTCTCCAGCCTCGATATCCATGACCGAGACCAACCATTATACTTACGGCCAACCCAGCACTGCTCACCATGCACCGCCTCCACCTACACTGGCGCTAGCCTTGCCCACACTGCCTGCACCACATGCACAAGCGCATAGGCTCGAGCACGTCGTACAACTAGCGCATGAGGAGGAAACTCGTGGCCGACACACCGACATCCCACCATGTGTCGCACCCCCGCATGAGAGATGCACACATGCAGTAGGTCAGGATGACATTGAGGAGCAGATCCGCGCACTGTTTAGGGAGTGCACCGACTTTGTACCTAGGGGTCGAGCTAGGGCTTACCAGAAGTCGTACCCCGATCATTTCGATACAATACCTTACCCTCACGGATATAGAGTCCCTAAATTCACCAAGTTCGACGGTGAGGGTAAAAAAACCACACTAGAGCATGTCAGCCAATTTTTAGCACCGTGTGGAGAAGCTAGTGGGTCGGATGCTTTAAAACATAGACTATTTTCTCTCTCGCTATCTAGCACCGCTTTCACTTGGTTTTCAGTGCTCCCGCTGAACTCTGTCCAAACGTGGGCTGATTTAGAATAGAAATTCCATGACTACTTTTACACAGGTGAAATAGAATTTAGGCTTTCACACTTGACATTGGTTAGACAGAAATCTAGCGAGAGCGTCTCTGAGTATATCAAGCGTTTTTGAGATACCAGAAATCGATGTTTTACTCTTAATATTTCAGAAAGGGATTTGGTGGATCTAGCTTTTAGCGGGTTGCGTTCTGAGATTAAGGAGAGACTAGACAACAAACACTTTTTAGATGTTAGCCAAGTCCTACAACAGGCTCTGGTCCAGGAAGCCCGAGCTAAAGATAAGAAGTTTATTAAGATGTTTAACAAGCCTAGGGCTGAAGTCCACGTCATGGAACACTCCAACGAGGAAGAGTCGGAGGAGGAGGAAGACTCGACCGACATGTACGCGGTCGAATGGGTTTGGAACGCTAAGAGTAAGCCTGTTACTTGCTTCGAGTTATGGTCATCTCCCACCAAGAATTGGCCTAGCGAGATCAAGTACTCATTTGATATACCTAAGTGTGATAAAATATTTGATTTCCTCTTGAAGAACCAGCTTCTCAGGTTGCCTAAAGGCCAAGTCATCCCATCTGCCAACGAGCTAAAGAAACACCCATACTGTAAGTGGCATGATTCACATTCGCATTATACTAACGACTACAATGTTTTTCGTCGACAGGTTCAATCGGCCATAGAAGAAGGACGATTGAAGATAGACCTCAATCCAAAGATGAAGCTAGACAAAGACCCTTTTCCCATGAACACCATCGATCTCGATGAAAAGAGAGTGCTGATTCGGCCAGAACAGGCCAAGTCAACTACGGGGAAAGCGGTCGTCATTGAAGAACCGTGCACACGCACACTCATGCCTAAGAACCCTGAAGTAGGAGTGTGGAAGCGTAATGTTGGCACATCTCCTTTGTCTAGGGCTCACAAGAAGCCGAATGTAACGTATCAGACGTTGTTAGACAAGCACCAAAGAAAAGCTAAGGAAACAGGCCCCCGCGCCAAAAGGCTAAGTCAGCCAAAGGGACCCAAGCGGTCGGAGGGTGGCTTCGGACCATAGTGGTCGAACCCTCCGCATGGTGGCTTCGGGCCACAGTGGCCTAACACCCCCTACGGTGGCTTCAGACCCCAGTGGATGAACCCTCCGTACAGTGGCCTCGTGTAGGACCGAAAGTAGCGACCAGAGGGGTGTGAATGGGCGCCTTAAAAAATTCTTTCGAATCTATGGCCTTCTCCCAACACCCAACGCACCTCAAACGACTAAGCAGCAAAGCATGAACAGAATGCCTAAGTCTAACAGTATCTAGCCTAGAAAAGACTGGTGTCCTAGACAGAGAAACACCAATACATGCAGATAAACAAAATATTCAAAACATGGCAAAACAAACTTCTCAGCAGATGATCTAAGTGTACATGAAAAGAGATGAGAAGTTACTGTTCAAATTTATCTCCTGTTCGAAACTTGGCGAAGCCTGCTTCGCTGAGTCGAAGCCTGCTTCGGAGTCCCTTGTCGAAGTCTAGCGAAGGTTGTCGATGAAGTGCCGAAGGTTTGTTGAGTCTAGCCTAGTTTGAGTGTAGCAGAGAGAGAAGTATGCTTCAAAGAGAAGTATGAGTATATCGAAGCTTGCTTCAAACAGTGTACTTCAAAGCCTATACTTTGATCAGAAAGCTTCGAACCACGTTCGCAGAAAAGCAACCTCCGAAAGAGAAGCGAAGCCCGACACACAGCAGAAAGACCAAATCCAAGTCTACCCTCTACCTTCGAAACAAGCTTGATCGAGGTATGACTACTAACGTGGTAACCTCCGAACCACAGACCAGCTTCGAATCGAAGTCCGCTGAGGTTCACACAAGAAGTCGAAGCCCACAATCACACTTCGAAAAACAAACTTCGAACTCACAAACTGAGATCAATGGAAATGACAGCGGTAGAGAAACTTCTCAGGAAATCTACTTCGAGCGAAGTCTACCAGAGAGACATGCTTAGAAGCTAACTTCAAAGCCTGTCGAAGTATGCTTCGCTAAAGAGTGTCGAAGTATGCTAGAACAAAACCTTGGAACAGAGCATACTTCGAAGCAAGATTGATCGCTCGAGTTCTGAGTCAAAAGTTCTACCGGAGCCTTCGAAGATGTCCGGTCGAAGCCTGCCTCACGGAGCTGAGGGACTTCGAACAGAGAAGGGGGCTTCACCAGCAACAGCCAGAGAAAAGCTATGTCCTGTCTACTCGATCAAAAAGGCTATGCAGTCAAAAGCAAGGCTAGAGTACTAGTGTACTGTTGCTATAGGAAGTAGTACTAATTGCTACAGTACACAAGAACTAGTACTCATGTGAAGAACAAAGGCATCCAGAGAAGAACATTCGTTCAGGAATAAATCAGCCGCACGTAAAACGAAACTGCAGTGATATAAGCGAAGTGTTGCACACAAAAACAGCAGGAACAAAAAACTTCCAGAACAGTGACGAATCAAGATAAACTCACGAAGAACAGGAACAAGGTTCCTGGCGGCGCACGCAGGGAGAGAGAAAAGCGCATGAAACACAAATGACCCAAGGAATGATTAAAAAATGATTTCTTGAAAAGGGTAACCTAACCCTAGGGATTGGGGCCCTATTTATAGGTTGCCCAACACTTAGGAATATTCCACCAGCCCCTTAGGGTTTTTTACAGACGCTGAAATAACAGGAAAAGACTAAACTGCCCTTAGGATTTTTTATAGACTCGACTGACTGGTTGTGGGCCTAGGGACAAAATAGAAAACACCTATTTACAGATGACTTATCCGGAAGCTAAGCTTTCGTAGCGACTACGGCTTCTCTTCTAGACAGTCTGATACAAGATCAGCGGTCGTCAGTTTTGCACCGAAACTGACAAAGCCTCCACCGACTTTGCACCAGGTACCCGGGATTGGGCCGGCCCGACTCCGCAGCTCTCTCAGCTCGGCAATCGCTCACCGCCCGTGTACCTGAGTCAATCCTGGTCAACAGCCCAGTGGGTCTTCTGCTGCTCCTAGCCCATGTACCCGGATTGGGCCAACCCGACTTCGCAGCTCTCTCAGCCCGACAGTCGCTCGCTGCCCGTGTACCTAAGTCACACGCGGCCCATGACGCAGCAGATCTCCTCTCTTCATTTGTCCTCTTTGACTATCATTGACAATGACTCATCACATCTGGAGCCATGAGGCCCACGCTATTCAGCATGGCTCCTCACCTCGGACCCCAGTGGTCGAGCCCCATGCAGAATGAGTTCGACCCCCAATGGTCGAACCCAGCACCGCTCTAGACGAGCCCTCCGATAGGAGGCTTTGGCCCACACTAGCCGAACGTACCTTCGGCCTGGTAGGAGCCTTCGCTGATATGGTCCGAGACACCGTCAACTTGGCCGAACCCCCCTCCGGGTAATGGGTTCAGCTCATAGTGGGCGAAGCCACTGGAGCCACCGATGCCTCCGCCATACAACTGGGCAGGGACCCCGTGGGCTCCATACGTTCACAATCGGAGTACCCTCCACAACATAACATTGTTCCTTATTTTCCTTCGGAGTATTATGACTGGCAGGGACAAGCAGACACAGTGGAGGGGGCATCGTCCACAGGCTATCCATGGTACCTCTGAATCGACTCACGCAGAACGAAGCCAAAGAAGGTGAATGTGAAGAGGCAAAGGATAGGGAGTCTGAAGCTATCACAGTCAGAATAGGGTCTCAGGAAGTCCTAATCCCGAAGGCCCCTTCGCCAAAGCCTGACAAAGGTAAGTCTCCTTGCTCAAATCGGAGCCCACGCCGGAGCCTGGTCTGATCGGCCAAACAAGGCCGGTCTGATTGGCAGGGTCTGCAGCGAAGGCCCCTCCGATCATGAAACATGCGAGGCCGAGCTGGACAGTACCACTTCGGCCAAAAATGACAGGAACCAAGCAGTGGCACTTGGTACCAAATCACAACTATCTTGGGCACCTCCATTTATGTCCAAATCACAGAAGAGGCGTCTGCAACGCCTGTGGGCACAGGAGATGCGCGAGAAGAAACTCGAGGATGAGAAAGACGCTATCTTTGAAGAAATCCGTCCTCGGCCAACGACGAGACAGGTATGGAGGATTAAGACGGTTGAGATAACCAACCCGGCTCCTAGTCCGAGCGACGATGACGATGACATGCTCGATGACGACCACTCGCACGTCTCCGAGGGACCCGTACCCCAGGCGATGGACATTAATGTCGTCATGCTACCCGTCGAGTTCGCCCTACCACAGGATGAGGCCGAGGTCGCTCAGTTGAACCTCGGCCCACACAATGCTATTTTCGAGAAACCCGAGGATACGGCTCGCCATCTAAAGCCTCTCTACATCAGAGGTCACATTGATGGGAAGACGATCTCTAGGATGCTTGTTGATGGTGGCGCCACTATTAACCTAATGTCTTACTCGCTATTGAAGAAACTTGGCTGGGACGAGGAGGACTTGAAGAAAACCAACTTGATGTTCAACGGATTCAATGGCGAGAGTTCCGAGGCCAAAGGCATGCTCTCCATAGAGTTGACGGTAGGCAACAAGACATTACAAACAGCATTCTTCATCATCGATGTGCAAGATAACTGCAGTGTGCTGCTTGGGCATGACTGGATTCATGCAAACTGCTGCATTCCTTCTACTTTGAACCAATGCCTAATTCAGTGGGATGACGATGAAGTAGAGGTCATACCCACAGATACTTTGGCCCAGGTAGCATTGGCCGATGTGTCCATTGACGCCATTCACAACAAAGTAGAATGTCTATCAGATAGAGATCTTTCAGATTACGACTTTGTTAGTGTGTCCGGAGGACGTTTCATACAAATGTCTGTAAAGTCGGCTGGTGTAGCATGGATGTTTCTAAATTAGTAGTCATGTCTAGCAAAAGTAATCTAGATTGGCTGAAGTCTCGTGTAGAGCAATATTGGTCTGCTAAAGACGGTATTGCCGAAGCCATCGAAGACTTTACGAAGTAGAGAAATTATGACAAGGTTTTACATCGACCGACCCTTTAGAAGAAATTGACATAGACGATGGTAGCATCCCAAGGCCGACTTTTGTAAACCAACATCTACAGCCTGATAAAAAGGCCAAAGTAATAAAGTTGCTTCGGTCGTACATCGATTGTTTTGCATGGGAGTATAGTGAGATGCCGGGATTAAGCTGCAAGCTCGTGGAGCATTGGCTACCTATCAAATCCAGATTTAAGCCTTATAAACAGCCTCCTCGTCGCTTTAATTCGACCGTCTATGTTCGAGTTAAATAAGAAGTAGAGAGGTTCCTCAAAGCTGAGTTTATTAGGTCATGCATGTATGTTGAATGGGTCGCTAACATTGTGCCTGTAGAAAAGAAGGAGAGCGGCAAAATACGAGTTTGTATTGATTTCAGGGATCTAAACAAGGCCACTCAGAAGGATGAGTATCCAATGCCAACAGTCGACATTCTAATCAACGATGCTTCAGGACACAAGGTACTAAGTTTTCTTGATGGCAATGCTGGTTATAATCAAATCTTTATGGCCGAAGAGGACGTCTACAAGACATCCTTTCGATGCCCTAGTTTTGTCAGTTTGTTTGAGTGGGTCGTTATGACTTTTGGTTTAAAGAATGCTGGCGCTACATATCAACGTGTTATGAACTTGATCTTTCATGACTTGTTAGGAGTTATGTTAGAGGTTTACATAGATGATGTTGTAGTCAAATCAGATGCTATGGGAAACCATTTGGCCGATTTGAAAGTTTCTTTTGATAGGATGCGACAGTATGGCTTGAAAATGAACCTGCTCAAATGTGCTTTTGGCATGTCGGCGGGCAAGTTCTTAGGATTCATGATCCACGAAAGAGGTATAGAAATTGATCCTAAGAGGCTTGAGAAAATTAGAAACTTTACAGCGCCAACATGCAAGAAAGATGTGCAGAAGTTGCTAGGCAAGATGAATTATTTGCGTCGCTTTATATTTAACTTGTCTGCAAGATTGATGCCTTTGTCCCCATACTCCGGTTAAAGAATTATGTCGAGTTCACTTGGGGGGCAAATCAGCAAAGCGCCTTCAAAAAGATCAAGGAGTGCTTGTCATCGTCACCCGTGGTGAGGGCACCCAAAGCCGAGATTCCATTTCGGCTATACATTGCTGCTGAAGATAGCGTTATTGGGGCCGTGATAACCCAAGAGGTGGAGGGAAAGGAGTACATCATCACATTCTTGAGCCGCCGCCTGCTGGACGCCGAAATCAGGTACGCATTTGTGGAACTCTTATGTTTATCACTTTAATACGTGTAACGCCCAGATTTAATAAATCCGGACTTTTATTGAAATTCCATAGAAAGTCAATAAAAAAGACGTTCATCACATGACCGCGTCATAGTCTTTTCGGTACGCGAAACGAGAACAATAGGCAATTAAAATAAATAAAATAAACATTACAAACATTTCAATTAAATTGGTTAAAGTTGTAGGGAATTAAAGGAGGGATTTTCTAGATTTTTAATGATGAAATTTTGGGTTCAAATGGAAAAGATATGAATTTTAGAAGTCCAGATTCATTATAGAACTCTAAAAAGAAAGGAAATAATCTCAAGATTATTCATTCGGATTAAATGAGAGGGTCGACATGTAATCAACACATTCACTTAGATAGAATGAAATAGAATGATTAAATTTGAGTTAAGACAAGGGTAGATCGATAGGTTATGATTCAATTGAAAACAAGGATGGGTCAAATTGAATGTGTTGATTGATTAGAAACAAAAGGGTACAAATGGATTTATTCGAAGGATTTAAATAGGTTTTGACCGTTGGACAACGTAGTCCATTCGATTTAGGATAAAGAGACGATCAACTAAAGGCATGCGTAAAGGCTTAACCGATTAAGCCTTAGCGACCATGTCGATGGGTTTAGATTAAATCGATGAAACTCGATAATGGATGGTAACGAACGACTACGGGCAATCGACAATCGGTGACGACCATCGATGAATGTCGCGAGTCCGATTACCAAACATAAATCAAGTCATAATCGATGGTTTAGATCAAAATAAAGGAGAGTAAGGCGGCATTCATCCACGATGAACGATGATGAATGACGATGGATAACTCCGGTATGAATGATTGAAGAGTGAAGCGAAACACCAGTTCAACATAGGGATAACATAGGGTCAATAGGTCGGAATTAATGAACGATAAATCAACAAAAATAGCTCAACATGAATTTATATCATGAAGAACGAGGAGATAAATTAGATTGGAATGGAATCACCAGGTTAATAGATTGGAATGGGGTCGCCGGATTAATAAATTGGAATGAAATTAATTATCACGAATACATGGGTACGATAAATCGAGATAATAATTATTCAATTGATGATGATTGATCTAATCTTGATGAAGTAACAAATGGATGTAAATAAACGGATATAACAACACGATGATGAATGTACCGAAATAAAATGATATAACAAATTAATTGAACGGCGATGGATGACCGAGATTTAATGAAAAATCCTATGGCTAAGATTAAAATAGATCAAAGTAGGATCATCGGGTTTTGATAATGATATTTTAGGATCAATATTAATTAATAGTTGAAACGTATCGATGAACAAGATGACATAGTGAAATAAAAAACAATTATGATGCGATAATTACACATGGAACAATTTAATTGATAGGAGCAAGTGAATCAAAAGAAAATGTGTCCTCACTAGGAGGGAACAAGAGACGATGATGTGGAGTATCGGCTTGGCGCTATACAACGGATGGCAGCTTGTCAGAGGAGCGGTGTGGCGTGGTGGCGATGACACTCAATGGAGGCAGCAGGGAAGAGGAGAGGGGCTGTGATGGAGGAAGTGGGAAAGGTGTGGGCTTGTGGAGGAGAAGAGGGAAGAGGGCATGGCTTTTATAGAGGGAGGAGGCGCCTGGATAAATGGAAGCTATGGACATAAGATGGAAATGCATGTGTAGAAGGAAAGAAAGGAAGAATAAAGGAAAGAGGAAGAAAGGAAATAGAAGGAGAAGAAGGAAGGACGAGGGTGCGGCCAGGAGAGAAAGGGAAGGGAGAGAGAAGGAAAGAGAAAAGAAAGGAAGAAAGAGAAGAAAAAAGAAAGGAAGAAAGAGAAGAGGGAAAGAGAAAAAAGGAAAGAGAAGAAGTGTGCGCATGCACTCAACAGGAAAAAAGAAAGGGAGAGGGAAAAGGAGGAAAGAGAAAAGGGAAAAAAGGAAAGAAAAGAAAAGGAAAGGAGGAAAAAAATATGAATATATTTTTTTTCCTGAAAATTCAAATTTGGATTTTTTTAGAAAAAGTGAAAAGTTTTTGGGAAGTTTGAAATTTAAAATAAATTTAGAAATTTTGGATTAAAAAGAAATAGCGCGCGAATAAACGGTAGTTTGGAAAATCAATAAATTTTGCATTCGCGTCGAAATTATAAATTTCAAACATGAACACAAAACTAATGTTTTTAATTCATTTTTGGGAATTTAAAAATAATTTTTAAAGTGATTTTCAATGGAATTTAAACACGCGGTTAAGATGAGATTTTCATTTCGCGAATAAAAATAGAATGTTGATTCCTCCAGATTTTTGATCGGGAAAAGATATAGATAGTCAGAATTTATTATTCAAATTATATTGGAAAGAGAGTGATTTAATTACTTTTTTTATTAAAGTTATTCAATGAAATATTATGGATTACTATTCTAGTTACAAAAATCCTTAATAAAACCTAAATTTATTTGAGGCGGGAGAAATTTACTTGGAATTTCTCTAGCCGAATTTTATTTGGTCTTATATTATTTTTAATTGAAATAATTTATCATATATTTTATTCACACAACATTCTTATTGAAATATATTTTATTAATTAGTGTTAGAGTTTTGCAATGAAATGATATTGATTATATCTTATTTAATTTCTTTGCGCCAAAAATTCTAGAAAAAATTTTGGGACGCAATTTAGAGCAAGGAGAATTTTTTGGAAAATACTCCAGCTACGATTTATTTTTAAACAACATTTTTAGGCCCATATTTTAGCTTTATTATTTATCGATTTATATTGAATCCTTTTCTTGAAAATCATTTATTAATTACTTTATTTTATTTTTAACGCCTGATGAAAATTAGGGCGTTACACTACGCATGTACCAAATTACGCCATTATCTTCTCCCTACTACATGTATTGTTGCTTGCTAAACTGATGTTATAAAGTACATGTTGCAAAAGCCGATTCTAAGTGGAAGAATCGGGAAGTGGGCTTTTGCTTTGATTGAATATGATTTGTCCTATGAACCCCTAATATCTATGAAAGGCCAAATTGTCGCTAATTTTATAGTTGATCACCACATAGATGTCAGTTGGAGTGACAATGTTGCTCTAATTGAAGTAGTACCATGGAAACTTTACTTTGATGGTTCGGCTTGCAAGAGTGGCCAAGGTATTGGAGTGGTTCTCATATCACCTAGTGAGATGCACTTTGAAATCTCGACCAGTTTAGAATTTCCCTCTACTAATAACTAAGCTAAATATGAGGCATTATTGCTAGGACTGGAATTGCTAGAATCTATGGGTGCTAAATATGTTCATGTGCATGGTGATTCCCTGTTAGTAGTACAACAAGTAGCTAAGAGTGCTCAATGTCTTAATGGCTTGCTGAATAGTTACTTGGATAAATGCCTAGACATAGTTGCTACTTTGATGACTTCAAAATTTCTCACATGTCAAGAGAAGCCAATTACATTGCAAATAATTTGGCTCAGCAAGCATCGGGCTACCAAGTCAAGAGAGGAAAATTTTCTGTACAGGAAAAGCCGATGCTTGATCTCACTGCCGAAGCCAGAAGCATCAGGCAGACGCGAGGTCTGTCGAGCCCTGCGAGCTGGACCCCTTCGGTCATCGGAGGGTGTCGTGCGTCAGAGCCATCGTGTCGGAGTACTACATCCACCGAAGGGCTTGGCCTGTCGGTGCCCCACGCTGAAGCTTGCTGGACAATAGAGGTCATCGAGAGCCAGAAACCTCCGGCAGAAGGCTTTGGACTGACCGGCTCCGCACGACCGACTCAGTCAGCCTTCGGTAGAAGCCGGAAAGACTCGGGGGACACTCCGAAATCAGCAGCTTATACATTACTCTAGGAAAGGAGCTACCAAACCCTCTAGAAGTCCATAAGGGCGATTGGAGGATTCCAATCGTCCAATATTTGGGAAACCCTAGTCAAAGGGTAGATCGGAAAGTTCGGTGACAACCATTCAAGTTTGTGTTGCTAGATGATATACTATATCACTGAACTGTTGATGGGGTACTTTTAAAGTGTTTAGACGATGAACAATCCTAGGTAGCTACGGGAGAAGTCCATGAAGGGATTTGTGGCACTCATCAGTCGGCCCAGAAAATGAGTTGGATGCTCAAAAGAGCAGGTTTCTATTGGCCGACTATGACTGAGGATTGTTTTAGATATTATAGAGGGTGTGAAGTGTGCTAGAAGTTTGGCAATATTCAGCTAGCTCCCACCTCATTGCTTAACCCTATTATCAAGCCATGGTCGTTCCAAGGTTGGGGTTTAGACTTCATCGGCCAGTTTTATCCTCCTTCAAAAGGGCATCAGTTCGTGTTGATGGCAACGAATTACTTCATCAAATGGACTGAAGCCGTGCCTCTCAAGAATATGACTCACAATGAGTTACTTGATTTTATCTTGAAGCACATTATAAATAGATTCGGTATTCCTCAAACTCTCACTACAGATCAAGGTAGTTCATTTGTTTCTAAAGAAGTGAGAGACTTTGCCGAATTTTATGGTATTAAGCTAATAAACTCTTCACCATACTATGCTTAGGCCAATGGTCAGGCCGAGTCTAGTAATAAAATTGTGATCAAACTCATTAAGAGGAAAATCGAAGAATTTTCTAAGAGGTGGAATGAAGTGATTTCCGAGGCACTATGGGCTTGTAGAATTTCAATACACGGTGCTACCAAAGTTAGTCCAAATGAGTTAGTATATGGGCAAGAAGTCGTTCTACCTGTAGAAGTAGATATTGGCTCTTTTAAGAGTTCTAAAGCAAGATGGCTTATCAGTCGATGAGTATGAGACTCTTTTGAAGGACAATCTATAAGAGGTGACCGATAAGAGGTTGAGGGCTTTAGAAGCTATAGAAATAGACAAAAGGAGAGTAGCTAAAGCCTACAATAAGAAGGTTAAACCAAAATCGTTTCAAGTAGATGACTTGGTTTGGAAGACGATTTTTCCCTTAGGCACTAAGAGCCCTAAATTGGCAAATGGTCACCTAGTTGGGAAGGTCCTTTCAAAATAGCCGAAATTGCTCCTGGCAATGCATATGTGTTAGAATCTCTACAGGGAGAGCAGTTTCGAAGAGCTTTGAATGGCAGATACTTGAAAAGGTACTTCCCGAGTGTGGCAAATGACTTGAAAGTGTCGAAAGGACGATATGAGAGGTATCGTCCTTAGCCTGTTATGCTTTTAGTTCACTTAGTTCACTAAAAGGTAGGGCCATGTGTTGATAGCAAAAAATGACATTAATGCTTAAGATTGTCAAAATATCAATTTTGGTAATTTGGGCCGAAAATACACATGTCCTGGACTAGGCCGAAGCCCTACAGGGCCGAATGACCATCGAGTTGTGGGCTTAGAAAGCTTATAGCGAGCCTGCCACCTTCAGCCCGAAGGTCTTCGGAGGACCACCTCGCCAAAGCTTCGGCCCGAGGAGCAGGCTTCAGCGGGCCTGGCCGAAGGCCCACTTTGGGCAGGAAATCAAAGATAGGATTGAGTCCGATTTTGGCTAAGTTTTATCCCTACATGAGATTAGGCCGAGTCCTATCAGATTAGGCTTAGAGATTAGAAGTCTAGCCCCTATAAATATAGGGGTGAGGCCGGTTCATTAACCCCCCCCCCAACACAAATAAACACAGAGGCCTAGCTTTGAACCGTACCTTTACATTTACCCTTACTTTTCTGCAATCTTCATGGGTTTGCCTGGAAGCCCTCCGTTGGCCACTTCGAAATAGTGGTAATCCTTGTTACTTCACTTGTGAAGTATTCGTTAATCTACGTAATAGATTGCTATCGCCTTGTTACTTCGCCTATGAAGAATCCGCTAATCTGCGTAACAGATTGCTACCTTCACCCCTAGTGCAACACTTAGCAGAATTCGGTCCCCAGGTCAAATTGGCACTTGATATCTATTCTGTTGCAGGTTTCCACGCTCGGAGCCACTTCACTGGAGGTGTCTGGAGCCAAGAGATTGGTTTCGGAAGCTGCCAGAACACTCCTCGGTAGGAGTACTGCTTCGACTACCCATGCTGGACCGTCACACTGTTGTCGGTTTGACCGAGTCCTGCGCGCCATCACGCTTCGCAACAGGCTTCGTCATGACAAGCTTTTCCATGCTCGTACCCCGCGTCAGACGAAGTCATGCCCACACATTGTGTCTGAGTTATTTTATCATGTTAGAGACTTCGCGCCGAACCCCGCTGTTCGGAGGTGATTGTCGCGTCAAGATCTGTTTAGAGCCCATCTTCGGCCAGATCAGTCCGAACGCCGAAGGCACCCTTTGGCGGGACCCTTCGCATCAGATGTCGAAGGTACTCTTCAGCGATACCCTTTGCACTGTATACTTCGGATCAGTTAGGCTCCACTCGGCTTGCCGATTTATTCTATTTAATACATCTCTTTTCGGCTAATTGGATTATTTCTGTGTGATCTGATTACCTAGCGACTCCACCCCCTTACCACGGTTAAGGGTAGTCGGAACACAATGTCAGTGTTGTGTTACGCTTAGGCTTGTCCCTTAGTATCCGCACACTTTTGGATTGTCGAACTGACCCAAGTGCGGGGGCACGTTTTTGTGTCAACACCTTGCAGTATATATTTAGAGTACAGGCTCTGTTGACATGAAAAATTGCCCCCGCACTTGAGCCGGTTCGACGATCCAAAAGCACGTGAACGTTTCAAGGATAAACCCTAAAACGTCATGAGACGCTGACGTCGCATTCTGACAACCCTAAATAGTGGTAAGGGGAATAACGGAGTCGCCACGCAATCAAACAAATATTCAGAAATAAAGTTCAATTAGCCAAAGTGTTGTAGAAAATAATTAAACCGGCCTAATTACGGATGATTCCAATCTACAGTGAAGGAGACGGTCAGACTGGCGGAGGACCTCCGGTCAGACCGGTGATGTGAGGGTCTCACCAAAGGGGTGCTTTGTCACTCTGATGAAGGGGTCCGAAGGGTTCCCGAGGGGTCCTTCGGCCTGACATCCAATCGGACCAAGGTACAGGCCTCGGTCAGACTGAGGATACCCGAAGGTGGCTTCGAGCTAACCTACGAAGTATACTCCGATGCAGAGCGGATCAGTGCGGAGGGTTTCGGTTGGACCGACAGAAGGTGTCTAGTTGGACCGATAGCAAGGCCTTAGTCAGACCGAGGGCTTCAGTGTCAAGGGGTCCGGTGCATAGTGTACTCCGGCACGGAGTAGATCGACACATAGGGGTTCGGTCGGACCAGCGAAGGAAGACCGATTGGACCGAGTGGGAGGCATCGACGATTAGGTGAAAAAGAATGTCGGCATGGACCTTACGGATCTGGCATGGCAATAGCTGGTCAGACCGGTGGAGTACTATTAGTCGGACTGACAGGCTCTGATCTGATCTCCCCGAACTCCAGTGATCTAGTAAACTTGTAGCAATCACCCCCAAACTTCTTGGCGAGGAATCTAAGGGTGATAAATCTGCAAAATAGGAAGAAGTCAAATATAATTCTGCCTAGAGACCGAATTCCCACGGGCGACAAGAAAAAACCGATAGAAACGATAAAAATATGTTACATAGATTAAACGGGAGATTCACAAGCGAATCATCAAGGCTTACCATGGTTACAACGTGATGCACGGAGGGCTTTCAGCGCAAACCCACGAAGATGTACTAAACTAGGGCACAAAAGTATATGAAAAGTAAAAGTATGATTCAAAACTAGGGTTGTGAAGTGTTGATATGTGGAGATACCCTTTGAATCGGCCTCACCCCTATATTTATAAGGGTTGGTCTCAATTTTCCTGGCGCCTACTCTAATTATGATTTGGCCAAAAGTTGTTACAATTTAATTAGAGATTAAAACATCCTTAAACCACCTCTATCTCTAATTTTTGGGTTGGGCCGGTCTAATCGGACCCATTGGACTGGCCTGACTGGGCCTACATGGCTGGTTGGACTGGCCTACTATGGCTAGTTGGACCGGCCTGTGCAAGGCACAACATATTTTCGGCCCAAATTACCAAAATTGACTTTTTAACAATTTCGACCATTAATGCCCTTTTTGCTATCAACAGGCTCCATACTGTATTAACCATTCATCTTTTTCCTCGGCTTTTCTTCTTCAACCATGAACGATTGTGATGGATGTCACTTGGTCTGACACATCTACTTTTATTTGTGGCAGCATCGGTGTTGTTGGTGAGCTTAAATATTCTTTGATCTCATCAAATGTTTTTTGCTGCTTTTCACCCCATATGAATTCCTGTTAAGGATTTAACTTCAGTAGTTGTGTGAACTGTTCCATTCTTCTTGAAAGGTTAGATATTAATCTTCTCAATAAAATTATCTTCGCGATTATTGATTGCAGCTTGGTTTTATTAGCAGGGGGCTGAGTGTTTTTTATTTCTTCAATGTTGTGCTAGCTTATCTCAATCCCTCTCTCATGTACAATAAAGCCCAAAAACTTACCCGCCGATACACCAAAAGCTGAGGAGCCATGCTGAATAGCGTGGGCCTTATGGCTCCAGATGTGATGAGTTATTGTCAATGATAGTCAAAGAGGACTGAGAAGAGTGAAGATCTGCTGTTTCATGGGCCGCGTGTGACTCAGGTACATGGGCAGCGAGCGACGGTCGGGCTGAGAGAGTTGCGGAGTCGGGCTGGCCCAATCCGGGTACATGGGCCAAAAGCAGCAGAAGACCCACTGGGCTGTTGACCAGGATTGACTCAGGTACACGGGCGCTGAGTGATTGCCGGGCTGAGAGAGCTGCGGAATCGGGCCGGGAAAATCCGGGTACCTGGTGCAAAGCCGGTGGAGGCTTTGTCAGTTTCGGCGCAAAACTGACAATCGCTGATTTTGTATCGGACTGTCCAGAAGAGAGGCCGTAGTCGCTACGAAAGCTTAGCTTCCGGATAAGTTATCTATATCTCTAGGCCCACAGTTAGTCAGTCGAGTCTGTAAAAATTCCTAAGGGCAGTTTAGTCTTTTCCTTTATTTCAGCGTCTGTAAAAAACCCTAAGGGGCTGGTGGAATATTCCTAACTGTTGGGCAGCCTATAAATAGGGCCCCAATCCCTAGGGTTGGGTCACCCTTTTGCTGAAATCACTTCTTATTCTATTGGGTCATTTTGTGTTTCCTGCTCTCTCTCTCTCCCTGTGTGCGCCGCCAGGCAACCCCCTGTTCTTCCTGAGATTCATTTGGCTCTTTACTGTTTTGAAGCTTTTATTCCTATCGATTCTCATGCGCAGCACTTCATTTAAGGTTCTGTTGGTTCGGTTTGCACACAGCTAATTTATTCCTGAATAGAAGCTTCTCTGTGGCTTCTGTTTGTTCTTCACAAGAGTACTAGTTCTTGTGGCTGGTAGCAAGTAGTACTACTTTCCTGTAGCTACAGTGTGCTAGTACTCTAGCCTTGCTTTTCCTGTGTTGCTTTTTGATCGAGTTGACAGGGCCAAAGTCCCTTTTCTTGTGTGAAGTCCAACTTTGTGAAGCAGGCTTCGAATCTGCAGACTTCCAATCAGCAGACTTTGAATCAGCAGGCTTCGAATCAGCAGACTTCGAATCAGCAAACTTCAAATCAGCAGACTTCGAATCAGTAGACTTCGAATCAGCAGACTTCGAATCTGCAGGCTTCGAATCAGCAGACTTCGAATCTGCAGGCTTCGAATCTGCAGACTTCAAATCAGCAGACTTCGAATCAGCACACTTCAAATTAGCAGACTTCGAATCTGCAGGCTTCGAATCTGCAGGCTTCAAATCAGCAGACTTCGAATCTGCAGGCTTCGAATCCGCAGGCTTCGAATCCGCAAACTTTGAAGCAGGCTTCGACACTACATGCTTCGACACTGCAGGCTTCGCCAAGTAACTTACTAGAGACAACCTTGAATAGTAATCTCTCAATCGATTGCTGTGATTTATTTCTGTGAAGTTTTGATCTGCCATGATTTGAATGCATTGATTATTTTGCCTATTAGCACGGTGTTGGTGTCTCTTTGTTTAGAACACCGGTCGTTTCTAGGCTAGATACTCTTAGGTTTTGGCGATTTGTTTACGTCTTGCTGCTAAGTCTTTTGAGGTGCGTTGGGTGTTGGGAGCAGGCCATTGTTTCGAAAGAATTTTTAGGCACCCATTCACCCCCCCTCTGGTCGCTACTTTCGGTCCTACAAGTGGTATCAGAGCCTGGTTAGGGTTTTTCCATACCTTAACCGGTTCTAAACCCCAGTAGTGATCATGACGTCTCCTGGCAAGGTCCCGTCCTTGGAAGCTTATGGCTATAACTATTGGAAGACTCGCATGCGAGCCTATCTTATGAGCCAAGGCTCGGACATCTGGGACATTTGCGTTCACGATACGTTTGTTATATTTCCAGTTGCTGAGCATGGTACTCCTGGTATCATTGCCCAGCATCTGAGCAATAGTAAAGCTGTGAACATTCTGTTTTCTGGTTTAGGTCCCACTGAGTTTGAGCGTGTGAGCCATCTCTCCACTACAAGAGAGATCTGGGCTACCCTCATGGCACACCATGAGGGAACAGCCTAGGTCAAGGCTCAGCTCTATCAGACCTACCAGCGTGAGTATGAGAACTTCACACAAAAGCCGGGTGAATCTGTTGAAGCGTTGTTTGGTCGTTTTCAATCGATCATTAACAAGCTTCAGGATAACAAGGCTGAGGGTGCTTAGTTAGTCTCAGATCACGAGCAGGCGCTCAAGGTTCTCCATACCTTGGACCCAGAGATCTTGGAGATCAAGGTATCCTCTATCGTTGAGAGCACTTCTTATGATACCTTGACCATTTCTGAGTTATTTGGCAAGCTGAAGGCCACTGAGGTTGATATCCAGCTGAGATCAAATCTCGCTGGTTCTGGATCAAAGTCCCTGGCCCTTGCTACACCTTCTGTTGATCCCACTTCTGTGAGCTGTGCTGGGTTCTCTTTGATGTCTATCACTATGGACCAACTTGAGTCTTTGGGAGATGATGATTTGTGTCTTTTTAACAACTGGGTGCGTCGTGTTTATGACAAGAGAATGTTCAAAAGACACAGCACAAAATCTGGGTGCTTTGAGTGTGGTGATCCAGGACATTTCATCGCCGACTGCCCCAAGCGCAATGGACACAAGAAGGGCACCGATGGTGGCTTCCATGACTCCGGCAAGCACGATAGCTCTTCCTTCAACAAGGGCAAGCCGAAGACCAGATTCTTCAAGAAGGCCCAGAAGGACTACCGGCGAGAGAACAAGAAGCGCGACAAGGCTCAAGCGATGAAGAGATCGTCATCAGGAAGGGGAAGGACAAGGATGATCCGGCGGGCCTCTGCTTCATGGCCTTCGGGGACAGACCGAAGAGCCGCTCACATCAGCGCCGAAGATCCCGCAAGAGCTTTTGCTCAATGGCTCTTGGGGATAAGGAAGAAAAGAGCTCCTCCGATGACTCCGACGACGACGACAACGAAAAGGTATCATCCTATGAACGTGAAATCGTTGATTTACTTGAAAGCAATCGTCAGGAGTTAAATTATCAGGAAAAACTACTTAGGAGGGCCAAGAAGAGGATATATGAGTTAGAGAGTGAGCTTGCCATAGCCAACGGCAGAATTGAGAGTCTGTCTTCTTCCCCCTGCTTGGGTGATAGCAGTGAGTGCCCGAAGTGTGAGGTGCTTCTGTGTGACTTGTCGACTCTGATGTCCAAGTACACATAAAGGGTTGATGAGAGGGACGCTTTGGCCACTGAGCTTGAAAGTGCTCAGCTGGAGCTAAAAGATGCTCAAGCCATTGTCGTCGTACCCTGCGCTGATTGCCCATCTCATCTAGCTATCTTAGCTGAGCTGAAAGCCATGGGCGATGAGCGTTTGGGTGATTTGGAGAGAGTGAGAGCTGAGCTAGCGCAGACTAGGCTAGAGCTTGAGACACTGTCAGTTCCACCCACTGTCTGTGAGAACTGTCTATCTCTTAGAATGGAGTTGATCAAGCTGAAAGCCGAAAAGTCTGTCCAAGTAGAGAGTGAGTGTGAGACCTGCTTGTCTCAGGTGGAGGTTCTAGCTTCCTTGAGAGAGGAGCTAGCTGATTCTCAGAATGAGAACTTTTACCTCCGTTCTATCCTGAGTTGGATCAGTGCCCGAGAGCCACAGCTCGGCATGATGATCCAGTAGTTCAAGAGGCAGGATGGGTTTGGGGTAGGTTACACCTACACCAAGGCTGACTTTGAGAGTGCCATTAGTCGGGCAGTGGAGTGGAGTAAAATGACTCCTGAGCAGAGATACCCCAAGACTCACTCCACTGAGACTTCCCTGGCTGGTCAGCCCAAGGATGGAGTGATCCATGAACAGCCCAAAGCTCCACCCAAGAAGCCCATCTGGGTTCCAAAGCCCAAACACCTCCACACTTCTCTTGATTCTCTTCCTGGACCCTCTCAACCCAAAAAGACCACACCTAACACCACCAAGCCCAAGAATCCCAAACCTCAACCACATCCCAAGAAGCCCACCTATCACTGTGAGTACTGTTAGAGAGACGGGCATCTTGCGGAGTTTTGCTTTAGGAGGAAGCGGGTTGAGAGAGCAGAGAGAGCTCGTGATGGTCAGGAGCAGTTCTACCAGCAGGGTGGTAGACTGCGTGTTCCTCGATGCGGGGAGAGGCTGGAGGCCAGGCCGCGTCGTGTAGGTGGTGGTAGAGGAGACGGCTTTCTTGCTCGTGCTCCAGTTGGTGGTGGTCGTTCCGGTAGAGCTCCAGACCGTTTTGGCTATGGTCCTGGACCTCGTGGCCGAGGTTCTAGGGAGAACCATGGACCGCGCTTTGAGCCGCGTTTTGGTCCAAATTCTTTTGATGGTTTTCGCTTTCCGTCTTTTGAGCAGATGGCTCGACATTGGTTTAGTTCTTTTGCTAAACATGGTGCCGGACCATTTGCTCCCCCTTACGACCACTGATTGTGCAGGATCGGGGACTGGAGGACATTTGGATCATGGACTCAGGATGCTCCCGCCACATGACGGGACATTGCAGATGGTTCTCCAGTCTCACTCCCCCGAGCTCCAAAGAGTACATCACTTTCGAGAACAGTGGTCAAGGGAAGGTAAGTGGCATTGGCTCAATTCGCATTTCAGATCATTTCTCTTTGAAGAATGTTGCCTTGGTTAAGAATTTGAACTTCAATTTGATTTTTGTTTCGCAACTTCTTGAGGATGGTTTGGAAGTGCGTTTTAAGAAGGGCAATTCTTCTGTGTTTGATTCTGGAGGGTCCTTGATTTGCCAGATTTTACCGTTCGGTAAAGTTTTTCGAATTGACTTCTCTAGTTCTTTTGGCCCCTCTCGTTGTTTGATTGCTGGATCTTCTTCTGAGCTCTGGAAGTGGCATAGGAGGTTAGGTCATTTAAGTTTTGATCTGCTAGTCAGGTTAAGCTCTATGGACCTCATCCGAGGATTGCCCAAGCTTAAAATGGAGAAAGATCTAGTTTGTCATCCCTGTCGTCATGGGAAAATGGTTGCCGCTTCTCACTCACCTGTGACTCAGGTGATGACTTCGTATCCGGGCGAGCTTTTACACTTGGACACTGTTGGTCCAGCTCGGGTACGTTCAGTCAGTGGGAAGTGGTACGCACTTGTCATTGTTGATGACATTTCTCGATTCTCGTGGGTTTTCTTTTTGGAGTCTAAGGATGAAACTTTTCAGTTTGTTCATGACCTGATTTTGAAGCTGAAGAATGAGAACAATGGTCGGATGCGAGCAATTCGCTCCGACAATGGCTCTGAGTTCAAAAATTCTCAGTTCGTCAGCTTCTGTAGTGATCAAGGTCTTGACCATCAGTTTTCTTCTCCTTACACTCCCCCACAGAACGGCGTTGTGGAACGAAAGAACCGCACGCTAGTCGAGATGGCCAGGACGATGCTCGATGAGCACATGACTCCTAGGCATTTTTGGGCTGAATCCATGAACACGGCTTGCTATCTGGCCAACCGCATTTTTTTTAGAGCTTACCTAGGTAAGACCTCATATGAGTTGTGGTTTGGTAGACAACTCAAGGTGAGCCACTTGCGAGCGTTCGGCTGCAAGTGCTTTGTGCTCAAGAAGGGAGGGCATTTGGACAAGTTTGAGTCTCGTTGCTGGGACTGTGTTTTTCTTGGCTACGCTTTGCATTCTCGAGGCTTCCGTGTTTGGAACCTCGAATCCCAGTTGCTTGTCGAGACTTGTGAGATTTCATTTGATGAGTCCTTGCCTTCTTTGACTCCTTCTTTTGAGCCTTCTGATGGTGAGCTCGGAGAGTCCATCTTCGAGGAAGATGAGGATACCCCAGCCGCTAATGAGGGTGGGCCTTCTACACCCCCTGCAGAGCCCACACCTTCTGAGACTTCGACTGAGGACGAGGGCGGATCTCTGATCACTTCTTCCACTTTGATCGAGCCCCCTCAGTCGAGTCCAGAGGTGCCAGCTGCTGACTCCGGTGAGGTGACTTCAGATCACCAGGGAACCCGAGCAGTTCAGCGTGATCACCCCTCAGAGCTCATCATCGGTGATTTGACTGAGAGAACTTTGTGTTCGTCTAGTAACTCTCTTGCTATGTTTTCCGAATCTACTTTTGTTGCATCTTTTGAGCCCAGAGATGTTTCTCATGCTCTTTCTGATTCTAATTGGATCAATGCTATGCAAGAAGAGCTTGAAAACTTTGTCCGCAATCGGGTTTGGACACTAGTTGAGCCGCCACCAGGATGCAACCTCATAGGCACCAAGTGGGTGTTCAAGAACAAGCAATGTGAAGATGGGGTTGTGGTGCGCAACAAGGCTCGATTAGTTGCCCAGGGTTTTTGCCAGAAAGAGGGTATTGATTTTGAAGAAACTTTCGCCCCTGTTGCCTGTCTTGAGTCCATTCGCATTCTCTTAGCTTTTGCCGCTTCGAAGGGTTTTAAGCTTTTTCAAATGGACGTTAAGAGTGCTTTTCTGAACGGGTTCATAGAGGGGGAAGTTTATGTTAGGCAGCCCCCCGGTTTTGAGAACCCTAAGTTTCCTCGACATGTTTTTAAGTTGCAAAAAGCTTTATACGGGTTGAAGCAAGCCCCCAGGGCTTGGTATGACCGGTTGAAGCAATTTTTGTTGGGGAAAGGCTTTGTGATGGGTTTGGTGGATAAAACTCTCTTTTTGCTCAGAGTTGCTTCAGATTTCTTAGTCGCTCAGATTTACGTGGATGATATTATCTTTGGCGGTACTACTGACTCTCTTGTGTCCAAGTTTTCTGAGCAGATGCACAGCGAGTTTGAGATGAGCCTTATGGGTGAGCTCAAGTATTTTCTAGGGCTCCAGATCAAGCAGACCAAGGACGGCACCTTCATCCACCAAGGTAAGTACACTCGTGACATGCTTAAGAAATTTGACTTTGGTGGAGAGTTGAAGCCGCAGATGACCCCGATGGGCACATCTGGGGGTCTAGACCAGGATGAGAGTGGCGTCAAGGTCAACGAGAGAGAGTTTCGAGGGATGATTGGTTCGCTATTATACTTAATGGCAATAAGACCGGACATTCAGTTCGCCGTGGGACTTTGCGCGCATTTCCAGTCTTCGCCACGTGCGTCTCATCGGCAGGCTGTCAAGCGAATCTTCAGGTATCTCACTTATGTGCCCGATCTTGGTCTTTTCTATTCAGCTTCATCATCTCTCGATTTATCTGGCTTTTCGGATGCCGACTTTGGTGGGTGCCGGTTGGATCGCAAATCGACTTCCGGTACTTGCCAATTTCTTTGTTCGTCTCTTGTCTCTTGGTCTTCTCGAAAGCAATCTGGAGTTGCTCTTTCGACCACTGAGGCTGAGTATGTAGCTGCTGCTAGCTGCTGCTCACAGTTGGTTTAGATGATTTCCACTCTGCGAGATTTTGGGTTGTTCTTTCCTACCAGGGTTCCATTGTTTTGCGACAGCACCAGTGCTATTAGTGTAGGGAAAAACCATTGTCTCCATTCAAAAACCAAACATATTGATGTGCGCTTTCATTTTCTGTGGGATCAATATGAGAAAGGTGTCATTGACCTTGTTCATGTTGATACCCATCATCAGTTGGCTGACATTTTCACCAAACCCCTAGATCAGTCTACCTTTGAGCATTTACGAGGGGATTTGGGTGTTGTTTATCCTTTCTAGGATATTTTGCGTCAGTTTTCTTTCTTCTTTACTCTTTTCTTGAGTCTTTTTGTGTGTGTTCATATCTTGCATATTCACATATCACACTTTTGAGCTGCTTCTGTTATATGATTGAACTACTTTACTTATTCTAGCTGGTACATGCTTTTGAATACTTGTCAATGATCATGCTTTAGTTCAGTTCACTTGATATGTCTGATATCTGTCATATGCATGGCTTTTATGCTTTAAACTTGAAAACATGATCACCATTGCTTCTGGTAACTAGCATGTGTAGGCTGAATGTTCTTGCTATCTGTTACATGCCTTGTAGCTAGTTCCTGACTTAGCTGCAAACATGCAACTTGGACATCTTTCTGCTTTAAAAACATGGAAATGTGCTATAAAAATGATGAAAAATCAAGAAAAATGAAAATTTCATGCCTTTTCATGCTTAACTTGAAAAGATCCAGGTGGGTTTGCTTTGTCGCATTGCATTGTTCTAGACTGCGTACCATAGCACTTTGGTATGAACTAGGACAGTGTAATGTATGCCAAGACCAATGTCTTAAGCTTCTGATGGTCCAGTTCTGGCCTAGGCTTGACTTGGTCGGTCAGCATAAGGTTTGACATGCAAATAACCCCTGGCAAAAATGAAAAAGGAAAAAGAAAAAGCCTGAAAATTGAAATGATAACAAGTTTGCTGAAGCACTTTGTTTTGGACAATGCTTATCTTGATAGATATCAGTTAGCCTTTGCATCTCATGCTTTACCTTACTTGTCAACTAGAAAATGTGGTGATGCTTTTGTTTGCAAAAATTGAAAATGCGTGCTAATGACTTTCTTTAGATATTATCTGTTGCACTGATCATGCCATGTATCTTAGACAGTATGTCTTTTGCTGTATATATTAGATATTGTAATTGCAGTCAATCATATCTGAGAAGCATGCTTTATTCACTCCACCAGCACCCCAGTTGCATTCATCGCATATTTTGAGGGGGGGTTGTATTTCAGGGGGAGTTGCATTTCAGGGGGAGTCTGTGTCTTTTTCGAGTGCTTGATGAGTTCACTTGTCAACAAGGGGGGGAAATTTTGGGATAAGAGTTTAAGGGGGAGTTTTTGTCTCGCTTACTCTTTTGATATCCTTGTTGATGTTTCTGAGATCGCACTCATTTTGAGCTTTTATAGTTTGGTTAACCATAATGACCGCTTCTTGCTTTTGTTCGGCTTTTGGTCATTAGGGTTAAACTTTTACTTTAATTTCTTCTTCTTTGTCTTTCTTGTGTTTTGTTTTCGTGTTTCCACAGTTGTCTGCAGGTACTGAAGAGCTGAAGAAATGAATTGTTGACAATGCACTCATCAAGGGGGGATTGAGGAGCTATGCTGAATAGCGTGGGCCTCATGGCTCCAGATGTGATGAGTCATTGTCAACGATAGTAAAAGAGGACTGAGAAGAGTGAAGATCTGCTATTTCATGGGCCGCGTGTGACTCAGGTACACGGGCAGCGAGCGACGGTCGGGCTGAGAGAGCTGCGGAGTCGGGCTGGCCCAATCCGGGTACATGGGCCAGAAGCAGCAAAAGACCCACTGGGCTGTTGACCAGGATTGACTCAGGTACATGGGCGGTGAGTGATTGCCGGGCTGAGAGAGCTGCGGAATCGGGCCGGCCCAATCCGGGTACCTGGTGCAAAGCCGGTGGAGGCTTTGTCAGTTTCGGCGCAAAACTGACAACCGCTGATTTTGTATCGGACTGTCTAGAAGAGAGGCCGTAGTCGCTACGAAAGCTTAGCTTCCGGATAAGTCATCTGTATCTCTAGGCCCACAGTTAGTCAGTCGAGTCTGTAAAAATTCCTAAGGGCAGTTTAGTCTTTTCCTTTATTTCAGTGTCTGTAAAAAACCCTAAGGGGCTGGTGGAATATTCCTAAGTGTTGGGCAGCCTATAAATAGGGCCCCAATCCCTAGGGTTAGGTCACCCTTTTGCTGAAATCACTTCTTATTATATTGGGTCATTTTGTGTTTCTTGCTCTCTCTCTCTCCCTGTGTGCGCCGCCAGGCAACCCCCTGTTCTTCCTGAGATTCATTTGGCTCTTTACTGTTTGGAAGCTTTTATTCCTATCGATTCTCATGCGCAGTACTTCATTTAAGGTTCTGTTGGTTCGGTTTGCACACAGCTAATTTATTCCTGAACAGAAGCTTCTCTGTGGCTTCTGTTTGTTCTTCACAAGAGTACTAGTTCTTGTGGCTGGTAGCAAGTAGTACTACTTTCCTGTAGCTACAGTGTGCTAGTACTCTAGCATTGCTTTTCCTGTGTTGCTTTTTGATCGAGTTGACAGGGCCAAAGTCCCTTTTCTTGTGTGAAGTCCAACTCTGTGAAGCAGGCTTCAAATCTGTAGACTTCGAATTAGCAGACTTCGAATCTGCAGGCTTCGAATCTGCAGGCTTCGAATCTGCAGGCTTCGAATCAGCAGACTTCGAATCAGCAGACTTCGAATCAGCTGACTTCGAATCTGCAGGCTTTGAATCTGCAGACTTCGAATCAGCAGACTTCGAATCAGCAGACTTCGAATCTGCAGGCTTCGAATCAGCAGGCTTCGAATCTGCAGGCTTCGAATCCGTAGGCTTCGAATCCGCAGACTTTGAAGCAGGCTTCGACACTACAGGCTTCGACACTGCAGGCTTCGCCAAGTAACTTACTGGAGACAACCTTGAACAGTAATCTCTCAATCGATTGCTGTGATTTATTTCTGTGAAGTTTTGATCTGCCATGATTTGAATGCATTGATTATTTTGCCTATTAGCACGGTGTTGGTGTCTCTTTGTTTAGAACACCGGTCGTTTCTAGGCTAGATACTCTTAGGTTTTGGCGATCTGTTTACGTCTTGCTGCTACGTCTTTTGAGGTGCATTGGGTGTTGGGAGCAGGCCATTGTTTCGAAAGAATTTTTAGGCGCCCATTCACCCCCCTCTGGTCGCTACTTTCGGTCCTACAAAAGCACACTTCTCTGGGTTCATTTTTAATCCATACTTCCTGGACCTTTCCAAAACTTGACGTAGATCGGCCACATGGTTTTGAGTATCGTTTGACTTTGCCACGATGTCATCTATGTATATCTCCACCAATAGGCCGATTAGATCATGGAAGATGTAATTCATGGCTCTTTGATAAGTAGATCCGGTGTTTTTCAAGCCGAAGGTCATCACCACCCACTCATAAAGCCCGAGGGCGCTTGGGCATCAGAAAGTTGTCTTGTGGATGTCTTTGTCTACCATGAAAATCTAATTATACCCTGCATTTCCATTCATAAAACTGGTAATATTGTGACACGATGTGACATCCACTAATAAGTCCATGATCGGCATTGGATATTCGTATTTTAGGGTCACCTTGTTTAAATATCTGAAGTCGATACATATCATGAGCTTCCTACTTTTCTTCCATACTAGCAATATATTTGATACCCATTCTGTGTATCGGCATGGCCTTATGAATCCTACATCATACAATCTTGTTACCTCAGCCTTGATATCTGGATATATTTCTGCCTTGAATCGCCGAGGCAACTACTTGAAGGGCTGAAATGCCTGCTTTATTGGGAGCCGATGTTCTACGATCGATCAACTTAAACCTGGCATTTCATGATATTCCCATGCAAAAAAATCCCGATATTCTTGCAATAATACAATTAATTCACTTTTTATTTCATCGAGAAGTTGAGCACTTACAAAGGTTGGCCTCGGTCTGTCATCGGGTCCGATGTCTACTTCTTGTAGTTCATCAGTTGAGGCGAAGCCCTGACCGAGTTTATCCTCTACTTCGTCGATGGTATCTTCATAGAGTGAGCTTGGGTTGTTCATTGCTAACTAGTTTGATTCCATCGCTTCACACCTCGAGAAAATCATCGTCCCAGGCTTTACTTGATAGACAATCGACTCCTTCCATATCCCATACTGATAAATCGGCTATTTCCATGTTAACCAATTTATCGACAGGGACAATTTCCACTTTGTTGCTGACCCACTACATGAGGCTTTGATGCATTGTTGATGGAACATAACAATTTTCATGAATCCAATCGCATCCCAGCAGTAGACTGTAGGATCCCTTTCCCTCTATGACGAAGAACATGGTCGTCACTATTTTACTTCTAATCATCAATTCTACATCCAGCACTCCCATCGTTTTTGACGAGTTACCGTCGAAGTCCCTCAACACCATATTGGTTTTAATGAGATCCTTCGGCCCTTTCCCCAGCTTTTGGAAGGTGGCATATGGCATCAAGTTGATGGCTTCTCCTTCATCTATCATCATTTTGGACATTGACTTTCCATTGACTAGTCCTTCAACATAGAGAGGTCTCAAGTGTCGATGCCCAGGGTCTTCTAGCTTGTCGAATGTCACCGATTGGGGCGCTAGCACCAACTGAGCCATTGCCTCAGCTTGTTCGTCATTATTATCGGGAGTGGCCTGATATTCCACAAGAAGAAAGAACACCATATTTACCCCTGTGTCTTTCCTGTCGTCATGATTGGCCTTCTCTTTAATTCATCATTCGCTCTTGATCCTTGGCTGATCAACCTTAATCTCATGATTTAGTTCCTTTAGCTCTTTTTGCCGCAACCGTTGCACCCTTCTCTTCTGATTCTTCGTGAAGATTCCACTAGGGCACCATTGTGGCTTTCCCATCGTGGTACTGTCATCGGCTGATCGGTCATTCGCTTTGGCATTGATGGGGCTGAGCCTTTAAGTACTAATGGCCTTGGTGGTGGCAGCCTCTAACGAATGCTTGTCCTTGCCTTATCACGTGACTTTGTCTTGTCGCTGTGGGAACTATGATCACTCCTCCATCTATCTCTGTCATCACCACATTCAAGACAATTATCCAGTGATGGCAGGCGCAATCCTTCTGTTGATAGCAAAAAATGGAATTAATGGTCAAAATTGTCAAAATATCAGTTTTAGTAATTTGGGACGAAAATACACAAGTCCTAGAACAGGCCCAAAGCCAAGTGGCGCCGGAGGCCCATTTTATTGAGGCCTCAGAAGCCCTTTTGTGGCCTGTTGGCTTCAGCCCAAAGGCCCTTCGGAGGTCTGTCGTGCCAAAGCTTCGGCTCGAGGAGCAGGTTTCGGTAGGCCTGCCGAAGGCCCACTTCGAGCTAGCTTCGGAGATAGAGTTTGATACTGATTCTAGTTGTTTTTGTCCCTAAACTTGATTAGGCTGAATCCTATAAGATTAGTTTTAGAGATAAGAATACTAGCCCCTATAAATATAGGGGTGAGACGGTTCATCAGACCCCTCGACACAATTCAACCACAAAGCCCTAGCTTTGAGCCGTACTTTACTTTTCTTTACTTTTCTACACAACCTTCATGGGTTTGCCTGGAAGCCCTCCACCGGCCACTTCGGAACAATGGTAAGCCTTGTTACTTCACTCGTGAAGTACCCGTTAATCTATGTTATAGATTGCTATCGCCTTGTTGGCTCGCCTACGAACCATCCGTTAATCTATGTAACAGATTGCTACCTTCGTTTCCCTACTGTAACACTTAGTAAATTCGGTTTCTAGGCCGAATTGGCACTTGATCGCTGTTCTGTTGCAGGTTTTCATGCTCTGAGTCCCTTCGCCAAAGGTATCTAGAGCCAGGAAACTGGTCTCAGAGGCTACCGAAACACCCTTCGGTGGAACCCTGCTTCGACTACCCGTGCCGGACCTGTCACGCTGTTGTCGGTCTGGTCAAGTCCTGCATACCGGAGTCACTCTGCATCGAGATTGCTTCGCGCTGGGGCCACGCCAGAATGCTTCGCAGTAGACTTCATCGCAACGGTGCCCCGCATCAGGCTACGTCGCGCCAACACCCCACACCGGATGAAGTTACGTCGGCGTGTTGCATTGGATTTCTGTCATGTCAGAGACTTTGCACTGAACTCTGTCGTTCGAAGGTCATTTCACGTCAGAGACCTCTTCAGAGCCAGCCTTCGGCCAGATCAATCTGAACGCCAAAGGCTATCTTCGACGCTGTAACACCCTGATTTTGCCAAATCGGAACTTTATTGAATTTCCATAGAAAAACAATAATAACAAGATGTCCATCATGCGACAACGTACATACGGTCAATCATCTGTGGTTCGTAGACCACATTACTACATAAGTATACAATTTAAAAGAAACTATGAAAATAGAACTACATGACGAACATCTTCTTCAGGATCATTTTCTTGACTGGGTCGCTACTCCAGACCATCCTCCTCGTAGTACGCAGCCTCTGAAGTGTTGGTCCAACGTGTATGAGTACAAAAGTACTCAACAAGTCATCGAGAATGCAATAATAATGCAAGGTAATAACAAGGGAATGATAGTGGCTTAAAGTGTGAAAAGGTACATGCTTCAGTTGCAGCATTTAGTGTAGTCAAATTTAATTGTACAGAATAATAAACATGAACAATGTAACATCATCTAACTCGAGGAGTACGTTTTCCCTACTCGCTCAACAGTCCTTACATGCCAAGTAATCATGCAACAATCATAAATGTAAACTAACTGCGAGTAGTCACGCAACCCGCCCTTGACCGTGGGCTCGACTTTTCGAAAAGATTTAAACTCTGATCAGAGGTGTACCACTATACCCACAAGGCACACACTCATCCCATACACCAAAGTGTAACGAGATGACCCATACCATGGGAACTCGTGCCAAAACCTCAGCATGAAATGCTCCAATACGATAACACTCGCTCTAGGTTTCGTCGGCGCGCCCGGCCACTCCGGGCTAACGTCGCACCCCCTTTTGCGCCACGTCGGTACAAGCCACCCGCAGGTGCTGCTTGACCCATCTCCAAGTGGTGCCTCGAGTTGGAGCACTCCATACCTTAGTTAGGACTTACCCACTAGACTTGTGGTTAGTACGGAAGTGTATTGCAACGGATCCCATAGACTGGTCCTTATAGTGCCCCGGGTGCTACTTACCAATGCCCTAGCTTGCACCCGGAACCCACCATGCTTACACACTTAACCAAAACTCCATAACCAACAGAATTCCAAGGATGAGAGAATAGCGGGGATAATATAATAGAATCCAAGTTTCTACGACACGTTTTTAGCCTATAGCGGTTGTGTCAATACATTGGACACTATCTAATAATACTAGTAGTATGGTGACAAGGAGTTTAGACTTAATAGCATGGCTTGGGTTTGCACTTGAAGGTCGGTGATCTAAATAAATATTATGTAAGGCTTTCAATTTGACTAATGCATGTATAACCTATGTGTTTTAGCAATAGTTTAAGAAAACTAGGTTCAATATGCTCAAAAATTAGTTCGGTGACTTGCCTTGCTCAACGAAGGGTGACGGAGGAACCTCGGGGTAATACTCCAGTTCTTTGACGGTGTTGTAGTCTTCTCAATACGAATAATAAACATAACATTCAATTAAACAACCCAAAATCACACAACAAGCATATAGGTTTTGATTGGGTTAGATTAAGGGAAATCAAGTTATTAACCTTCTGAAATCATTATCTAAATTTTTAAGGTAAATTTTGATGGAGTTAAGAATTTTCTAAAAGGAAATAAAAATGTATCATAATGTATTTCAAACTTCCAATTAATTAATAATAAAAAGTTCAGAATAAACTTATTGTTTTTATTACATAAATATGAAGAGGATAAAAAGATAAATTTTCTAAAATTGGAATGGTCAAATTTGGAGTTAAAATGAGCAAGATATGAATTTTTGAAGTTAAAAACAATTTCTAGAATTTATTTTAAACCAAAAACA
The DNA here is from genome assembly GCA_019279435.1 of Zizania palustris. NCBI lineage: Eukaryota > Viridiplantae > Streptophyta > Magnoliopsida > Poales > Poaceae > Zizania > Zizania palustris. The sequence continues at coordinate 83,119,414 of JAAALK010000079.1, forward strand.
GTCGCCGGTCCACGGTGAACCGAACCCACCGTGAACCCGCGCACTATGCGCGTGCGCTGGATCGCGGATTGCCGTTGGATCGTGATCGGATGGCTGCGGGCGATGCGGGAGCGTTAAGTGGATGTGGATGGCCAGGATTAAAACACTAAACTGGTACGCGATGAATGTCCCAGATTAAAAGTGGGTTTTAAAAAGAAATGGATGCACGAGATTAAAACATACCTATTCGCTGAGATCTAACGGTTTTGATTAAATCGAGCGATCGATTTAATCTCACCATCTGATCACGATCGCACTGCCACGATTGAATCCGATGGTGATGGGCTAGCGGCCATGGCGATGGCCGGCAGGCCTAACTGAGCACTAAAACGGAAAAAGGATGGTGAGGGGATCACGATGGTACCGGAGATGGGGCTTGGGGTCATCAGAGTGTGGCCGGCGTCAAGCGGGGGTGGTGAAGGCGTTCGGGTCCTCGTCGGTGGTGGGGCTCTGGCGGGTTTCGTTAGCGAAGGAGTGGTGGCCGAAGTTAGGGAGGTCACGGTGGTCACGACGGGGTGGTGGACGTCGGCGAGGAGGGGTCCTAGTGACGGCGAGTGGCGGCCGGAGTCCGAGAAAAGGCACGGTGTTAAAAATGGGATGGCGAGCATTTTGTTCGGTCCGTGTGCAGTGGAGCGTGAGGGCTGAACGCGGTGGTGGCCAGGGGCTTTTATAGGGGCGTCGGGAGGTAAAAACGGCAGGTGTATACATGGAAAGCCAGAGGGGGTTTCCAAACTCCAGCGAGGTGTTTCCTTGCATGCGTGCGATGATCTCAGGACGATTACGCGTCGGCATAAAGGGGGAAACCGTTAGCGTATCGCGGGGAATTCAATGCCGGCGTCAATTCGTTGGAAGGCGGCCGGCATCAGCGGGATTGAGGCGCTAGGGTTTCGGTCGGAGAAATTTGGGGGCGACGCGAGGAGGAAGACAAAGCTGACAGGTTGGGGCCACTATCAGCGGGCGGCTGTGGGCGCGGGTGCGGCAACAGTTGGGTTTGACGGGTGGGGTCAGGCTCGGCCGGGAGGGGGGTTGGCGCCGACAGGTGGGACCGGGACTTCGGGCGCGTGTGCGGAGAGAGGGGGTCGCTGATGAGTGGGGTCCGCTTGTCAGTGAGGGGCGCGGGGTGGAGTGGGCTGGGCTGGCCTATGGAGGGAGAAAGGGGGAAAGGGGCCCGTTTCTGTTTAAATGCATTTCTGAATAAAAATAATTGCTGAAATTGATTTAAAATATTTGGGTTGCTTCCAAGGGTGATAAAAATTTGTAAAAATTCTCAAAAATAGGTCTTGGTCTTGGTATCTTATAAAAATTTTCCTATGCTCTAGTTTGGACATTTTCTCTAGGTTTTAGTTTATTTGGGCATTTTTAGCTTTATAGGAAATTCAAAATTAATCCTTTTCAGAAAAATATGAATAAAATGTATTTTTACTTTTTGGAAATTTGGGGTGTTTCAGACGCACCCTTCGCACCAGACGCCGAAGGCCTCCGTTCGGTGAACCCTTGGCATGGTAAACTCTGTACCAATCAGGCTCCGTTCGGCCGATTGGATTATTTTATCTATATATTTTGGCTAATTGGATTGTTTTTGTGTGATCTGATTACCTGGCGACTCCACCCCCCTTGCCACTGTTAAGGGTAGTCGGAACATGACGTCAGTGTTGTGTTACGCTTAGGCTTATCCCTAAGTATCACACAGTTTTGGATCGTTGAGCTGACCCAAGTGCGGGGGCATGTTTTCGTGTCAACACACTTTTTGGCGACTCTGCTGGGGAAGGCTACGCCAACATGACGAGTATATCTACATAGGTCGTAGGCACGTCTACAACGACTACTACTACGTCTACAACACCGATGGATCCAATGGGGGCGTAGAGATCGACAACTGCAACATCATGATGCCTACCCTTGAAGACATCCCCGAAGAAGACCGGGCAGAGATCAAGGCAAAAATGAAAGCACTACAAGACCTCATGCTTGGGAGCTACTTCAAAACACGCTCGGGCTTCATCAAGCATGACATCAATGTCCCCGACCTCGCTCGGACCTAGGTAACACCAGTATCGCCTCCTTTATCTTCTTTAGAGATTGAGTAGAAATAGCCGCATCAATAGACCAAGCTGTTAGCGCATCACTAGCCAACCGTTTAGATTTTACAGTTAGCTCTCAGGTAGAGGCATCACTTAGAAGGTTCGGCTTTACCAAAGTCGTTCCCCCAACTCCAATCGCTAGTGTACCCTCGGTGAAGCATATCTATAGCAGAACTGACAGTAGTACTAGCAAAACCATCATGTCTCTGGCCTCAACATATACGGTCGAGACAAGCCATGACAAAGCTAACTCTATTTATTGCACGCCACCTACGCTTGCGCAAGTTTTTCCTGCGTTGCCCACGCAACATGCACAAATGCATAGGCCCGAACACGTCATATACCCTGAGCCAGCGCGTGAGGAAGACCCCTGTGGCCGACACGTTGATGTACCGCCGCGTGTCGTGCCCCCGCATGAGAGACGCGCACAGGTAGGAGGCCAAGACGACACTGAGGAGCGGATCCACGCACTGTTTAGGGAGTGTACCGGATTTGCGCCTTGGGGTCGTGCTAGGGTTTACCGGAAACCGTACCCCGATCATTTTGACACTATACCATACCCTCACGGCTATAGAGTCCTTGAATTCACCAAGTTCTACAGTGAGGGTAACAAAATCACACTAGAGCATGTCAGCTAGTTCTTAGCACTGTGTGGAGAAGCTAGTGGGTCAGACGCTTTAAAACTTACATTATTTTCTCTCTCACTATCCGGCACAACTTTCACTTGGTTTTTGGCGCTCCCGCTGAACTCTGTCCAAACGTGGGCCCAATTAAAACAAAAGTTCCATGACTTTTTTTATACAGGCAAAACAGAACTCAGGCTTTCACACTTGACATCGGTCAAATAGAAGTCTAGCGAGAGTGTCTCTAAGTACGTCAAATGCATTAGAGATTCCAGAAACTGATGTTTTAGTCTCAATATTTCAGAGAGAGATTTGGCGGATCTAGCTTTCAATGGGTTGCGTTCTGAGATTAAAGAGATGCTAGACAACCAAAACTTTTTAGAAGTTAGCCAAGTCTTACAGTAGGCTCTGGTCCAAGAAGGCCAAGCCAAAGATAAAAAGTTTGTTAAAACATTCAACAAGCCTAGAGCTGAAGTCCACATCATGGAACACTCCGACGAGGAAGAGTCGGATGAAGAGGAATATTTGGCTGACATGTATGCGGACGAATGGGTTTGGAATGCTAAGAGAAAACCCATCACTTGTTCTGAATTACGGCCATATCCCACTAAGAGTCGGCCTAGCAAAATCAAATACTCATTTGATATAACTAAATGCGATAAAATATTTGATTTCCTCTTGAAGAGCCGGCTTCGCAGGTTGCCTAAGGGCCAAGTCATTCTGACTGCCGACGAGCTAAAGAAACACCCCTACTATAAGTGGCATGATTCACATTCTCATTATACTAATGACTGCAATGTTTTTCGTTGGCAGGTTCAATTGGCCATAGAAGAAAGACGTTTAAAAATAGACTCTAGTCCAAAGATGAAGCTAGACAAAGACCCCTTTCCCGTGAACACCATCGACCCCGACGAGAAGAAAGTGTTTATTCGGCCAGAACAGGTCGAGTCGGCTAAGGGGAAAGCGATCATTATTGGAGAATCGTGCGCACGCAAACTCGTACCAAAGAACCCTGAAGTAGGAGTGTGGAAAAGGAATGTCAACACGTCTCCTTCAGCTAGGACTCACAAAAAACCAAAGGTGACATACTAGATGTTGTTGAACAAACACCAAAAGAAAGCCAAGGAAACAGGCCCACGCGCAAAAAAGCTAAGACAGCCGAAGGGGCCAAAGCAGTCGGAGGGTGGCTTCGGACTCTAGTGGCCGAACCCCTCACACAGTGGGTTCGAACCCCAGTGGCCGAACTCTCCGCATAACGAGTTTGGACCCCAATGGTCGAACCATCCGCATAACGAGTTTGGACCCCAGTGGCCGAACTCTCCGCATAACGAGTTCGGACCCCAATGGCAAAACCCTCTACATAATGAGCTCGGCCCCCAATGGCCGAACCCTTCGCGCAACGAGCTCATACCCCAATGGTCGAACTCAGCTCCACTCTAGGCGAACCCCCGGTGGGAGGCTTCGGCCCACAATGGCCAAACATACCTTCGGCCTGGATGGACCCTTCGCTAATATGGTCCGAAATACCTTCGACATTGCCAAACCCCCCTCCGGGCAATGGGTTCGGCTCATATTGGGCGAAGCCACTAGAACCACCAATGCCTCCGCCATACAACTGGGAAGGAACCCCATGGGCTCCGAACCACACCTCGCCCCCGGAGTACCCTTCACAGTATAACATTGCCCCTTGTTTTCCTTTGGGGTATCATAATTGGCAGGAACAAATAGACGCAGCGAAGGGAGATGTCTTCCACTTGCTGTCTGTAGTACCTCCGAATCAACTTGCACAAGATGAAGCTAGGCGAGATGGGCACGAGGAGCGAAGGAGACAGAGTCTGAAGCCATCACAATCAAGGTAGGGTCTTAGGAAGTCCCAATCCCGAAGGCCCCCTCGCTGAAACCCGTCGGAGATAAGCCCCCTAGTCCGGCTGAGGCCAGTGCCGAAGCCCAGTCCGATAGGCCAAACAAGGCTGGTCCGACCGATAGGGTCCGCACAGAGGCGCCTGTTGAATATGAAATATACAAGGCCGACCCAGGTAACACCCCTTTAGCCAAAAATCACAGAAGTAAGGTAGTGGCACCTGGTACCAAGCCACAACCATCTTGGGCACCTCCGGGCATGTCCAAATCATAGAAGAGGCACCTGCAACATCTACGATCACAAGAGATGCGCGAAAAGAAGGCCGAGGATGAGCGAGACGCCATTTTTGAAGAAATCCACCCTCGGCCAATTGTGAAACAGGTATGGAAGCCTAAGCCGATGGAAACAAAGAACTTGGCTCCCATTTTGAGTGACGGTGACATGCTCGACAATGACTACACGCCCGTCTCCGAGGGGCCAGCACCGCAGGCGATGGACATCAACGTCGTCATGATGTCCGCCGAGTTCGCTCTACCACAAGATGAGGCCGAGGTCGCTCAGTTGAACCTCGGCCCACGAGATGTTGTGTTCGAGAAACCTGAGGATACGACTCATCACCTAAAGCCTCTCTATGTCAGGGGCACATTGACAGGAAGCCTATCTCCAGAATGCTTGTCGACGGTGGCACACTGTCAACTTAATGTCTTACTCTCTTTTGAAGAACCTTGGCAGGGGCGAGGAAGACTTGAAGAAAACCAACCTAATGCTCAACGGCTTCAACGGCGAGAGTTCTGAAGAGAAAGGCGTACTCTTTTTGGAGTTGACGGTGGGTAACAAAACGTTACCAATAGCATTCTTCATCGTTGACATGTAAGGTAACTACAATGTGCTACTTGGACGTGACTAGATTCACGCAAATTGTTGTATTCCTTCTACTTTGCACCAATGCCTGATACAATGGGACAGCGATGACGTAGAAGTCGTACCAGCGTACACTTCGGCCCAGGTAGCATTGGCCGATGTGTCCATCGACGCCATTCATGACAAAGTAGAGTGTTTATCCGGAAGAGACCTTTCGAATTACGACTTCGTTGGCATATCCGGGGGACGTTTTGTACCTGTGTCTGTAAAGTCGGTTGGTATAGCATGGCTATTTCTAAATTAGTAGTCATGTCTAGTAAAAGTAATCTCGACTGGTTGAAGTCTCTCGTGGAGAAATATCGGTCTTCTAAAGATGGTATTGCCGAAGCCATTGAAGACTTTAGCGAAGTAGAAAACTTAGGACAAGGTTTCACATCGGCTGACCCTTTAGAAGAGGTCGACATAGGCGATGGTAACACTCCAAGGCCGACTTTTGTAAACCAAAATTTATAGGCTGATGAAAAGGTCGAAGTAATAAAGTTGCTTTGGTTGTACGTTGATTGTTTTGCATGGGAGTATAGCGAGATGCTCGGATTAAGCCGCGATCTCATGGAGCATCTGCTACCTATTAAACCCGAGTTCAGGCCTTATAAACAGCCCCCTCATCGCTTTAATTCGGCCGTGTATGATCGAGTTAAAGAAGAGATAGAACGGTTACTCAAGGCTGAATTTATTAGGCCATGTAGGTATGGTGAATGGGTCGCTAACATTTTGCCTGTAGAGAAGAAGGGGAGCGGCAAAATACGAGTTTGTATTGATTTTAGGGATCTGAACAAGGCCACTCCGATGGACAAATATCCCTTGCCGATAGGCACATGTTGATCAACGATGCTTTAGGACACAAGGTACTAAGTTTTCTTGATGGCAACGCCGGTTATAATCAAATTTTTATGGCCGAAGAGGACGTCTACAAGACAGCTTTTCGATGTCCTGGTTTTGTCGGCTTCTTTTAGTGGGTTGTTATGATGTTTGGATTAAAGAATGCTCGCACTACATATCAACGTGCTATGAATTTGATCTTTCATGACTTGATTGGAGTTATGTTAGAAGTATACATAGATGATGTTGTAGTCAAATCGAACGTTATGGGAAACCACTTAGCCGATTTGAGAGTTGCTTTTGATAGGATGCGCCAATATGGCTTAAAAATGAACCCGCTCAAATGTGCTTTCGGTGTGTCGGCGGGCAAGTTCTTAGGGTTTATGATTCATGAAAGAGGTATTGAAATTGATCCTAAGAGGCTTGAAAAGATTACAAACTTTGAAGCGCCGACATGCAAAAGAGATGTGCAAAAGTTGGTAGGCAAGATGAATTATTTGCGTTGCTTTATATCCAACTTGTTTGGTAAAATCAATGCTTTTGCCCCTATACTTCGGCTAAAGAATGAAGCCGAGTTCACTTGGGGGGCAAGTCAACAAAGAGCCTTTCAGAAGATTAAAGAGTGCTTGTCATTGCCACCCGTGGTGAGAGCACCAAAGGTCGGAATTCCATTTCAGTTATACATCGCTGTAGACGATAGCATGATAGGAGCCGTGCTAACTCAAGAAGTGGAGGGGAAAGAGTACATCATCACATTCTTGAGCCGCCGCCTACTAGACATCGAAACCAGGTACGTGTTTGTGGAGCGTTTGTGTTTATCACTTTATTACGCATGTACCTAATTACATCACTATCTTCTTCCTAGCACATGTATTGTCGCTTGCCAAACCGATGTCATAAATTACATGTTGCAAAAGCCGACTCTAAGCGGAAGAATCGAAAAGTAGGCTTACACTTTGATTGTGTACGATTTGGCTTATGAACCTCTAAGAGCTATGAAAGGCCAAAATGTCGCTAATTTTATAGTTGATCACCACATAGATGTCAATTGGGGTAATAATATTGCTCTAATTGAAGTAGTGCCATGGAAACTTTATTTTTATGGTTCAGCTTGTAAGAATGGCCAAGGTATCGGGGTAGTTCTCATATCACCTAGCGGCACGCGCTTCGAAACCTCGGCCCATTTAGAATTTCCTTCTACTAATAACCAAGCTGAATATGAAGCTTTATTGCTAGGACTTGAGTTGCTAGAATCCATAGGTGCTAAACATGTTCATGCACATGGTGATTCTTTGTTAGTAGTACAACAAGTAGCTAAAAGTGCTCAATGTTTTAATGGCTTGCTAAATAGTTACTTGAATAAATGTTTATACATAGTTGCTACTTTCAATGACTTTAAAATTTCTCAAGTGTCAAGAGAAGCCAACTCAATTCCAAATGATTTGGCTCCACAAGCATTTGGCTATCAAGTCAGGAGAGGAAATATTTCTATACAGGAAAAGCCAATGTTTGGTCTCACTGCCGAAGTGACGGACTTTAGGAGGAAGCGAGGTCCGTCGGATCCTCCGGATCAGACCCCTCCAACCGCCGAAGGGTGTCGCACGCCGGAGCCCATGTGTCAGGGTCCTTCATCCGCCGAAGGGTCCTGCACGCTGGAGCCCTTGCACCGAAGCCTTCTAGGCAACAGAAACAGGAGAGGCCCGGGGGGCACTCCGAAGTTAGCAATTTAGACATTATTCTAGGAAAGGAGTTAGCAAACCCTCAGGATGTCCATAAGGATGATTGGAGAATTCCAATCATCCAGTATTTAAGAGACTCCAATCAAAGGGTTGATCGGAAAGTTTGACGACAAGCGTTTAAATTTGTATTGCTAGATGATGTATTATACCGCCAAACTGTTGATGGAGTACTCTTAAAGTGCTTAGATGCCGATCAATCCAAAGTAGATACAGGAGAAGTCCATGAGGGGATTTGTGGCACTCATCAGTCGGGCCAGAAAATGAGTTGGATGCTCAAAAGGGCGGGTTTCTATTGGTCGACTATGACTGAGGATTGTTTTAAATACTATAGAGAGTGTGAAGCATGTCAAAGGTTTGGTAATATTTAGTTAGCTCCTGCATCACTACTTAATCTTATTATCAAGCCATGGTCGTTCCAAGGTTGAGGTTTAGACTTTATCGGCCAAATTCATGCTGATGGCGACAGACTACTTCACCAAATGGACTGAAGTCGTGCCTCTCAAGAATATGACTCACAATGAGGTAACTGATTTTATCTTGAAGCATATTATACATAGATTCGGTATTCCCCAAACTCTCACTACAGATCAGGGTATTTCATTTGTTGCTAAAGAAGTGAGAGACTTTGTCGAATTTTATGGTATTAAGTTGATAAACACTTCACCATACTATGCTCAGGCCAATGGTCAGGCCGAGTCTAGTAACAAAACTGTGATTAAGCTCATTAAGAAGAAAATTGAAGAGTTCCCTAAAAGGTGGCACGAAGTGCTTTCAGAAGCATTGTGGGCTTGTAGAGTCGCAAAGCACAGTGCTACCAAAGTCAGTACATATGAGTTAGTATATGGACAAGAAGTCGTTCTACCGGTAGAGGTGGATCTTGGCTCTTTAAGATTTCTTAAACAAGATGGCTTATCGATCGATGAATATGAAACTCTTTTAAAAGATAATTTGGAAGAAGTGACTGATAAGAGGTTGAGGGCTTTAGAAGCTATAGAAAAAGACAAAAGAATAGTAGCTAAAGCCTACAACAAAAGAGTCAAGCCAAAATCATTTCAAGTTGGTGATTTGGTTTGGAAGACGATTTTGCCCTTAGGCACTAAGATCCCCAAATTTGGTAAATGGTCATCTAGTTAGGAAGGTCCTTTTAAAGTAGTTGAAATCACTCCAAGTAATGCACATTTTTAGAGTCTCTACAAGGAGAGCGATTTTGATGAGCTTTAAATGGTAGGTATTTGAAAAAAAACTTCCCAAGTGTGTGGCAAAGCGCTTAAAAGTGTCGAAAGGCCGATATGGAAGATATCATCCTTAGCCCATCGTGCTTTTAGTTCACTTAGTTCACTAAAAGTCAGGGGGCATGTGTTGATAGCAAAAAATGTCATTTATGGTCAAAATTGTCAAAATGTCAATTTTGGTAAGTTGGACTGAAAATACACAAGTCTTTGAATAGGCCAGAAGCCCTATGGCGCCGGAGGCCCATTTTCTTGTGGCCTCGGAAGCCCTTTTGTGGCCTGCTGGCTTCGGGCCGAAGGCCCTTCGGAGGCCTGCCGCGCCGAAGCTTCGGCCCAAGGAGCAAGCTTCGGCAGGCCTACCGAAGGCCCACTTCAGGCTGGCTTTGGAGATAGAGTTTATACTGATTCTAGTTGTTTTTATCCCTAAACTTGATTAGGCCAAATCCTATCAGATTAGTTTTAGAGATAATAAGACTGGCCCTTATAAATATAGGGGTGAGGCTGGTTCATCAGACTCCCCCGACACAATTCAACCACAAAGCCCTAGCTTTGAACCGTACTTTACTTTTCTTTACTTTTCTGCACAACCTTCGTGGGTTTGCCTGGAAGCCCTTCGTCGGCAACATCGGAATAGTGGTAAGCCTTGTTACTTCACTCGTGCAGTACCTGTTAATCTACGTAACAAATTGCTATCGCCTTGTTGGCTCGCCTGCGAACCATCTGATAATCTACGTAACAGATTGCTACCTTCGTTTCCCTACTGCAACACTTAGTAAATTCGGTCTCTAGGCCGAATTGGCACTTGATCTCTGTTCTGTTGCAGGTTTTCACGCTCAGAGTCCCTTCGCCGAAGGTATCCAGAGCTAGGAAACTGGTTTCAGAGGCTGCCAGAACACCCTTCGGTGGAACCCTTCTTCGACTACCCGTGTTGGACCCATCACGCTGTTGTCGGTCTAGTCAAGTCCCACATACTGGAGCCACTCTGCATCGGAATTGATTCCCACCGGGGCCACGCCAGAATGCTCCGTAGTAGACATCGTCGCACCGGTACCCCTCATTAGGGTTCGTCGCGCCAACACCCAACACCGGACAAAGTTATGCTAGCGTGTTGCGTTGGATTTCTGTCGTGTCAGAGACTTCGCACCGAACTCTGTCGTTTGGAGGTGATTTTTCGTCAGAGATCTGTTTGGAGCGTGCCTTCGGCCAGATCGATCCGAACGTCGAAGGCTATCTACGGTGCACCCTTCGCACTAGACGCCGAAGGCCCCCCTTCGGTGAACCCTTTGTAGAGTAAACTCCACCCCCTTGCCACTGTTAAGGGTAGTCAAAACGCGACGTCAGTGTTGTGTTACGCTTAGGCTTATCCCTAAGTATCCACATGCTTTTGGATCATCGAACTGACCCAAGTGCGGGGGCACGTTTTCGTGTCAACACCTTCATTCCAGCAATACCTGAAGAATTCAAAATTTTAGTGGGGTTGAATCGTGAGTAGTCCAAGTCATATTCATTGTCTATATCTTACCTTGATTTTCTTTTGTACTTGTCAATCAAGTTTGATGATGAGATTCGGCCCTTGTTGGTACGAATGTCCCTCTTTGTGCGCCAATCACTAGCACGGTGCACATGCACCATGTTGATTGGGAAAGGATGCCCATCAAAGTTCATCGACTTCTTCCCATTGTCGAACTTGATCCGCATTGCTCCATGACTGACTGAATCTGTTGTTTGAACACCTTGCATTCATTAATGTGGTGCGATGGGGAATTGTGCCACTTACAATACTTCATTTTCTTCAGCTCGTCGATGGGCGGTATCACATGATTGGGTGGTAGCTAGATCTGTTTCTCCTTTAGCAGTATATTGAATATCCTGTCAGCTTTAGTGATGTCTAAATCATATTTCTCCTCCTTATCAGATGCTTTCACCCAAGGACATGCAATCTTCTTCTAGCTTCTAGACCATTTGGCTAGCCCGACTTCTGCATCGGACTCGCTATCTTCGTCGGACTCCGAAGGACACACCTGAGTATATGCAACCTTCTTTCTATATGTATCCCTTCTTGCTTCATGGAATCGATTCTCATGTGCCAATACCCTCTATACCAAGTGTGAGAGGCTCTCAAATTCCTGTGATGGAAATCTCTCCTTTATCGGGTTTAAGAGTCCTTGGAACGCCAACTCAGCTAATTGCGCATCACTAAGGTTCAGATTGTAGCATCAAACCTTGAGTGCTTCATCAGCCGATGCCTCCCCGCACTAGGCAAGAAAATGGCTGATGTGCTTGATTGTGGAGATCAAATCTTGCCCCAAAATTTTGGTGAAGTCGGGAATCTTGTATCGGCTTGGCAGTGGCACCTGATTGAACCACTCCAGGTACGATCGCTGATACACATACGTCTGGTCCTTGGGCTTGAGCCCAAATTGGTCCCGAATAACTTCAGTGATCTAGTTCACTCAATCATCTTCCTGTTGGTTCTGCACGAGAAACCGGTTGGTCATTGGGGCCTATTGGTACTGGTCTAGCCGAACAACGTTGTATCTGTGTTGCTCTTCATTGGCATAGGGTTACACTCCGTACTACGTGGTCTAATGGTACCTGTTGGCGCAAAAGTTACACCAACAGGTTCTCTGGGATCAAGAACGAACAAACAAAGAGTTTGTGCTGCAGGACTGCCTCGAACCTCCGAGTTGGATAATAGCTCGAGTAGTCCGAACGTGTGTATTGAATAACTTGTTCTGGCGGGTCCCCTTTACAGGGTATAGAGGGGGTATTTATAGGTAAAAATGTATAAGGAAAAGACCTAATTACCCCTAGATTACAACCAACATAGTGGAAACTATTCGGTGCCAAGAACAAGGTTATAAAAGGTAAAACACTACAAGGCCTATGGATAAGCCAAACATCTCATCAATCTTGTCCTTCAGCTTCGGGGCCTTTATCTCCCATTCGGAGGGTCCATCAAGGCTTCGCATCGCTGCACCCTTCGGCTTGACGCCTCTACCTCCGAACGACGGCTCACCAGCTTCGGATCCCTTCTTAGCCTTTAAAGTATTAATCTTTAAGTCCTGAAAATGGAGTAATTTCCCCCAATAGTAGCCCCTCGAATACGCCTCTCTGTAGTTAACCTATTTAGAAAGAAGGCAGTATACGGAAGGAATATTTCTATTTTTTAAGACTTAAAGGAGATTCGAACATGTTATAGCTCACAGAGGACTTCGAATCCAAAGTGTTCGAACCTCCCCCTTCGGGTTCCTTACGCGATGGGAACAAGTACTGGGAAGAGAACCGTTTCGGAGCACAAACGTCGTGAAGAGCCGTTTGATTATAGCCGTTATGGCACAAGTAACCGTTACACACTGTAAAAGGTAACGGTCGATTTTTACGGCGGTTTCTCGCCGTTCCATTTACTAGACCCACTTGCCAGCGATAGAAGCCGAACCTGCAGTGTGAAAGCAATCGAAGAGTAGCACCCGATGAGCGGTTATAAAAGGGAAAGACAAGGATTAACCGAGGCTTTTTACCGCTTCTAGTACTCGCGATTTACTTTCCCCAATCCTTCAACCTCTTGAGCATCCAAGCGAATGGCGAGAACTAGCCACACCGCTCCAGCGGCAGCCAGCACCCTTGCGCAGAGGCAAGCGTGGGCCGCCTCGGCAGCAGCGGCAATTGCAGGGACTTCGGGCGGCGCTTGGCCCAAGAATCCTCGGGAGCTCCGTCAGCCTTCCAAGAAGAAAATCGCCCAAAGCTTCCTCATCGGTCAATCCGTGAGCACCGCCGAGTCCATTGAAGAGGCCGTGGATGGGAAACTGGGCGCCGGATTGAGGACTCGGGTCCCTGGACCGGAATCAACTCCAAGGCCACGAAGCGGGGAGGTGGTGGTCTTCGAAGCGTTTTTCGAAGTAGGCTTGGGGCTTCCAGCCGTGGACTTCTTGGCGGAGGTACTAGACCTGTTCCACATAACCTTACCTCAACTGTCTCCCAACGCCATCGCACGCCTAGCCGTCTTCGAATGGGCGCTCCGGGCGGAGGGATGCGAGGGGCGCTCCGAAATCTTCGCCGCGACCCACGAGGCCATATGCCAACCGAAGCCACGGGACGGGCCTGGGGATTCTAAGGTGACCATAGCTTTCGGCAGCGTCAATTTCCAACTGCGGAGGGAGCATGCCCTTCATTTTCCTGCAAAGGCCATTAATGACAGATGGTACACCAATTGGATACTTCGGTGGTTTTACGCCGAAGTCGGAGAGGACTCCCCCCTCGCAGATCCTCTCCAGGAGATTTGGTTCCGGAAGGAGGCGGAGATCTCCCCGAATCCTAGCCTGCTCTCGACGAGGCTAGGGCTGCTCACTTCGATGGCTCGCCGCATGAGTATGCGTGATCTGGCCGAAGAGTTTATCGCCCTTCGGATCCCTCCCCTTGGAGCTAACTGGTCGATCGTGTTTCAACATGCCTCGGAGGGAGATCTCCGAAACCTAGGTAAGACTTCATTTCCTGCAGCATTATATTAGATGAAGGAAACAATTATATTTACGATATCATACCCTTCTCTTTCAGCGGCTCCTCTGGCGTTGGCTCTGGAGGACATAGTTCGAGTCACCGAATGAGTCCTCGGAGCCCCTTTGGTGGCCGAAAAGCAAAAGAGACTAGAGCTGGTGGGACGCTGGGAGCGTTCCAACAGAGTGTGGGGAGCTCTCGGGATGGAGCCCCCTCCTCTTCCTGACTTCGCCTCGACCGGAGCGGCTGCTCGCAAAAGGAAGGTCACTGCTGAACCATTCAAGAAAGCCAGCAAGCAGCCTCCCAAGAAGAAGAAAGTAGCGAAGCCCCCTTCGCGGTTGACGCCTGCCTCGTCAGCTTCGTCGCCGGGCACTCGGAGCTCGGCCTCCGAGGAGATGGAGCACTCCGACGCTCAGATAGTGTCGGCCTTCAAGACCTATCTCCTAGATGACGATGAAGATCTAGGGCAGGTTCCCCCTGGAACTTCCATTAGGGAGGTAGCAGGCGTAACCCCGACGGTTCCCCCTGCGCTCGTCGTCGTACATGTGGAGTCGGGGTCTGCCACTCCCAACTCACCCACACCTGAAGCGGTTACGGCGGAAGTCGTGGCTCCAGCAGGGGATGCGGAGGAGAGGGCCTCAGGAGATGACTTCTTCGACATCCTTCAGATGTACGAGGTCCTGGAGGATCCAGCGATCCTACCTCACGAGGCCTCCGAAGGTACTCCTCGAAGCTCTCTTTGTGACTAATACCTGTAAATTGTTCCTTGCAATATACTTATTAATTTTGTTTGACAAAATAGGTACCTCTAAGGGCATCGATGCTCTGGCGGCGCCTGAAGTCCCAACATCTTCGGAGGCCGCCGCCCGAGTGGACCCCCCTGCGCCTTCGGATGCTCCAATCTTGGTGGCGGAGAATGCGACTGTCGAAGCGGAGGATGCGCCCGTCGGAGCGGAGGATACACCCCTCGGAGCAGATTTGGCGGCGGAGATCGCTCCTGTGGTGGCGGCTCCGACGGTCGAGGTTGCTCCTACTGACACGACTTTGGTCGATGGGGTAGCTACAGACGATCGGGGTATCCCTGCTTCGCCCTCCTTGCCTTCTTTCGTGCCGGGGAGAGGCAAGAGCATATCCAGCCTTGGCCTTCTTCCTGGCCCTACAACGACCTCCGTCGGCAATTCGGAGGATGAAGCCGCAGCAGATGACCATCAAGCCTTATCTTGGCTTCCTCTACTGGCTCCATTCTTGGAGCAACGGGAGGGCCTCCGAAGGCTCATGGATCCCCTGGCAGAGAAAAGCCAGGATATCGCCAATTCGGACTTGGTCTCCATTTTGAGCGAGGCTAGGGCTTCGACCCTCAACATAGCCCTCGAAAGGGCTGCCCTTCAGGTATGAAAAAAACACCACAAATACTTCGCATTAGTGATCATAAATACCTCGGTACTTACTTGCTCTTTTTGCAGCAATTTGTCCTTTCTAGAGCGGCAACGACTTCCAACGAGGTTGAGGTTAATCGCCTCAAAAGGAAGGTTACTACCCTCCAAACAGCTCTTAACGACTCCAACGAGAGATCCATCAAGCTGGAGGAAGAAACCCTAGTGGAACGGAGGGCTAGGGCAGCGTCCGACGAAGCCCTCCGGATAGCGCGACAAGACAGCGACGCGCTTCGCTCCTCTGCCCAAGAGGTCGAGGCTGAGCGCGTCGTCCTTCGGGTGGAAGTTGAAAGGCTCCGCCAAGCGGCTGCTGCTTCGAGTGCGCAGTTGGTGGAGCTCCAGGGGGCTCTCAACCAGGCAATGGCCCAGAAGAGCTCTTTAATGCTCTAGGTGGCCGAGGTATCTACGACTGCTGCAGGGCTGGAAGCAGTGGAGAAGAAGAACTCTAGCATAGCGAAACGTACCTTGGAGGCCCTTCAGGGTACCTTGGAGTACTTCGGCACTATGTGCCCTTCGTCTTCTGCTGCGACCCTCGAGCCCCTCGACCAGAAGCTGAAAAGGATCCAAGTGGCTTCATCGCTGATGATGAACTCCGGCATTCGGTACGGAGAAATCTCTGGGCAGTGCGCCAGCATCGGGGTTCTTCGTCACCTCGAGTCTCTTCAGATCCCCTCGGCTCAGTCGGGGGTTCGACCCCTGGAAGCTTCGCGTCCGACGACTTGCTGCGGCCATCTTCGGGTGTAGCCTTGGCCTGGGGAGCCTTCCGGTCAACCTGGAAGACGGACCACAAGGTCACAGCTAAAGCTTGGATCGACGAAGCCCGCCGGCAGAAGCAAGCACAAACAAGGCCACCGCTTCCTGCCTCACCAGCCCCTGTCATTCCTGCTCCGCCAACCGACCCGCAGGTCTAGCTTTTTAGGGTTATTATGTATACGAAGTCTTGTAAAGCCCTTTTTATTAAAGGAAAAGCTATAAACAAGAAACTTGTCTTGGGTGTTCTGTTCTTTTTTAGGTTTTGTCATGTCCTTCGAGCCCTGACCTCGAACTATTGGAAATTACTGACGAGCTCTGAAAGGAGTGGGCAAACCTTGAGGGCTTAAGGCCTTACCGCCGCTCTCGCTTCTCTGTTCCTCGAGGAGATGGAGGGGAGATAACCCTTGAAGTTTGCCAAGACGTCTTAGCTTATATTAAAGAGGAGGAGACGACGGAGGTATCCTCTTCTTCCGAACCTATGGACTGGTCCGACTCGGAGTACCGGGCCGAAGACCCTACGGAGGCTGACTCTGAAAGGCTCTTGACGTGGGCGGAGCTTCAAGAAGAGCAAAAGAAACTACGAGCCTCCAAGAAAAGAGAATGGTTCGAACGAAGAGGGCCACGCCGACAGCTTCGAGCTCCGAAGGGCAGAGTAGCCGGAGGGGTAGCTCTAGATGCCGACAGGGTCTTCGATTTTTTCTAGGCTTGGACAAAAACTTTTCCTGATGTAAAAGTATAATGATTTAATGTGAAATGCTTCGAAAGTATGTCGTGTGGTTCCTATCCTCCGACCCCCCTTTGTGGGTGGGGGATCCTTTACTGTAGAAAAGGGTTCACCAGGCACAATGATGCTCCGAACAACCAGATGCTTCGAATTACACTTATCATTTGTACTTTGGTATTACTACCTCGCGACTCCCTCTTTCTTTTTTTTCTTTTTTCTTTGCATGGATCTTTGACAAAGTCGGAGCATGAAACCCATAGTTTGGCCACCTTCAGCTCTTGTACAGATAGTTCGCACCCGAGGGCCAAAAAATCTGTTTGTTTTCAAAGTCCTTAGACTCTTCTACGGATCCTAACAAGGCAGAGCCTGGAATCCGTAGGGTGGCCACCTTCGGCTCTTTTACAGATACTTCGTACCCGGAGGCCGAAAGTCTGTTTTTTAAAGTCCTTAGACTCTTCTACGAATCCTAACAAGCCGGAGCCTGGAATCCGTAGGGTGGCCACCTTCGGCTCTTTTATAGATACGTCGTACACGGAGGCCGAAAGTCTATTTTTTAAAGTCCTTAGACTCTTCTACGGATCCTAACAAGCCGGAGCCTGGAATCCGTAGGGTGGCCACCTTCGGCTCTTTTACAGATACTTCGTACCCGGAGGCCGAAAGTCTGTTTTTTTTTAAAGTCCTTAGACTCTTCTACGTATCCTAACAAGCCGGAGCCTGGAATCCGTAGGGTGGTAGCGGAGCCCTTGAACCAATGGTTCGCAGGTAGCTGCCTGGGTCTTAAGAAAAATGCTTGACTCTGCAAGCATCTCCATCCTCCCGATGCGTCCATCAGGAGTAAGGGATGTTCGAAGAGCAAACAAAATCCAACCCTTCTCTTTATTTTATAGAAAGGAAAACTTTACAAGGGATTACAAGGAGCCCCTAAGCGAAATAACGCTTAAGGTGCTCCGCATGCCATGCATGCTTCAACTCTTCCCCTTCTAGATTAGCTAATTTAAACGATCCGGGGCGCCCTGAGCGTAAGATAACATATGGTCCTTCCCATTTGTTTCCTAGCTTCCCCGGAGCTATTACACTTCGCAACACTAGATGACCAGGTTTTAGCTCATTTAGATTTATCTTCGGGTCATACCATGTCTTTGTGTGGTCCTGGTACTTAGTCAGATTGGCGACAGCTCGAAGCCTTGTTTCTTCTGACAAATCCAGCGAAGTGCTCCTGTCACCTTCGTCTCCAGGTTGAACTACGTGAAGGGATCCACCTCTGAGCTCCGTCGGAGTCATGGCCTCATCTCCGAATAGTAATCTAAATGGGGTGAAACCTGTGGACCTGGTTTGAGTGGTTCGAATGGACCACAAGATTTTAGGGAGCTCTTCGACCCACAGTCCCTTGGCCAAGCCAACGATTCAGCGATTCAGCCCGGAGAGGATGTTCCCGTTGGCTCGCTCAATGGCTCTGATGGATTGTGGATGGCGCACTGCAGTGAAGCACAACTTAATGCCCAGATCTTCACAAAATGCTTGGAAGGTGTCAGCTTCGAACTGGGTTCCATTATCCACCGTCAACTCCCTTGGCACTCCGAACCTGCATATAATGTTCTGCCAGAAAAATTTTTGCACATTCCTCGAGGTGATAGCTGTCAATGGCTCCGCTTCAACCCACTTTGAGAAATACTCAATTGCTACTACCGCAAACTTCAAGCCGCCTTTTGCCATTGGGAAAGGTCCTATGAGGTCCATGCCCCATCTAGCCATTGGCCACACTGGGGCAATAACTTGAAGCTGGGCTGGCGGGCGATGGCTTCGTCTACCCATCCATTGGCAGCCTTGGCATGTTCGAACCAGTTCCTCCGCATCTCTTACTATAGTTGGCCAATAAAACCCTTGCCGAAGCGTCTTGCCAGCTAGTGCACGAGGGGCTAAATGACCTCTGCGCAAGCCTTCGTGGATGTCTCGAAGTATGTCTTGACCTTCGGGCTGGGAGATGCATCTAAGTAGAGGTGAACATACTCCAGCTTTGTATAAAACTCTGTCGATAAGCTTGTAATTTCGAGCTCTTGCTTGCAACCTTCGGGCTTCTGGACCTTCGAGAGGGTCTATGCTACTTTGCAACATGTTCATAATCGGAGCCCGCCAATCGGTAATCGGAATGCACAGTACTTCCGAAGAGGGTAACTGAACAGCTGTTGGCTGCACTAGTTCTTCGTAGAAAGCACCCTCCAGAAGGTCCACCGCCCCTGCTGCAGCCTTTGCAAGAATATCTACAAGTTGATTCTCTGCACGAGGGATACTCCGAACTGTAAATCCTCTGAATGCTGCTTCGGCCTTGCGGATTTCTTCAAGGTATCATGCTAGATGTGGATTCTTTGCTTGAAAGCTTTTATCAACATGCCCTGCGACGACTTGGGAATCTGTCTTAATCACTATCCTTGCGGCTCCGAGCACTTTAGCCTTTCGGTGGCCTAGCAGGATTCCTTCGTACTCGGCGATGTTATTAGTGGTTCTGAAGTTGAGCCTCGCAGAATACATGGCCTTCTGCCCTGATGGTGATATGATGACGGCCCCTGCTCCGGCAC
The DNA here is from genome assembly GCA_019279435.1 of Zizania palustris. Lineage (NCBI taxonomy): Eukaryota > Viridiplantae > Streptophyta > Magnoliopsida > Poales > Poaceae > Zizania > Zizania palustris. The sequence continues at coordinate 83,138,703 of JAAALK010000079.1, forward strand.
CGGATGCTTGATAAGCTCCGTCAGAAAATAGTGTCCATAAACCTTCGAAGGGTTCTTCCGGGAACCAAATAGCAGATGGAGTCCACTCTGCTATGAAATCGGCTATGATTTGGGATTTAATAGCTGTTCTTGCCGTGAAGGAGATTCCGAAGGGTGCTAGCTCGACCGCCCATTTTTCAATCCTACCCGTAGAATCTTTGTTTCGGAGCATATCTCCAAGAGGATACGATGTAGGGACGATCAGGTTATGCGCCAAGAATAATGCCTTAGCTTTCGCGAGGCCATTACTAGGGCATAAGCAAACTTCTCGAGCTCGGAGTATCTGACTTTAGCTCCGGACAATGCCTCCGACACAAAATAAACTAGGTTCTGCACCAGCTTTCCTTTAAGCTCGACTTCTCGGACCAATACTGCACTTACTGCTGAACATGTTGCTGCAAGATATAGGAGCAGTGTTTCTTCTGGAAGGGGAACGGTCAAAGTTGATAATCTTCCGAGGTTTGCTTTTATATCATCGAAGCTCTTTTGACACTCCGGTGTCCAACTAAAGCTTTCAGACCCCTTTAATGCTTTGAAAATTGGGAGGCTCCGCTCTGTTGACCTGGCCAGGAACCTGCTAAGTGTTGTGAGCCTTCCTGCTAGCTTCTGCACTTGCTTCAAATTCTCTGGTGGAGCCATCCTTTGTAGTGCGCTTATCTGTGTTGGGATAGCTTCGATTCCCCTGCTCGAAATTAAGTACCCTAGCAGCTTTCCTGCTTGTGCCCGAATATACATTTTTCCGGGTTGAGGCGTACTCCACATGCTTGGAGGCTCTCAAATGTTTCAGCTAGGTCTAGGCTATGTTGGTGCTTTCGAGCACTTTTTATTACAATATCATCCATATAGGCCTCGACATTCCGGCCTATCTGATGACCTAGAGCCTTAGCTATTAAACGTGAAAAGGTGGCTCCGGCATTCCAAAAGGCATTCTTACATAACAGAATACTCCGGAAGGAGTTATAAAGCTGTTCTTGGCTTCGTTTCGCGTTTCAGCCATACTTGATGATACCCAGAATAAGCGTCGAGGAAACTTAGCAATTCGGAGCCGGCTGTGGAATCCACAAGCTGATCTATTCGGGGCATCAGGTAGGGGTCTCGCGGGCATGCT